>BSBK01008765.1:2500-602500 GCA_027943335.1 Chamaecyparis obtusa
TGCGGCAGAGAAAGGAAACCTCAAAATAGAGAAAGGAAACTTAGTAAAACTAGTCTATGTCGATGCTTGTGAGGGAAACTTAGTCACGACATCAAGTATCATCTCATCATGGTCTATTCACCATGTTTCAACACCCCATTCACTCTGATCTATTCAACTTACACCATTCTTCTTCTCCAAGACTCAAAGGCTTGAAACAGTATATGTGGTAAAAATTTACTAAAGAAGACCTGCTATTTGTCAGACATATCTTCATTGTCCCCCACAAAAAACTAAGTAATAACTACTCTACCCTTAATTTGTTTAACAATGCACCATATTAGATAAAGTAGGTTCTATCACACATGGTACAAACTCTCTTCAAACTCACAATATGTATCATGAGTTTTTTAGCTAACATTAGATAATTGAATTATATATGTAGGTACCTAGACTCCTTTCACGAGCATCCCACACAGTCTCATGGATCGATAGGTATAAGTCAGTACACCCTATAGAGATTAATGTATTTCACATTTTGCAAAATATCTCGCATTACTTGCTATCTCTCTCATTTGATGGAGTGCAGGTAGTAGCAAATAGGTATTTGTCAGATGTGTCTTCCTTGAGTGAAGAAAGTGAGTCATTTAGTATGTCTAAATTATGAATATCAACTAGAGGTCAAAAGACTAGAAGGAAATTCAATAGACACATGAAATTTTTCCTTTCTCAAGGGGGGTCATGTTCTTATGATGATGAGAGCAAAGGCGACATCGAGGTGCCCTCTAGGTACCAAAATCTACATAAACAATGGGTCCCCAAGGAACTTCCTCCAATAAACATTGATTTTAGTGTTAAAGGCAAGATATATCCTATTGCACCATCGTCAATACATGGTTTGGGCTTATTTTCCATGGATGGCATAAAGGTCTCTTACAACAAAGTTTTTGAATTGATGGAATATGTTGGACCTTGTTACGATTACAAAAGTTGGATGCGAATTGTTCAATATAAAAAAAGTATGCGTAGGTATGCACTCTCGGCAAATTATATTCAACTAAAAGACAATGAGCAAAGTAAAAGAGTGGTTATATACATTGACGGAAGGCCAAAAGCATCATGTCCCCATTTTGGCCGACATCGTTTGGCATGACGGATTTTCCTATCATCGACTCTCGTAGGCAAATGGTTTGGAGAGAGGGTCATTATGTTGATCATTTGATTGCATATTGCTGACAGAGCCTACATTCGGTAGAGCCTACATCCAGTTTGGGCCTACATGCAGTTGTAGTGGAGCCTACATCCAAAGTGAGCCTACATCTAGTTTGAGCCTACATGCAGTTGTAGTGGAGCCTACGTTCAGTCTTGAGCCTACGTTCAGTCATAGTTGGGCCTACATTCAGTTATGAGACATTTGGGCCTACGTTGTTATAATTTTAAGTTGAGATATGTACTTTATTATTATAATGTTATTTTATTATAAATTACATTATAATTGGATGTTTCTAGAAGTTCTAGCAACTTCTCAAGGAAAAGAATAAATAGAGGACTTGGGGCTTCATTTCTACATGCTTGGATTTGGGATTTCTTCTACTTCTTCATTGTGAAGCAATTTGTAGCCTTGTAGTCTGCAAATACTATTCAATCTTTGGGAACGAATCACTCCCCTAGATTGGCATAACTGAAGTAGTGAAATATATATTGAAGGGTTGCAAGTTTGGAAGTGGTATTCAACCATTTCAAGTTGAGCTTATTTGGAATCCTCAGATTTACCTGAGGGTTTGAGTTTTGGTTGCAAGAGAAAAAAAGTTGTCCGAAAAAGCAGATCCGAAAAAGCAGTCCAAAAAAGCAGTCTGAAAAATTATTGCAGCCATCTACAATCAGGTTCCTCATTTCTCATTTGGCATTTGACATATTTTCTGAGAAATGTATGTTTTCAGCTGAGTACAAAATATAGCTTCAGCACTTTACTATTTTACATTGTACTTGTCTTTGTTTGCCATTTGGCATTATTGGTAAGAAAAGAAGGCTAGGATTTTGCAAGTGAAAGGGCATTGTAATTTTCAGTCTATCTATATTGCAAACCTAGGGTTTGATGATCATATTATTGACTGAAAAATGTATGGCATTGTTGCAAATTGTTGATATATGAATGGCATATGGTTTTGAGCAATTTCCTACATCATTGATAGTATTTTAGATGGTATTTGGTTGCTATCTATTATTCTAAAATTTTGGGATAGCGAACTCATATATTGCAAAATAATTTCCTATATTCAGTATTTTTCTTTCAGCAGTGTATTCAGTACATGCCAACTGTTTGAAGAATTTTCTCAGTTCAGTATTAGTGGTTTTTAGTGGCCTTTATAGTAAGGGTCATTACAAAAAGCATCTGGGAATATTGTAGGTTTTATAAATAGCACGCGACCCCTGTCAACTATTAAGCAATCCAATTGCATATTTGAGGCGCATGAGGGAAATCATGTATTTGTATGTGCGATAAAATCAATAAGTGTAGGGGAAGAGTTGCTTATTGATTACAATTTGAATCGCATAGATACAAATGATGTCACTATCATTAGGGTGCAGGTACATACCATATACCATTAAATAATTGAGTTTTTTTGCCAACCACATTTAGAGAGTCTCCTCACCATCCACCTCATCTCCATCATCATCTTCTAATGAAATTTATTAATGTAGTCCTTTCTAATTATTGGTTAACTTTAAATAATAACACAGGACCACAATATGGAGCAACCACATAGTAGGGACAATGATGATCGTGCATGCACTTCTTCCCAATAGGTAAACCTCTTTGTTATTGAACTACAAATTAGATAGAAGCAAAATGTTAAGTAAAGTTTTTTATTATATTCTTTTCATCACTGTTTCAGATTAATTCTAATAATGTTAGTAATATTGTTGTCACAGATAGGTGGTCAATAGAGAAAGGGAAAGGAACGCGCAGTCCCTGAAAAGGAGTCCTTTGACAAGGACCTAGTTGTTGATTTTGGTGCTTGTGATGGGCCAGCCTCTACAATTAAAAAATGCCTCCACAAAATTGGAAATAGATTGGTTGAATTGGCATCTATATTCCCTCCGACTCTTGAGTCACAAAAGAGGGAAACTAAATTGATGCACCTATCTCAAAATTACCGAGTAAGTATTAATGTAATTTTTAATTATAACAAAAGTTCAATAATAGTTTTTATGTTATAGTAGTCTTTTATGTCATTAAAAAATAAGCGAATGTGTTGCTTTTACATCTTTTTCTGCATAATTTTGATCCTTGCGGCCATGATGAGGGTACTATAGCTGGTTCAAGTAGATCGCATGTTGGACTATATTTTTTTTACTCTCTAACAATATTATCCATGCTAATCATTGGTTTTATTATGCTCTAACAATCTTATTCTTCAGTACATGTCAATGATCATTTACTATCACCACCTCATATGATGGCAGGCTCAAATGTATCGCGTCCTGCAATGTCGGCAACACAGAGCATGGGCATAGACACCATGGCACCACCTACTCATATAGGTATTTTATTTTCTCTATCATTATATATATGTTTATTTCTCTTGAACTGTTCTTTCTTAGGGCCATTTTGTAATGGATTCAATTTATGCAACAGGGGACGCAACACTTGATGGTGATTTTCCTAGATGTACTAGTATTGCTAGTACGGGAACAGTGAAGGATTGCATATTGCTTGTGTCTGAAGAAGAAGCACTTCCCTTGAAAATAGCAAAACTTCCAGGTACTTTAAAGACTAGACCTTTCTTTTACTATACAATCGTATGTTAATTACACCTTGCATTCAATATGAGAAGCTTACATCTATTGTGTTCTTATTTTATACTATTATATCCTTCAACTAATGATCCCATGATTATTTTGTAGGGAATGATGTTTTTTATAGTAAACTTAATGATGAGTGTTTGCAGATATTCGAGCCCACCATCTATACAGGGTGAAACATCATATCCGAACTAAAACCTCAATCCACTATTTTGATTTCATATCATTGCTAGGATAGTTATCATTACATCCATTTTGAATCTAACATTGTTTTCTTTCTTAAAAGGTGGAAAACCCAAAATCAAAAGTTAAAGGATGATCTTGTTGAGAGTATGAAAAACTTGTTTGAACCTCATGCATTTGAGAAGGGTAAGCTCCTTCAAAGAGCCGGGATATGTTTGAGGTATATTAGGGACCAATACAGGTGTACATTAACCAAAAACCCACATTACCAGTGCCCCCCTTGCATTCCTGATTTAGAGTGGAAATCTATTATTCTGGATGCGAATGAGAAAACTGAAGTAAAAAAAGGAAATACACCACCAGAGAATAGAAGAAGGTATGTGATACTGTTAAGAATGTAATTGTGTACTAAATACTCTTCAAATTTATATGAACTAATATATTTCAATCTCTTCATAGATTGCCTAACACATCAAAGGCAACAAAGGCAAGATTGCAAAAGCACGGGCAACACAAGCTAGGCTCTGGTGGTTATTCAAAACTTGTTGCATGAGTTGTAAGTGTTGGAAAAATACAATCTTTACATGGCTTTTAACATTGAAAATAATTCTTTGATCTTTAAATATTTATTTATAATTTGAAATCTTTTTTTGTTTTGATGAAACAATAAAATAAAATTTGATGATACCAAGCAAAAATGCAGGGCGCAGAGTTCAATATAAGTCTCACAGAAGAGGACAAGAGAATTGGCTTCCAACAAGGCTATAAAGCCATGGCAGAAAGAATAAGAAGTGCACAAGGTTCTACTGATGGATCCATCGGGGTAAGTAAGCTAAATAGATGATATTTCAAATTTAATTATTTACCAATTAGTTTATTTGATGTTAAGTTCCAACATAAAGTGAGTAAATTTGTTTTAAGTAAGAAAACAATGATAACATGAATGTGTATGAAATTGAAATGCAGCCTGTCAATTCTTGCCATACACAACCTGTGGGTGTTGATGACAATGAGGATGTGCATCACAGTAATACAAGTAAACATCTTAAATTGATTTGTGTAGTAATACAAATTTAATTACAATTGGTGTATGGATTAATGTAACAATTTGTATTGCAGTTGTAGAGAGTGTAGAGGCTGCTGTTAATGAGCATGTTGAGGTTGAGGCTGAGGCCAGACAAGCTGACCTCGATGTTGATGATGTGACTAGATCAGGTAAAGAGCTATATGATTATGGCCTGTAAAGTACTGAAATACTTTAAAATGTTTTTAATTATAATAAAATATTTTTAATTTAACCCTTTTATATGTTATTGCAGATGATCCCCCTTTGCATCAACAGAGAACTAGGCGTGCATTGAGATCTCATGAGAGGGTAGATGATCATGATGATGATATCAATACTCATCTTAACAATTGCATCTTAAAAACTAGAAATCAAAAGAAAAAAAAGAAATGATTGTCATCTATGCACTTTAATTGATAATGACTAATTTTTATATGCTAATGAATTTAATTATGTGGTAGTGAATGTTCATAAATTTTATAATGTGTTAATGAATGTTATCATGTGATAATTAATGAATGTCACATTTTATTAATGTGTGAATGAATGTTAGATGTTAGATGAACTGTAGAATGTTAGATGAATTTTATTAGATGAACTTTAGATGTTAGATGAATTTTATTAATGGACAAAATAATGAATGAATGTTAGATGTTAACGGGGAATTTAGAGTGATGTTGGGGGGGGGGGGGGGGGGGGGCAAATGAGCTTCCACCTTCACGTGGTTGGCTCTATTTAGTACAGAATATAAAACTATTCTTGAAACAAAGTGAAGCTCAATAAGTTTGTTCCTTATATAGGGTCTCAAGTGTAGCTTTTATCCCACTCTCAACATTGCAAGGCTTCAAGTGGTGTTCTGATATTGGTTTCTCCATCTCCCACTGACATCTTGTCTTTCTCCTAAGAACTCTCACTGAGCTATGATATATGGATGAGTAGAAGATGTCCCTTACAGGCTACACATATATAATATGGTAGATCTAGGGAACAAATATACTACAACATAGAATGAGTCAACTTGAATCTATAGTTTCTTCATTCACAATGAAAATTCAAATTACAAGCCATATTTTAGATTTAATATTCATATTTATCTTCATCATGATCATAGCCATCATGGTCAACATTTGGTTCAACTTCATTTGAACCACAGTCCATGTCAGGTACCATTATAAGGCATGGAGTGTGGTCATGCCCATGTTACCATAATAATGAGTTAGCCTATAAAATTATGAATAAAATACCTCGTGTATCATATTTATAATACTGCAGGTGCAATCGGGATTGGCCCAAGCACCCAAGTTCCTACCAAAGGAACCCAAGTCAAACCCAGAGGAGAACAAAAGTAGAATCAGAACCTAGCCTCAAACAAAGAACTAGATAACTTGGCTTTTTTCTAATTTAAGTTTATTTTTGAATTCTTCTCCAATTCCAACCTGATTATTCCATATTTTGTTTTCCAATTTTCCTTCTTCCTCACTCCAAATTCAAGGATCACCACCTATGACTTATGTTGTTATTTCCTTTTACTAATTGTGATATTTCAAGGATCACCACCCATGACTTGGTTAAGATGATGAACACTGGCAATGCCTTTATTACCAAGGAATCACCGCTTGCCATTAATGAATATTAATGATCATTGTTTCATAAGGGTAATCATTGTTTGTGTATGCTGATCACCCAAGTCTTTGGCTTTGATTTGCATGCTGTGAGGTTTGTCAGAAGTGGGGGTATGAGATGCTAGTTGGATTATAACATATTGACACTTACACCATGAAGAAGACAAATGATTAAATAGAAAGAGAGGACCAACTGAACCATCTTGTGGTTAGTCTATATCACATTGAGAAACAACGTTAAGACTCGAGAATCAAAACAATCAAAAGTTTCTTCAAGACCATGAATGATCAACAACATTCCATTAGAAAACAAAACACTAATCTATATTATCATTAAGCCATAAAATATGTCTTTAAAGTTTAGAAGCATCACAAGAACTTTCAAGAAACATAGTACTATCCAAGGACCAAAATGAATACCCTCCAAATGATTATGATTATGTTGATGTTGATGTCTATAATTTATGTCTAATGATTATGATGATGTTGATGTTGATGTCTATAATTTATTTCACTTATTGATGCTTGCCTAGATTGAATTTTGAATTGCCAGGCTGGAGAATGCTTTCAAAGTTTAGGGTCTGTTCTACATGATACTCTTAGTTACAGCTCAAATGCAACTCAACATATTTTTGATGCTGGGCAACCCACTGCAGAAACTCATCCACAGGTGAAATTTAATGCTGTGAATCTTGGCATTGTTAATGTTATTACTTTTCCTCACGTTTCATATTTGTGAAAATGTTTCTTGGCACTATCTTATTCTTATTACAATTTTCTTTGTTGTGGGGCAGGAGGTCAATCTTCATTGTCTTCATTGTGGGGGATAGTGAAGATTTCTCTGACAATTACCAGGTCTTCTTTAGTATCTTATAATAACATGCTAAACTGATAAAGGTGTTATGGGCATCTAATCTGCAATTACTAATAGACTAAGCATATTATTACTATGCTTAATGTTCCATTTAAATGCATTTAACACAAAAAAACAAATTTACAAAATTGAACCAATGGCATGTTTACAACAAAGATGTGTTGAGGAGTTTGCTCCTTGTTTAATGTTAACTATTCCTACACAATCCACTCATACAACAGTGAAATGCTATGTGGAAGGGATGGTTGATAGTGTTCCTTGAGGGAAGGGGGATTGTGAAAGACTTCTTATCATTGTATTGTGTATTTCCAATATGTTTGGTTGTAGGGCAGACTAGGAGAATGAAGGATCACTCACCGATTGCATGATAACCTGGTTTTGAAGGGTCACTGGAAGAGGGGAATGAAGGATCACTCAGTGATTGCATGATAACCCCACCAAGCATTATTTCCTTTAATTTTCCATAATATCTCAAAGTATGATCATTATTCTTTACTTTCTTCTATATGCTATTTTTTCTATGGTTTTGTTATCTCAGAAATATATCAAAAACATTGTAGATGTGCATATAAAAGTAAAATATTGTCCTTCAATTGTTCCACATTGAAGCATTTCCTCTTTGGAGTATTTTCTTCATTTGTACAATATCTGTCAAAAATGGTTCCCATATTTCTTCAAGATCTATTTTAATCTTTATATTGCAATTTTGATTAGATTTGACCTATAGTTGATTTCATTAGAATTTTATAACATATACTCCTAATGTGAAATGTGGAGAGAGAGAAAGAGACACACTAGGTATGAATTACACGATATACCCATCATCACTTAGCACTTAAATAATAAATTATGGACAGGGAACAACCCCCTAACCTCTGGATGTTTGTTTCATGTTGGCCTCTTATTATATGCAAAGGTAGCCTTGTCTTAATTAGGCTAACAACCACAGTGTAGGGGCCATAAATTATGGAACCCAAAATAGTGGACACTTGTATTAAACCATGCAAGGGAATGGAAACCATGCAATAGTGCCTCATGGGGGTGGAAGAAACCCTTCACCAAGAAGATGGTTGTGTCTGCAATATTTACTAGAGGCAAAGAACATAATTTGGTTCTAGCAATTACTCCTAGAAGATAATGGCACCCACAAAACACTTGGAAAAGATAGCACTCACTATATCTTTTATCACTCTTTTAAAGTTGGGACAATAAATCTCAAAGATTGATCAACAAATTCTCGAACACAAAGAACCATTGACAGATATGATTCATGTGTACAATAGCCAACAACCATTTGTTCCAATCATGGTGTCCAATAATTATGTTAGAAAAAGCATCTACAAATCCCTTACACAACCATAATAGATTCAAACCATGAACTATAAGAACCTAACAATGGGACTAACAAAGATACAGCCTAAACAAATCTTGATCATATTCCACCCTATTGTAAGGCCCAATAAGTAACTCTATCTTAAAGCTACACATTCCTCTAGATGAAGCTCAAAGGTCAGGTAGCTGAAGCATAGCAATACTTGAATGAATATAGGAATAATTTGATGTACAATCATTTGCTAGCTTGGTTTGTGGGTTTTCCACATAATATTTTCCCTTTAACCACATTTATAGTTTGAGAAAATCAGAAAAAATTGCTTCAAATTTATATTATCCTTTTGAACTAGCACACTGCCATCAAAATGCATAATCATTGGTCATCTCAAGAAAATTCCTATTGATTAGTAGGATATCCTTATAAAAATTTGATGCATGGATTTCTTGTGAATTATCGACTGCTATGTATCCTGCAACTATGGAAGGAATAGTGTTGGTGTTAGGTTTCATTTATTATTGAATTCAATGGTTTCCAAGATGTGTTGAGGAGTTTGCTCCTTGTTTAATGTTAACTGTTCCTACACAATCCACTCATACAACAGTGAAGTTACAAAACTGAACCGATGGCATGTTTACAACAAAGAAATAGAATGATAATAATATGCTAAAAATTCTATTCTGTTTAATACATGCCAAAGGACCGCATTGTAAATTGTTGTCACTGAAATGACTGCATTCTACTGGTGTCATGCCCTAGCCCATGCTTTAACTCCATTATTTGATGTTATTGGTGCTTGTGCTCAAGGATATCCATTTTTTTGAAATGTTGAATATGGTTATCAAATGGACAGCTTGTGAGCTTCTAGCTAGGTGCCATTTGTATTGATAACTTAGGGCATCAAATGTATTGTATCATTGATAGTTGATACTTTGTTAAAAGGAAATAGGACAAAGAATGATTTTTATTTAGTTTCTCTATTTTGATCCCTAAGTGGCTTACAACCCTAGAGAAGTATATGCAGATTTACGGATGTAGTTGCAAGATACATAGCAACTGATAATTCACAATAAATCCATGCATCCAATTTGAATAGCAATTAATATAAAGAACTAGGGTCCTCCAATGGCCCAATCATCTAGACCTTGACTGTCCCCTCAACTAGTGACCCTTCAAAACTGAGTTATCATGCAATCAGTGAGTGATCCTTCATTCTCCTGGTGAGCTTCTAGGTAGGCACCATTTGTATATTTGATAGCTTAGGGCATCAAATGTATATTGTATCGTTGATATTTGAGACTTTGTTAAAAGGAAATAGGACAAAGAACGATTTTGATTTAGTTTCTCTATTTTGATCTCTAAGTGGCTTACAACCATAGAGAAGTATATGCAGATTTACGAATGCAGTTGCAGGATACATAGTAGCTGATAGTTCACAAGATATCCATGCATCTAATTTGAATAGCAATTAATTCAAAGAAATAGGGTCCTCCAATGGCCCAATCATCAAGACCTTGATTGTCCCCTCAACCAGTGACCCTTCAAAACTGGGTTATCATGCAATCGGTGAGTGATCCTTCATTCTCCTGGTTTGCCTTGCAACCAAACATATTGGAAATACACAATACAATGATAACAATTCTTTCAAAATCCCCCCTCCCTCAAGGAACACTATCAACCATCCCTTCCACATAGCATTTCACTGTTGTATGAGTGGATTGTGCAAGAATAGTTAACCTTAAACAAGGAGCAAACTCCTCATCACATCTTGGAAACCATTGAATTCAATAATAAATGAAACCTAACACCAACACTATTCCTTCCATTCACTTCTACCAAGAATAAAGCATTTAATCCATTCAACATTACATATAATCATTAGACAGTTACATTTCCTGACTGTGTAGAGGAACAATCACGACCAAAATGATCAAAACTACTTTCACCCTTGCACAAGCTATTCCAAACTTCAAGTAAAATGAGCAATATTCTATATCAAATCATTCATATTCATAGTAACCATTCGAAGGATCATTTTGTCAATGAACCCTCTAACTGTACCCCTGCAGCAGAGAAAAGAAACCTCAAAATAGAGAAAGGAAACTTAGTAAAACCAGTTCATGCCGATGTTTGTGAGGGTACAATCATGATAAGTGCCTCTCAAACCTCTCCAAACATGTAAGATTGTCTTTAAATACTTTATTGATCTCTTCTAAACATTAACCAAATCAAACCTACATTTGAATCCACACACAATAACCCCAAAATGAAGGGTTTTGTATCCTTTAATGAATCTCAGTCACTGGTAGCGCATGGACAGTCAAACCAGTAGTCTCCAAAGCATTCAATAAGTGACTGGATTGTATTTAATACACACTATTCCTTCCATTCATTTCTACCAAGAATAAAACATTTAATCCATTCAACATTACATTTAATCATTAGACAGTTACATTTCCTGACTGTGTACTAGAGGAATAGTCAGGAAATGTAACTGTCTAAACGATCCAAACATTTGAGAATAGTGAATCGATATCCTTGAGCACAAGCATTGATAATATCAAATAATGGAGATAAAGCACAGGCTAGGGCACACCACCAGTAGAATGCGGTCATTTCAGAGAGCATTCGTGATCAAATAAAATGCAATGCATTTGAAATTTGCAATCGAATATGATGCCAGGTGCTCGAAAGATGAAGAAATCACATACCTTCCCTCGCGCTCAGCTTTCACTCCTCTATCCAATTGAAATAAAAATGATGAGGTCGTTTCACTTTTTTTTTCATAGCCAAATCTTCCTTGTACAACACGAAGAACATACCATTGGTTCAGTTTTGTAATTTGTTTTTTGTGTAATTAGTAATTGGTAGATTAAATGCAGATAACACCTTTATCAATTTAATTAGTATGTTATTATCATATCAGATAAAGTATGTTTAAGAATTGTTGGGACTGATCCTTTTGCGTGTATTAAACATAATAGAATTTTCAGCATATTATTATCAATCTATTTCTTTGTTCTAAACATGCCATTGGTTTAGTTTTGTAGATTTGTTTAATCCGTTAAATGCATTTTTCGTGAGGAGGGGTCTTGTTCTTAGGAGATTGATGAAGATTGTGCACCTCAAAAACCAATTCATAAGGTACCAATCATGTTTCCTATTCGCTTATATTTTTGGATTGGTAAATCTCCTTATAAGTTTCATGTCCTTTCTTTTGATTACTATGGATGAGATATATATCTTACATTTAACATTCAACTTCTTTACATTTTAGAACATGTAGTGTGTTTTTTGAGGATTTTACCAAATCAACTTTTAACATAAACCGAAAACACCAAACTGATATCTTGCCCTTTCAACTTGACAAAATATTTGCATTTGACCAATAACTACAAGCAACTGAATGATAAATCCACATACCTATATCTTTGTAAAATACCTGGAACATCAAAAAGATGGCTAAGTGGTTGTTGCCATAATTTTTATCTACTGAATATGGGAAAAAAAACACCCAAAAAAATTGAATGGAAAACATGATTGGTCATTTCAGAGAGCATTCATGATCAAATAAAATGCAATGCCTTCTCTCGCGCTCGATCAACTTTCACCCGCTCATTTTTTGCCACTCCTTTTCTCTACAAATGAAATAAAAATGATTTGGCCATTTCAAAATAGTGAATCAATATCCTTGAGCACAAGCACCAATAACATCAACTATTTTGATCTATGGGTACCCTAATGTTGGCAAGAGTTCTTTTATTAATAAGATTACTCTGCAAGCTTGAAGAAGCGATATATTTTGGCAAATGAAGAGTAGAAAGATGATGATATTCCTGAGATCATGGATGGACACAATGTTGCAGACAGAATGGGAAGACATCTTTCTAGACTGGCCCTAGATCCTTCGACAATTGGGGTAGGATCCAGACCCAAGATAAAAAGATGTCTTCCTTTCTGTTGTGGAATTATCCCTTCTTTAGCTTGCACTCATTCCTCTTCTAAAAAATGGTTATTTAGAAACTTTGGATACTGTTTCTCATCCATGCATGAAATGTGCTAGTAATCGTATAAAATTACTTTAGGCCTCCAGTATTGATGAGATGTACGAGTGTAAAATGTTTTTGCGAGACTGGGATCAATTTGTGTAGTGTACATAAATGCAAGGCGGTGATTATTCTCAACGATCGACAGGTAGCTAGGACTAAAGATAAAACAACTCAAGAGACCATCATAGGTTCTCTCTTTCTTCGGTCTATATTATTGACAGAATGTTTTACCTTTCATTAGCTCATCAAATCCAGGGATTTGAAAGAATTTAATAGAATATTTTCATGACAACGTATATTATTTAAGTTGATGTTGCATGAATTTATCTACTTTGTGCACTTGTAGACTATGAGGATGGTGATAAACAAGCATGGCCATCATGCTTGTTTATCGCCATCCTCATAGTCTACAAGTGCGCGAAGTAGATAAATTTGTGCAACATCAACTTAAATAATATACGTTGTCATGAAAATATTCTATTAAATTCTTTCAAATCCTCGGATTTGATGAGCTAATGAAAGGTAAAACATTCTGTCAATAATATAGACTGAAGAAAGAGAGAACCTATGATGGTCTCTTGAGCTGTTTTATCTTTAATGTGCATATCCGTCAATTTTTCAATAATTAATAATTAACTCCAACAGAAGTGCTATGCATTCGACAGATAAAATGTCAGAGAAAACTAATTTATGACAATAGTTCTGACAGTAATGCTATATGTTCGATAAGGAACCTGTTAGAGAAATGCTAAAGGATTGTCGCTCTTCCGACAATTTAAGTGTCGCAAATAGTCAATTTTTTATAGAAATTCTAACATTAATGCCATATCTCTGATAGGTGTATTTGTCAGAATTAGGTGGAAACTGTCACTATTCCAACAGTTATAATGTCGGAAAGGATATGTTTGCGACAGTTAATTTTGATAGAGATTGTATATTTCAATAGGTCGTTGTGTCAAAATTTTGATGGATGAACTGTAGAAAATGCCATAATGAAACTGTTGCCATGTGCAAGTTTCCGACGTGAGATGATGTCCGTAAACTGACAGATAGGTCTTCTGTCGCAATTTCCTACGCAAAAATGGCGACGGACTCATCTATCGAAATGTTGACAAATTAGCGTTGCAAATCTGACAAATGGCCGTCGTAATTTGACCTCAAATGTAGTAGTGCCTTATTCATTTCAATTTTATGAAAATCCTTGGATTTTATTAAAATTGTCTAGACTTAGACTTATGAGTTCATTTTCCAATATATGATTGCACATTGAATCTTGAGTTCCAAATAGAGTCTTTATCTTTGTCTACATTTGATTAAGAGTAATCATGGATTCAATATGAAATAGTAAATAAGGAGAAACAAAGAAACACAAAACTCCATACACTTCATCACATCTATTAAACCATTTAGGATTTTCTACATCTGCATCATGCCCAGTTTAGATAGTTCAATTTTTATCCTATGCAAATCGAATTTTCTAATAAATATTGTCATTTGTGACTTTCACTAAAAATAGTTGTAAATATTTAGAATGGGAATTATTGTTCAATTTGTGATGCAACAATGTAGAAAGAAGTGCTATAAGAAAGATAACTCAAGAACGCCAATACATCCCCACCCTTTTCACTAGTATAAAAAACCACCTCCATATATATTACAATATTGACATTATATAACATAATGTGATTACAAAGCTTTTCCCAAATTATAAGTGTTAAGGTCCACAACAACAAAAAATGCACCACATAATCTAGAAAAAGAATGAAAAAAATTGATCAAGTGCAACATGGATGAAAAGTTCTCATCTTTATATTTTCAACAATACCTTATTTGGTGAAATTTGATTCTTGAGGTAAAAGTTATGAATTTTTGAAAAAAGTAAATTTGATTCGCTAGAATGATTTTCTCACAACAAAAAAGTTTTTCATTCGATTTGATATTTGTAAAATATATTCATTCAATGAAAAAGATAACAAAATCCCAAAAATAATTTTGAGCTATGAAAAGAACAAAATATAAACTTTTTTTAATCCAACAAATAGAAGATGAAAAATAAATTAAATTCAACCTTTACTCGACCAAAAAAAAGTTGCGTGACACTTTTTATACGAATTTGATCAATATCTACCAAATATAATAAGTACCCAAATAGTTTTTCAAGACTTAGAAAAGAATGCAAAAATCATTTTTCAATTTAATTAACAGAAGACATAGATCTGAAGCAAAAATAGAAAAACTTCTAATCTTTCTATAATTTTCTATCTCTGATTTTGGTGAAATGAATGCCACATTCGACTTTCTTAAGCCTTTTCTACTTTATAAAATAATTTAAAAGGCCATCAGGATTACTAGAATGTTGTGAACACCTAGATTTTACAAAATATTTGCACAAAAAAAACCCAAAGATTAAAATTTTTCCTCAAACTTATTGATTCTTAAGTTCACATGGAAATGTGAAAGAAGAGCATATTGGGTTTTTGGGAAACCTACAAAAAACTTATTAGCTCCCCTTTAATCTCTCAAATGCAAAAACTAAATCTATTCTTGCATTAAAATAGCTCTAATACCATGTTAGAATCTAAAAAGACAAATAACCTAGAATAAATAGCGCAAATGAATATAAATAAATTTATGAATACAAATGATACAAGATCAAAATAACAACACAAAGTTATCCTCCAAGAGAGAATTACAAATGCTAATCTACAAAATGCAAGTACAATGAAATATAATTGAATAAGACTAGCCAGGAGTGAGTATATATAGAAAATGAGAGATGAGAGAGGTGACAAATACAACCAATGAGAAGAGACCACCACACTAGCCTTAAAAAGGCAAGTGTAAGTCCCATGGATAATTTCAACACCTTGTACCAACTCAAACTAATACTAACTTTATTGATCCTAAGCAAGCTTAATTAAAAGTTCAAGAAAAACCTATGAATAGGAAAATAAATAATCAACTAGGAAATAAGAAATTACAAGTAATAAGGTACTCTACTCTTCTTGTGATGCATATTTCCTTATAATGCTTTCTTGATGGGTCAATTGATCCAATGAAGTCTATAACCCACTTCTCAAATGCATTATGTGCTAATACTGGTCTTAGGGGAATTTTATCCCTTATGGTAGGTATTAATACCCTTTGAGAGATATCACTTACTTTTGTATAATCCTTGGCATTCTTATGGAGGGTTGACCACCATAATCAGGTAAGTAGTAATCTTCTATCTATGGTCTATCTATAGTTAGGACCTCCTTCTATCCCTTCATGTGTTTCCTTGAGAATTGGCTATTCTACATGCTTATACACAATTCTTCTCAAGATATAGTCTCTAACCAAATGATGTAGTTCTTATTCCACCGATGTATATGTTATTGCAACCCTCTACACTAGTGATTACTTATCTTACAATGATATATCTCTAGAAATTTCTCCAGTAGAAAGTAGTACAACAATGTATTCATGTTGGTAGTGCGCTAGTGTCTCTCATGAGATTCACTACATGGATTAACTTCCTCCTATGGATTCTATAAGTCTAGTGGTTATATCAGACATTGATATGTTGATCTTTTGGTGCAAAGACAACCACTACTTGTAACAAGTGGTATCAGAGCTTGGTCATAGGCTCAAATCTACGCAAGCCACAATGAATGATGTTGGGAAGGGGATTGTTGGCAGTGCGCCAACGTCCCTCATGGGACTCATGACATGGCTTAACCGCCTCCTATTAATTCTATAATTCTAGTGGTTGTATCAGACATTGATAGGTTGATCTTTTGGTGCAACAAAAACCAGTACTTGTAACACTTCCAACATAAGAAACATTCATCCACAACACACATAAGGGGAATCTTCATGGTTTTTTATTATATCACCATATCAAAATGTAGGACTCAGTCTCTACCATCATACATATATATCTTCTATCTTAATCATTAGTTATGTTCCATATATGGTTTACAACTATCATATATACAATATCCCATGAAGGGACATGACTCTTAAGGCTCCCCATTGATCTATATCTATTTCTCAAATAATTTGCGATAACTTGGAGTCAGATTTTTTCCCACTCTTTGAATTGCTACCAATGAGGCTTCTTAGTTTAGATTACACATTCTTAGGTCATCTATCTAAAATCTATTGCAAACTACAAATAGTACAAAACTAGTGACAACTCATTCTATACTCAAATTTTCAATCATATTTTAGAATTGCATGATTGCACTTAATTTTTACTCATAAATATTTTTATCTCCTCAATTTATGAGCACTTCTTCACTCTAAACACAATTTAAAGGGGGACATATCATGTACTAATTTTATTCCTAGTTTATGCTTATTTTCTTTGTTTAAAGTACTTTTCCTTTAATAACACGATGAGCCAAATTAATTCCTACTACAAGGTTAAAGGGAAAAAAAGCTTGTTCTAATTGTTTAGATTTGTGAATCTATAAGTTCTATATCATTTTTATCATAATTATTTCGAAATACATTTGTTTTGACATGCATGCTTTGTTAGAATATAATGTTATTAGGAGTTAGACCCTTATAACATTTGTATATTGTTCTAATACAAGGTCATAAAACTTGATGCATATTATATGCCTTGTAAAGCATATATTATTTAAATAATTAATGATTTAATAAGTTAGATTACTAATTATTTATAAATGACAATTTTGAATAGGTAAAACTAATGCCTCTTTAGGTATTTTTCTACACCTGTATTTAAGGAGCTTCCCTCTTATTGAGAGTGTAGGAAAATTTGGAGATTATTAGTGAATTAGATATTACCATCCACATGAGGTATTGTTGGTCGCATGAAAGTAATGAGAAGTGATATACCTAGATTTTGTTTATATTTTTATATGCACAATTTAAAAAATGTTTTATAGTGGAATGCTTCTTTATCCATGTTTTTGTATCCAGAAGTATTTTTCCATGTATATATTGTGTAATTGATTGAATATGCATATCTTGTAGTTCTCATTTTATTTAATCATATAACATTTGTGATGATTATTCACCTATAATCCCAATTTCTAATTTACTTACCTAGTTTTACATACAATGTAAAGCGTTTACAAAATTGTGAGGAAAAAAATGCACATGTACATTTTTTTCCATCAATTTGGACACACGTCTATGTTTTCAAGGGGTCCTTACACATGCTTATGTTCTTAGGTGGCTCTAGGTACTAAAAGGCCTTGAATTATGTGTTTAGAATTATGTATAAAGACACCATCCCAATTCATTTTAATAATTGAAATAAACATATAAGAGTATCAAAAGAATAAACAAATTTACTCCTTTTACATGAATTGATTACATTATCCCACATGTTAGCATCAATCAACAATCAACAATCAACAAGGCCTTGAATTATGTATAAAGACACCATCCCAGTTCATTTTAATAATTGAAATAGACATATAAGAGTATCAAAAGAATAAACAAATTTACTCCTTTTACATGAATTGATTACATTATCCCACATGTTAGCATCAATCAACAATCAACAATCAACAATCATTGTCAAAGTACATTACTAAGAGATCTTCAAATACTTTCTCTCAATTGCTTGCACCAAGCTTCAACAACATCTAATGATTAGTTCAATCAAATCAATTTCCACCACTCACATTGATATCGATCATCATACTTTATTTTTCTTTAGTATTGTTAACTCAATCCCAATGGATAGCTAAATAGTTTAAGAATTTCATCACTTCTATCATGGTACATCAAGCTCCTAATGGTACTCCTTAACACCAAACTACTTTCCTAATTCAAATAAACATTAGGGAACCTTTACTTCAAGTATATCGATTATCTCTTTATTCTGTGAGCAAATTTGTATCCTCAGGACATAACTATGTTTGTAGGATGAGATTAGAGTAATACAATTGCTTCATAAAATATCATACTCTTAGATCTAAATTATGTCAGCTTTGTGACTTGAATTGATTCTTAATTTATAGATTTTTGTAATAGTAATATAAATCAAAATCCACATCGTATTGATTTTAAACTAAAACCCTAATCCCCCCAATTTCATTTAAAACCATATATAGTATTCATCTAAATTAATATCTCAATCATTTATCACACTCAACCTTTCTTAGTATTAAAATTGTATTATTTTTTCTTTTAAAAAGGGGTAAATACTTTTGACCACATGAACTTCATCTTCAATATAATCAATTAACAATAACATCCTAGTAGAACTTGAATCTTGATATCACGAACAACAAAAATATAACTTAACAATAATACTATACCAACATAAACTTAAAATCTTATTGATTGACCATTTTAAGATGCACAATATATTTCCTACATTATGATAATACATAAAATTAATCTTATATTAAAACTTCTAGCATTAATAGATACTTTCCTTTAATGAAATCCAAACTAGTTGATTACATTATGATAATAAAGAAAATTAATCTTATATTAAAACTTCTAGCATTAATAGATACTTTCCTTTAATGAAATCCAAACTTGTTGATTATCAAATTAAAACTCCAGCTTTATTTAATTAGATACTTTCCTTGAATAAACCCAAACTGTTTTTGTATAAAATGGATATCATAAATTATAATTATAGAGCACTTATATTTTTTCTAAAATATTGTACACAAAATATTTGAATAATCAAAGTTTAAAATCACGCATTGTGAGTCATCATGAAGTAAAAAACCCATTCAAAATTAAATGACGAGGGGAGCTCGATACCAAGTCTAAATCCAAGACCCAGCAACAACATATTCGAAAGCAATCGATCCCAAAGAAATAAAAAAGTCTATAAAGTGTTGTGCAAATGATGGCATCTCCCCTGATGAAGGCACGAGGCATGGTGGCGTAACTTCGATCTCACTCTATTCCGTTTCACAAAAGCTAAACATTGGTCAGGGCATTATTTCCATCCGTATATATATATGTAAAAGTCTCTAATGATGTTGATAGAAATCCTGTGACCCTCGATTCACGCGCCTCTGCCCTCAATTTGATTGGATCTAAGTTAACATAGAGGCGATTACTATTACAAGACCGAAGCTGCTGCAAGCGAAGGCAAATAAAAAATGTCACAGCATTTGGTTTTTCTGCTCTTATTCTTATTCAGTACATGCTGCTTTGGAGGCCCATCATCCTCACCCTACTATCATCGAGCGTGAGTGGTTACTGTGGCTCTTGTTTGCTTTTCATCTTTTCACAGATTATAAAGGCATTGCACGCTTCATAAATACAATGGCAGTCAAAAGATTGTACTTGATTAAAAAACGTAACATAGATCAGTCTTTAACCAATTCATATTCATGATTAATGAAGTTTAAAATGCAACTTTTCAGATCATATATGCAATGCATATTATGTGATTCAACAGGCGAGAGTTTAACTTCAACCTAATTCATAGTTATGACCATGTTGTTTAACATGTAATGTTGTATTATTGAACTAAGTATTGGATACCAGATCATGGATGCATTGCCTGCTATAGTTTTTCAGACTTATATTAAAAAAACATAACATAGCTGAGCTCCCACCCAATTGACAGGCATGATTGTGATGTTTCAAATATGATCTCTTTGGCGATTTCAGTGAACTACGTATGGAATAGCAAATCATAGATGTAATGCTCCTTATAGGATTTTATATTTGAATTCAAAAGCATTTCATGGTTTAGCTTATAAGCAAATCATGATTATGATTGCGTTGAATGTGATGATTTAAATGAGTTGAGTTATTATGGAAACATATGATTGACAAAAACTGTTAAAACTAAAAGTGTAGGATGTATCGATACTTTTAAGTTTTTAACCTTTTGACTGTTTAGCGTGAAGCAATTTCAATTTCAATTCATTTTAAGCTATTTATGTCTCTACTGTTTCTTGCTTTGAATTGCCTAGGCCATTAAAAATCTCAACCGCCCTATGCACCCATGTTTGAGTTTAAATCTCATCCCTTCAAATTGTCAGACAGAGGAAGCCGATGGGGGCGAGGATGGGAATTGAGGTATTCAGAGTCCTTGGAATGTGAGTTGTATCGGTCTTGAATCTTTTCCCCCCTTGAATTGTATGTTCAAGAAAAGAATGCTTTGAAGATCTTTTCCCTTAAACAAGGGAATACTACAATCGAGGGCCAACTTTAGGTCATGAATATGGTGCTGTAATCTAAGAATCCAGAATTAGTGAGGAATTTGCTAAATCTATTGAACTTCTGATTCTTCGGAAGACATCTAACTGGAGGAGGGCTCACCCAGCCTTACAATTGTAAAATTCTAATAGTCTATCTTCTGTGTTCCTGACAAGAGGGTTTTTCCCACCCAGTTCGGTGTTGGCTTGAAGGTATCCATTTGACGTTGCCACCCTTGGTGAAGGTACTAGAGTTTTTTCATTATTTTTATTGGAATTGGCAGGATGTGTTGGTGATTGACATCAACAGAGAGAAGAGATCAAAGGTAAGGTCAGAAGGATAATGATAGGATGCAAATTATATGGACTGGAAAGCACATGATCTAAAAATTGGTTATACAATGGTCATGGAAATGGAGGAAAACATCCCTTTTCATTATTTTTTATATGGTAGCAAAAAATATGATTGTCATTATCTTCTTGAAGAAACAAGCTTTCCCTTCCTACCTGCTGGAAATATTGATAAGCAGTATGAGGATTGTGGTAGGGGCTTGGACACAATGAACACACTTGCAAAATACAATTAATAATTTGGAGTTGTTCTTTTAAGCCACCAAATTCCCTACTTACCTTGAGACGTGGGGCAATATGTAGTTTTATGAGGATGGGTTTGCCACTTAAATTAGGGTATGCAACTCAATGAATAAGGATATAGCTATATTATATACAAATGTAGTCACCACCTATTGTGAGTTTGGGAACAAGGATGGGGATGTGGTCCATGGCCTTATAATGGAGTTTCTTGGTAACTATGCCAAATTCTTGTTCTAAGGCCCATTAACCCTTAATTGACCTAATAGACAAGTTAATACATATATCAATGATTCAAATTTGGGAAGACTTGAGTGAAACAATTCAAAAGTGCTTGGAAAGTCTCGAGCAAAATAATCAGACCAGGGAACTGGCTATTGCGATGGGAATGGCTGAAGTCTTTAGCACAAGAGTAAAATGAGATGGCAACTCAAATATTATAATAAGATTTCGCCCTACCTCCACGAGATTATTGTGATATGGATAGGATACTATTGCTGTACCATCTAATTTCGAAATAAGTGTTTTCAACACTTTATTCAAAATCTAATTAAAAAAGGTGCTTTTGGATGTAATTTAAAAGTATTTTTAAAATAATTTGAGGGAAAAGTAGATTAAATAAAAATAAAAATAAAATAAAAGGCTCAAAGTAGACGCCTATAAAAAAGAGGTCAAGGCTGAAAGCAAAGCATCCATTGTGTCATTAATGGAAATTGAATTTTTAGATCTGAACTCTCAAGGACAAAACCTGTTGATTGGTATTTTCTGAAAGATGAAACCCCTGTTGGAATCAATTCAAGCTGAGGACAAAGCCCCTCAAGTCTAGTGGAACAACTTACATCAGTTGGATGTGATCTTAATATTTTATTTGTGAACAAGTGGCGAAATCTAGTGAGACTGTGTGTTGTCCTTATCAGCTGTGCCAAACTAAATCTGTATTATTGGGTGAATTGGGGTCTTTAACTTGCTGTACCTTACTGTGAATCAATAGTGAGAAGTGATCTATCATATTGTTGTTGCACACTGAGTATCCCTTTATCTACCCATACCATCAGAAAAATATTGATTGTTTAATAATTATTATTGATTGTGATGTGCCACTACACCAAAAGACTGGCCTAGTGGTGAGGATGAGCATCAAGGGTGTTAAAGGAGGGTTTTTGTCCTGGAGTGGTCAAAGACAGTCATGGTCTTTTGATAGTGAAGAATAATATCCTTGCTACCTGTTGTCTTCTCTTACCATTGGTGGATGTGTGAAAGAACTAGGAGGTGGGAGATATATTGGCAGTGACCTTTTCGTTATTATAGATGTATAGGCCATAACTGATAGGAGAGATAATTATATGCCAACCACTATTCCACATCTTTAACAATTATGCAAGATTTTTCCTAAATAGCCTATGGGATTGAGTTATTTATAGATGATTTTTTCTTATAGATCTCAATATATTTGCTTGAAATAATTGATAGACTTCCTGATTACTTTACTTCAGCTTATTATTGTTGCTCCATTCTTCTATTTTTATTTAGGCTATAATCATAGATTGAAATACTTAACACAGTTATTTTCTATGTGACACATGTTGTAGTTTTGATTCCCATTGATTGCTTTAACTTACTGGAATAATAAAAAACAAATTTCATTTGAAAAATCTCCCCAAGTTTGCTATGTTTGCATTGATCATGTACTTCAAGTTATTGTAACTATTATACATTGTTATAGACTTGCATCATGGTAATTTTTTCTCATTTTCCATAATTATAGAGCCACAGATATAGTCTAATCTTTCATTCTGATTCTTGTGTTATCTTACAATCTTCAACCTATATGAAACTTAATGCTATCAAGCTATGAATTGCCTCCATCTCAGAAATATATTTGCTGCAAGGCATCCTTGAACTTTGTTGTTGTTTTCTTTTCCATCTAATAAATTAGCTGTAGTTTTTCCGGAAAGCCTTTTAGATCCTAATTGTTATTCAAATAGCAGCAAAAAATTGGGAAAAACTTGCAAGTAATTATGGTTTGCCAGTGTCCATGTGTTGATTCAAACTGCCATGTCATTCTGTAGTCAAAATTGAAAATTACAAGGAAAGATCATGATTTTTCCATTAATTGCAGAATAATTCACAAGTTATTCTCCCCTATTGTTTGGATATATGGTTATCAATGATTTTTTCTTCTATTTGTACAAATATTTCATTGTTGCCGGTTCCAGTTTGGGCTTGGGTTCAGGTTTGAGGGTTCGGTCTTTTTTTTGGGTGTTGGGTGCTTTCTGGGTTCGTCCACGAGTAATTAAGTTCAAAATACACTACTATGCTAATAATCAAATAACATAGCAAAATATGCTGCCATATTAATAGTCAAAACTTGATTGTCATGATATATATTATAGTTGTAGTTCAAATAACATACCAAAGTGCCAAAATACACCACCATATTAATGTTTTAGGCAAAAATAATAATGTCAAGTGTCGACAATCAACCATCATTGATCAAATATCATATGGGTCATAAAAATAGCATCATCATCCATATGCTTGGGTAAATTAGAAGAACCACAAATAGTGCCATTGGCATTGGTACTAGCATTAGCATTGGCTGTGGTACCAACTTTCTCAGCCTCATGATCACTACGTAGCTCATGGTTATCATCAACTCCAAATGCGACAAGGTGGGAAACAAAATCATCCAACTTGGCATGCTCTGGATCAATATCCTACAGCGTCTCCTCTTGTTTGTAGGAATTTTCTTTGTGTGTGAGGAGCTGCAAGTTTGACAAAGACCAAGTCCTCCACCTTTTTGGAGCGTAGTCTATTGTGCTTTATTGAGTTGATGAAGGATTATGTGCTCCGACTCCTCTCAGATGAAGAGGAACTAGCAACGTATTAATATTTTAAAATTAGAGAGTTAGGAGCTATGAATAAAATTACAATGCAAATTCATCAACAAGAATCTTTAATAGTTAAGAACATACCTGCAATGAAATTATGATGGCAAGAGGTTATAGGTGTTGGTATGGTTCTCCATGGAAGTACCACCAACTATGAGCATCAACCCTATGCTTGTCCTAAAGAGCTTCAAGACCACAATCATTTGTGTTGGCAAAACTCATGAATTCAACCATCAGTGCAAGCTGTATATTACAGTGAAAGAGTCTGTGAAGGGCTGTACAATATGGGGCAACTCTTGTGGCAGTAAGGAGCTATTGACTATAATACTTGGGACTCATTGCAAAGGCAAGGAGACACAATGGAGTGGTCATTTTATTCCATCTCTCCACAATGACTTGTAGTTCTTTGAAGAATGTTTCTTCGGGATCTTGCTCTTTTTCATTTTAACTCTTGTGGCAGTAAGGAGCTATTGACTATAATACTTGGGACTCATTGCAAATGCAAGGAGATGCAATGGAGTGGTCATTTTATTCCATCTCTCCACAATGATTTGTAATTCTTCGAAGAATGTTTCTTCGAGATCTTGCTCTTTTTCATTTATGATGACTTTTGTCTTCTCAATCATTGAGCTGATGCCATCATATACCTCACCCAAACAACGCCCATCCATGTCAGCATAATAGATTATGCTCAATAAAGGCTAAGTGAAATTGAGGAGGTACTTAGCACGATCACACCGAGAGTCATCTAGTATCAGTGTCCTAATCTTGCTACCTTTGTTGCACTAGATTGCCTCCATATGCTCTAATTAGGGCTGATTACCATGCTAGATAGTGCCTCATGGACCTTCACAAGTCGTCTCAACACAAGTGTGTTGGAGGCAAAAAGGGGTCTCAACAACCTATTTCAAAATCAAAATAATAATAAAATAAGAATAAAACTATTTTAAAAACATAAAATATTTAGTAAAGTAAAACACATTTATTATCTAACTTACCTTCAACAATTCCAATTTTGAGAATTGTCTAAATATACCTCGTGACATATGGTTGTTGGTAATGAATATATGGATCTCCTTGACATCAGCATACACTTGTTTGATCCATTGCTCTTTGTTGCCAATTTTTGCAGCATTGGGTTCAACGAGTGAATGACATAAGGTGTCAAAACAATGTGTGAATAGCACTCCTTAACTAATATCCCAACAATCTTACAATGTTTTGGCATTGTCTATTACAACTTGAGCAATATTTTGAGGGCCAACTTCCTCATTGGTATGGCAAAGAATGTTAGCATTAAATGGACCATCCTTCACCCACCCTTCACAATCCACTACTCTAAAAAACATTGCCCCTACAGGGGACACTGCAATAACATTGATCAATGGGCAATTTCTTGCATCTTTCCATCCATCAGATAGGATGAACACCCCTGTTTCAACGCATGAATTCTTGATGGGCTTCAAAGAGTCCTCTACATGTTTCACCTCTCAGTCCAACTAGGAAGTACACACCTTCTCATAACTTGGGCCCTTGAACCCCTTTTGAGCCTCATTAATTGATCTCACCTTTTTTTGCCAACAAGGTGAACAAACAACATTAAATGTCAATCCATTAGTGTAGATACATCTAGCCATGTCTTTCTTGACAATCTCTCTACCCTCATTGCCAAATGCTGTTTCTAAGTGTCTGTTTGCTTTAGATACTTCCTTCCAATCAATCTTCAACGCTCTTTGAACAATGGCAAGCAAAAAAGAAAGTTCAGCAATGGAGAAAAATGGTTTTGTTTTTCATTCTATTGTGCATAAATGAAATAGGTTTTACCTTTTTAATGTTTTTAGCAGTCAAATTGGGGTGCGGAGGGGGGTCGATTTGACCTTTTGGCGTAAAAAGAACACTCTAAAAAGTTAGAAAAAAATCTATAATTTGTTGTGTTAGTCAGAAGAGGGCTAAATTCTGACCAGGTTCATCCAGGTTCAGTAGAACTGAACCCACAGGCCGTGGGCCAAACTCTGCCAGAGCCCACAATGAACTGGCTCCAGACCGGGACTGGGACTTGGGGGATTCCTATGGAGAATCTGGTAATGTAGTCAAATAAAAATAATTCAACAAAATAATTCTAAGTAAATAAAATAGCTCTAAAGTCTAAACTCACTGTTTTTTAGATAGATTTATTTAAGATATCTATATCCTGTACTCTATGTATGTTCCTTTTATAGTTATCCTTTAGTCAAGGAAAACACTTATAATGTGTTTAATGTGTATATAATGTATCTCCTGACATATTGTGAGCTGAGTGTAAGGCATTTGAATGACTTATTAGCATGTAAAGGATTGGCAGTAGATAAATTAATCACACTTAGTTAATTCTATGTGTGGAACATACTGGACATATGCTATGCACTCTATAGAATTTATGAATTTATTAAAGTTTACTATTTAGTGACTGAAAAAAATGCTCTGTTTTGAAATAACCATGGATTGTCCGCCATGTTGCTGTTTAGAGAAGCTATTTTATGCGAAGTAAATTTTATTTTTTGTTAATTTATTTTATATCTAGACTCGTATAATTTCAGTTATATTCACTTTTTACACTCTTTTTTCAGTTTAGTTAATATGAATGCAAATAATCTGGTGCAGTTTCCCTATAATAGAGCCAGATGCTGGGCATACAAAATTAATCCTTTCAAATGAAGGATTGGATGTGATTTCCAGAATAACAAATCCTATTGCAGTAGTCGCGGTATGTATGTTACTGTGTTTTCATGAAATTTTACTGATACACAAATATTCTGTATATTTTATAAAACCTGGAATTGTTTTTAGCCTTTTTATGCTTTAATATTTCAAACAAGGGTCTGTGTGTTTTATACCTTAGTCGTAAATTAGTGGTATTACTCATTGAAGGGTTTGAATTAGAATGTTCATTGGGTTCCCATAAATTGGTTTCCCCAATTTTGAAAGGCTGTCCCTCCAAGTAGAAGACCAGAATTTAGAGATTGCCTCTAATATCCCTTCCAACATGCTTATTCTCCAGGCTTCTTTTAGACAGTAAATGGACATGGCCAAACAAGTCATTTTTTTTGCTTGCAAAGGTATAGGATTAGAGACTATCCATTGCCAGTAGGTAAGATTCATGATCACCCTTGGGAAAACCAATACAGAATTTTGCGAGTCAGGTTTTATTCTTATGGATGACTATACTTTTCAGTAGGGCATCAGCAAAGATTGTTGGGCTGCATTTTCTTTTGAAACTTTTTTTCTGCAGAATGAAATCTAATGCTTCTTGTTAATCATAAATTTCATATATGGAATCAGTGATATTTCTTGTGTAAAGACTTGAATTAAAATGTTCACTGGGAATTTAGAAAGTCTAACCCTCCCAAGTAGAAGACCAGAATTTGAGGAATCCTTTCATGTTCATTCCAACATGCCTATTTTCTATGCTTCTTTTAGATAGGACATGGACATGATCAAACTTGTCCTTATTTTTGGCTTGCACAAGTTATAGGGCTAGAGAATATCCATCACTTGGTAAGATACATGGTCACCTTTGGGGGGAACCACTAAAGAATTTTGCAATTTAGGTTTACATTCTTATGGATTACTGTACACTTTTCAGTTGGGTGTCTGAAATGATAATGGGGCCACAACTTCTCTTGAATTTTCTTTTTTGGGAATGAAATCTATTCTTCTTGCTAATCATAAATTTAATAAATGGAACGCAACATGTAGCTGTACCATATTTAGTCAATAAGCAATTGAACTCTTTTGATTATCAACATACTTTTTGTACATATTAAACTATTAGAATGCTGCATGCTAGCATTTTGATTCTCACCTTTTGATGTGACAATCTGAAACAGCATGTATGATAAATTGTTTTCCAAATTATTAGGGGAAACTCTCTTTGACCTAGAGGCTAAGGATTTTAGAGAGAATGCAGTACAAACAAACTTAATAAAAACATGTCTTTTTGTTTTCTCGATCTAGGCACAAAGCAATTTGAACATGTCTGCACTAGACAAGAGCTTTTATGTGTAAAAGCTATCTACTTGTAATGCCCCTTTTGGGGATATTCTTATATTTTGCCCCAAAATCTCAATTCCAACAAAAAATAAGTAATGTAATATAGTTAAGAGTATACACTTACCAATCAGAAAGCCTTTAAACTAGATAAATCCTAGCTTAGATCCTGGGCACAATATTAGCCACTTGGAAATTGACATTAAATTGTAAGTCAAGATAACTTCTATTTTGTCTAACATTAGTATACATCATAAAATCATTTAACATTCTCATATTAAGATCTAATTAAGGCATTAGCCATTCCAATGTGGAATCCCATGATAACTTTATTAGGAATATGTTGAAATGTTTGTAAACCGTATTCTCAAGGTTGGTTACCCTTGTACTTGTTGGAAACTACAATTGAAACAATTGTTATATTGTCATTGATGTCAAACCTTAACTAGTGAGACAGTTCCTATCTAGTAAAGTACCATATCTTTTGATTAATGAAGAGGATTTAAAAATAAGAGATAACAAGAAGACCTAGTGAAAGGTTGAGTTATGAGAAACTACAATGGGTACTTGATTAGTTGGCACATTGGCAAGGTAATGTGTTGTTTATCTATAGCACTAAGTGAAGAAGTCAATTGTTTTGAAGCTTAGAAGAAATGAGGAAAGAAAGTCTGAAAGGTTAGGCTTAACCGAGCAAAAGAGCATAAGATTAAGAAACTTTAGTGTAAGCTGAGTGATGCTAGTGTTGACCGAGCGCTAGTATAAGCCGAACAAATTTAGTGTCGACCGAGCATCAGTAATTATCGAGTATCAGAGAATTAACCGAGCAAAGATAGTGATTGCCAAGAAGAACAGTTTTAGCGATGACCGAGCTATCTAGTGAAGACTGAGCAGAAGAACACAGTATTGACCGAGCGACAGTATTTTACAGTTTATGAAAGAATTGAGATTCCTAGCCGACATAGTTGAATTCTTGGGATATGTAAAATGTGTTGAAGATAAGGATGAATGACCTGGACAATTTAATGCATGGTAAACTATTTTCTTATGGATTCAAGGAGAAGTTTTGAGAAGTATCTAGAAGGATAAGGAGGAGAACGAAATGTTGGAAGGATTCGATGAATCTGACCTAAACCTAAGATCTACGGAGATGATTAAGCGACAAAAAATTAAGCTACCTAATCAAGGAGGTATAAGGATGACCTAATTGTAGGTTATGCATGTGATAGTTGATTCTATTGATTGGCGAACCTAAGCAGAAGACTGAGAAGAGCTGAGAAGAGTTGTGGTGATTGCTTGAAGGATTTCCGAGCAGATCAGAGATGCAGATGACAATGAAGGCCAGTCAATAAATCAACATATGAGCTACATTGGATCTGTATTTGCAAAGTGAGTTGTTTGTATCAAATCAAACCTACTGTTACTTTCTAACCATTGTATTAGTTAAAATCCTTTAATCAAGGTTGACCTAACAATCATTTGTAAACCCTTTAATTAAGGTGACATTCTAATGGAATGTTCTTAAGCCCTCTAACAAGGCCACTCCTAACAGGGTGATTAAATCTTTTAACAGGGTCACACCTAGCAATGTGTATTGTAACCTTTAACAGGGTTGGCTCCTCATAGAGCTCACTTCAGAAGAGTGAAAATTTGGTAGCATGTTATTGGTGGTTTTTCCCAAATTGGGTTTCCACGTAAAATCCTGGTGTCATACTTGTGTGAATGTTATTTGATGTGTTCTACAGTTAAGAGTTTTATATTTTGCAAGTTGATTACTTTTGGACAGTGGATTGCAAGTTTATGTTACTGATTATATTCTATAGAGACCGAGTGAATAGTTGAATAGATCTAAGTTGGTTGAAGTGTTTAAAAGTTCAATTGGTACATCTGGGCCTGAGAATAACTGATTCACCCCCCTCTTAGTTATTCCAAAATCATTCTAACAATTGGTATCAGAGCTTGTGGTGCTTGTAAAGAAAAGTTTGAAGGTACTTGAAGATAAAGATCAAGATGTACAAAAAGGAGGTACCAAAGCTGAACAAGGAGAACTTCCCTGCATGACAAAGTTTGATGAAGTTACACCTGGTTGGAATTGGTGATGCAACAAAATACTATGTGGAACATGATTACATAACAGTACGGACACCTTTGACAACCCAACATATGAAGGAGAAGCAAGAACACAATCAAGCAATGTTGGAGATTGCATCAGCCCTAAGTTATCCTGAATTTGAAGACATCAAGGACTGTACCAATGCAAAGAAAATGTGGGACACATTGACAACCATCTATGGTGGAGATAAATGTTCTGAGAGCCAAATCTGAAAGCTTGAGAGGTAAGTTTGATTAAATGAGAATGTTAGAAGGTGAAACTATTGTTCAATATTGTGCTGGAGTTAAAGAGGTAGTGAATGCTATTAGAGGAGCTAATGGAAACATTGATGAGGAAACTTCCTATTTATGCTATTAGAGTTTCTGCAATACATGAGATGTGCTCCTGGTTATAACTTAACTTTGGAAGGTCTTGTTGGTAGACTTACTGCTTTTGAGTTGTGAAATTTTGATAATTTCACTACTCATAATATTGAATTTGCATTCAAATCTCAAATGGTTCTTCAAAAGTCTAAGAAGGAAAAAGAAAGATGTGTGAACAGTGACAGTGACACTTCTGATGATGATCTTGATGATCTTGAGGCACTCATGACTAGAAGATTACCGAGAGGAAAAGGAAGATTTAAAGGTAAATTTTTTATAATTTGTTTCTCATGTAACAAAGTTGGTCATATTGCAGCAAGATACCTTGACAGGAATGACAAGGATGAAAGAAGGGAAAGCAAGTACAAAGACAAAATGGATGACAGAGATTACAGAAGGTATAAGGACTACAAGGATAAAGGTAAGAAGTCTTGTTATATTACTGATGAAGAAACTGATAGTGAATTTGATGAGTCTGATGATTATGATGTAGAAGTTGTTTATGTTGCTATGAAAGATGATTTTGATGAAGATGAGAAAACTGCACTTATTTCATATGTGAGTAAAGGTGATAGATGGAAAATTGATAGTGGTTGCTCACATCACATGACTGGTGATCAAAGTAACTTTTTGTTCTTTAAGTTGTTTAGTTAGTTTAGTAACATTTAATTTTATGTTTAGTTCTCAATTGTTTCCATTATGGGAAGATCTTGTAATTGGTTATTTAAGTAGTAATCCTCTCAATCGATCATCATTCTAATTTTCATCATACGTGTAGAACTTGGAAATCAAATGCAAATGGGCAGAGCCAGGAATAGGAAACACAAGTAGAAGCTAGAGAGCAAAGTGCATAAATAAAAGCCGCTTAAGCAACAAGAGAAGCTTCGAAGGGTGGTAACAGAGACTCTTTATCACCTGGTTTACCCTATACATCAACGGGGTTAGGGGTGACATCAAGGAGTTACCACTCCTCATTCTTAGCAACCTCCTCTTTATCTTTGTCCTCTTGTGTGGCAAGATCACTAGCACCAATTTGGGGAGCCATTTGGAAGAATTGGGCCACCTACCATCACCGTTGAAAGCCAACTAGCCACTGTCACCGCTAGTAGACAGACCTATAAACCTCGAACCCCACTCGAAAGCAAAGCTGAAAGGCAAGCCTTGGAAAAGAATACACTAGGTGAAGTGGACGAGCTTAGGCTCAATAATAGTAGACCAACTATTCAAGAATCTGCATTGCCAAATGGGCTTAGGAGGTTGTGAATGCCTCCGAAAATTCAACACGGGTACCATGGGAAGGTGAAAGATCCCAAAAGGATCCTTTCACTGAACTTCTGTAAATTTTAATTAAAATAATAGCTTTTCCTGTGCTTTCTTTGTGGTCTTAGAGAATTAGACAGAAGTTGCAGAAGAATTGTTTCTTTTTTTGTATTTTCCAGATATAAGTAAAACAATAAATAACAACAGCAGCAAATATGAAATAGGCTGGAAACAGCGTGCAATAATAAAATATTCAGTCAACCAGAATAGCTACAAATCGTACCACGCAAGATATGCAATCAGTATGCCAGCAAGGGTGTTTACAAACAAGGAATGATGACGCCAGCTACAAGAATGAATCAGCCATGCACCCAAGGGTAGAGATGGCTGACGTAAGCCAACCAACAAACCACGTGCCAGCTGAAAGGCAGCCGTACGATTGCTATAGTCATGCCAAGGCAGCAAGAAAATCCCAACGTGCCAAACAAGACCCCCAACATGCAATGCACAAGCACTCCCAAACGCTGAACTTAACAATCTTTGTCAACTGCTGAAACAATACTGTAGAATGCTGCTGAAACCATCTATTGGGGTTTGCGTCCCAATAGCCAGGCTCTGGGGTTTGTGTCTTTGTCCTCTAGAATCGCTCCTCAGAGCAAAATCGCAAATACCAAGAATGAAGATGTAAAAGATAATGAAAGAATGAGCCAACATCTCCTTTTATCTCCCTCTCAAAGCCAATCGAACCCTAAAGGGAGAATATGCCTTTCCCTTTATTATAAAATGGCATCTTCTCAATTAAAAGGCCTTTATGTATAGGAAAAACACCCCTTTCCTCAAATAACATAACTCTAGGCGCCAAAAGGTCTCCGGATGATGAAAATAAGTTATAATAATTCAAGACCTTTCCAACGAGCTATAACACATAGGCCTGCCTGACCAGATGAAGCCAAAATCCCCTTATTACTTCAATTAGCAATATAAATAGCTTTATTTTAATTTATTTAAACGCAAACTTAGGAAATATTAAAAATATTTCCTTTTATTCAACTGGAAAGCCAAACCAACCAAATAATCAGTGAACTGGTCCTGTCACCTGTCTGTGACTGATGCCGGACAAAGTGGGCCAACTGGCAGTCCCATCCCTAAAAACTAGGGATGCTCCTAGAACCTAGGGAATATACCCTGTCACCCTGAAACTGAAACTGTATACTAGTCCCGAGGAGCCTCAAATCTGGTCACTGCCACAACCTCCTAAATTTTAGGGGAATCCCTAAAATTAAGGAACTGCCCCGACTGGCTCTCAAACTGACTGTAGTGGCTCAAACTGACTGTAGAACCAACTTCGGTCACTGAGTATCTAGTATGAGTCTCTATCCACCGCTGCTAGCCTACGAGACTCCAATAATAGGCCAACTCTCATGACTCTGCTAGTCAGACTAGAGAGGGGACATGACAAAAGGTGAAGATAGAGCCAGCGGTAACCCAATCGTGGCCTGTAATTGCAAAAGGAGGTGTTGGGAAACCAATGCCTATCATTACACCAAGGCTTCACTCTCAAGTTGCAATCGATGCCTTAGAGGGATCCCAACAAGACGAATAATAAACATGGGTGGTTGCAAGGATTTTAGAGCACACTTGAAGTTTACCATCCAATGATAGTGGCTTGGTAATCCAAAAAGACATCTTTTCTCGATTCTTGCAAGGATCGCATTCCAAAGGGAATGCTCAAGAAATGAAAGATTTCCCTATGACCGATCCTTTTCCACCCGTACTAGAGCATCTAGGACAAAGATGAAAGGAAAGATTGCTGGTAGCACTGAGTTTTAAGCCACTAAATGGAAAAACCAAAAGTTAAACGAAGGGTGTTAAGACACCGAAGGGATTCCTTGATGTTTTGTTCCTCTTTAATCAAAGTGAGAAAAGAGTCATCCTCAAAATGGCCATTAACCGGTTGAGAAGGTGACTTAGGTAGGGAAATTCCTCAGACCTACCTCACGTTGATAGAGTTTACCAACAAATACCCAAAACCTTTAACAACTAGAAAATAGAAAGGAGCCAAAGGACACCCTTGGCGGATAGACCGAAAAAGCCCAAAGTCGATGACTGGCAGTTGTTAATGGTGATACACGTTGAGGCACCCCCATACAACATTTTCATAGATTGGATAAAATAGGGGCCAAATCCAAGGACACCCAACATGGCCAAGATAAAGGGCCATTCAATGTGGTCGTAGGCCTTAGCAAAATCAATTTTAAGGAAGATGGCTCTTTGTCGAGAATGAGAGGCCCATTCATTCATTTCCAAACAACAATAATGTTATCCAGAATAAACCTTGATTTAATGAAACTAGTCTGCTTAGGTCAAACAAGCTGGAGAAGCAAGTGATGGATCGTTAAGGCCAAGGCCTTGAAAATGGTCTTGTATGAGATGTTGAGTAAAGTGATAGGTTGCAAATTGCAAATGTCTTTAGGGTCACTTGCATTCATAGGAATTTGATATTTCCTTTGTTAATCAGCTGGCCTAGAGATTGGTTTTGATAGGCCTCTAAATAGACCTTATTCAAATCAGAACCCACACAAGACTAGAAGGCTTTGTAGAATTCACAAGGAAAGCCATCACACTTAGGGGCCTTGTCATTGGCCATGGAACTGACCGCTTCTTTGAGGTCTTTGACAAAGAGAATATGTCCACAAAAAGCTCTTTGGGCTTCCCAAAGCCGAGAATGTAATGTCCCCGTTTTTCAGATTCTTGGGATTAGCTTAGTTTGGTGACCCTCGTAAGCTAATCAAGTTGTCAGAGGGGGTCAGTTGGCAGAGCCAGTGGTTGGATTCCACTCTGGAGGTTCTAGTTGCCAGGTCTGCTCTTCGTTGGGGTCAGATTGGATGACTTACTATTTATAGTAAGCAGTATTTCGGGTATTGCTATGTTTGGCAGAGCACCTTGGCAGGGCTTTCAGATGATTCAGAGTTCCTTATGCGGAATCTCCAGTTTGAGAGACTTACTATTTATAGTAAGTCTATTTTGGTCAGATGGCTATTTCTAGCAGGGCAGTGTATGATTTGGATGCTATGTCAGAATTCAGGATGTTATGGTCATAAGTTGTTATAACATTGCATTATATTTGAAGTTATTAAATTAAGTCTACTTTAATTTAATAACTGTGCAATTATATGTTATAATTCGATAGTGTGTTGAAGAAGGCTCTTAAGTGAAAAGTGTAAATGAGAAACCTTCATTAAAAAGCTTATAAATAAAACATGAAGAGCTTTTTCATTCACCTATGTCATTTTGTTAAAATTGAAAATATGGAGAAGTCTTGACTTGTGAAGAATTTCAAAATTCCCAAGGAGATAGGGTTTGGTCTTCAATTCTTGGAGAGAACTCTTTGCAGATTTGTTAGCAATTGATTGGAGCTTGTCTTTAAAAGTTGTGAGCAACATTTTGTATTTGCAGACATTTAACCAAGCTGTCGTACAGTCTCAAGGAAGAAACAAGGGTTTGTGAGAGTTTGGTCTTCATACCTTGGAGAGAACTCTTCAGAAATTGATAAGCATTGTGAGAGTTATTGTTCAGAATTTGTGTGAGCTATTGGAATAAAATTGCAGAATTCTTCTAGACTGCCGTACGGATTTCAAGAAGGGCCGTACGGAATTTTGTGCAGGCCGTACATGCTGTACGGAAGTTGGCTGAAAGAGTTGGGTGAGGTTGCTGTTGTTGTGAGTGGACTGTGGTTATGCCTTGGATAAGTCTTGAAGTCATCATTGCAAGTGTAGATTAATTGCTGGCGTCTATTCTTCTTGGTGCTGCGGTTACATTTTCAGCAGATTTACTTTGCAAATTAAGGTGCAAGTGTCTTCTTTTTAACATTTGTAATGTTCTGAATTTAATAAGTTTCATAATGAACATACAAGGCAGATTGGATTGCTGTTGTTAAATGATTATGATGAGAAATTCAGTCATTTTCTATTTATGATTTTAATTGGAAATTTGCAAAATAAATTATAAGTTTTTTTGGAACTTAGAAAAAATTGCAATTAAAATTGAGAAAAGAGCTTAAATGCGATAGAGAGTCAGTTGGGCTCATCACAGTGGTATCAGAGCATTGATCTTGCCATCTTGAAGGGTATGAGGGTTTAGCAATGGCAGATAGATTTGTATCGGGAGTGCACTATACTCGTAGGGGTAGAGTTTCACCACCTCCCGAAGGTAATGAACAGGGCCCACAGATTGAACAGGTAGGAGACAGGAACATGAATAACATTGGGAATGATGTTGACAGGGAGGCCAGAGATGCCTTTAGGAATTTAGCAGATGGTCAGCATCATGTTGCAAATGTATTGCAACAACTTTTAGACACTCTTCAGTGTATCACATTACCAGGGGATCGTGCTAGAGACAGAGGTGTACAAAGTGTTTCAGTCAGCTCACACAGGTCTCGTGCAGATAACAAGCGTGATTATAGAGCTAACCATACAAGTACTTATGATAGGCCTCTTCGTCCTACTTTCTTGAGGCCTGAGCTAGATACAGTTAGTGTAGAGATAGAGCCGACACCATTCATTGATGACATTTTGCAGAGTGGGATGCTCTTCCAGAAGCAATCAAGAGGAATTTGAATTTTGACAGGTACTTGACACAGAAGAGAGAGCATTCTAGAGGCTCTTCTCAGGAGCATGTGGCTATGACAAACTTGCTTGAGGACAGTTGCATTGAGTCTCATCATTTCCATGAGACAGGAGCTCGCGATCATGAGAATGCTGATGACATGATAGCCACCATTGATGGCAGCCCTATGTCAATTGGTAGCAATGAAATTACTAATGATACAGGTTCTGATTTTATGACAACAATCTTATGTTTGAGCCTATTGATGTCATTGATGACAGGGCAAGTGTAGAGGATGTTCTGGATATCACTATGGGTTTTCACTCACATGATGAGAGTGTTAGTTTTCAGGATTGCATGCTAAATGCGAGTTCTTCTAATTCTGATTTCTATGACAGCAGTGAGTCACGTTGGCAGTGGCATGTGATATCAGAGGTTTTACAGGTTGGTGGTATTGGCATTGATGATGTGGACACCACTGATGTTATCTATGAGGATGATTCATGCTGCAACGAGTTTGGTTTATCATATCAGATATTGGGCGATGACTCAGAGTGGTTATTGGATGATGATAGGTCCCAGGATCATAATTTACAGGGACTTATTGCAGATAGGGAGGATTTACAGAGGCATGAGTCAATTTAGATAGAGCCGGTTACACATCATGTCTCTCACAGCTTACAGATACCTAGCTTAGACCACCATATGGGATCAGTTCACTTTGTGAACAATCCTTTATTTGATACGGATGTCACTATGACTTGTGACAATCTGCTGTTTGAGCTTAGTGATGATCCCTTTCAGGTGTTGTATGATGATGATGATGATGATGTTTGGGATCCTATTAGTACACCTGGTTATCAGACAGATTTTATAGGAGGCTAGTCAGGCCTAATTGAGCAGTTTACAGGGGTGTACACAATGAGGAGTGCTTATAGTTTCACTTTTGATCCTCACGTTCAGGACATCTACCAGTTGTAGAGTTCATCAGTGCATCCATTTGATGTCTGGTATGGTGGTTTGGTTGGCACGAAGACTGGGGGCAAGTCCAGTTTGTTGGTTGAGTTACTCTCGTGTGAGTTACTCTCGGTTGAGTTTCTCCCACGTGGTGTTCCTGTTGCAGCATTTTTGGTTTGGGTGTTGAGTGCAGTATCTCAAATGCTGTTGTTTGTACTGTTGATGTTGATGATTTCGTCACAGGAGTATGGTGATGATAGGGACATTATACATGACCATCCTTGGGATCCAAGTGGGCTACGATGTTGCTTGTTTTTCCTGATTGCTTGAGGACAAACAATCTTGGGAAGGGAGGACTGTAATGTCCCCGTTTTTCAGACTCTTGGGATTAGTTTAGTTCGGTGACCCTCGTAAGCTAATCAGGCTGTCAGAGGGGTTCGGTTGGCAGAGCCAGTGGTTGGATTCCATTCTGGAGGTTCTAGTTGCTAGGTCTGCTCTTCGTTGGGGTTAGATTGGATGGCTTACTATTTATAGTAAGCGGTATTTCGGGTATTGCTATGTTTGGCAGAGCACCTGGGTAGGGGTTTCAGATGATTTAGAGTTCCTTATGCGGAATCTCCAGTTTGAGAGACTTACTATTTATAGTAAGTCTATTTTGGTCAGATGACTATTTCTGGCAGGGCAGTGTATGATTTGGATGCTATGTCAGAATTCAAGATGTTATGGTCATAAGTTGTTATAACATTGCATTATATTTGAAGTTATTAAATTAAGTCTACTTTAATTTAATAACTATGCAATTATATGTTATAATTCAATGGTGTGTTGAAGAAGGCTCTTAAGTGAAAAGTGTAAATGAGAAGCCTTCATTAAAAAACTTATAAATAAAACATGAAGAGCTTTTTCATTCACCTTATGTCATTTTGTTAAAATTGAAAAGTTGGAGAAGTCTTGACATGTGAAGAATTTCGAAATTCCCAAGGAGATAGGGTTTGGTCTTCAATTCTTGGAGAGAACTCTTTGCAGATTTGTTAGCAATTGATTGGAGCTTGTCTTTAAAAGTTGTGAGCAACATTTTGTATTTGCAGACATTTAACCAAGCTGCCCTACAGTCTAAAGGAAGAAACAAGGGTTTGTGAGAGTTTGGTCTTCATACCTTGGAGAGAACTCTTCAGAAATTGATAAGCATTGTGAGAGTTATTGTTCAGAATTTGTGTGAGCTATTGGAATAAAATTGCAGAATTCTTCTAGACTGCCGTACGGATTTCAAGAAGGGCCGTACGGAATTTTGTGCAGGCTGTACATGCTGTACGGAAGTTGGCTGAAGGAGTTGGGTGAGGTTGCTGTTGTTGTGAGTGGACTGTGGTTACGCCTTGGATAAGTCTTGAAGTCATCATTGCAAGTGTGGATTAATTGCTGGCGTCTATTCTTCTTGGTGCTGCGGTTACATTTTCAGCAGATTTACTTTGCAAATTAAGGTGCAAGTGTCTTCTTTTTAACATTTGTAATGTTCTGAATTTAATAAGTTTCATAATGAACATACAAGGCAGATTGGATTGCTGTTGTTAAATGATTATGATGAGAAATTCAGTCATTTTCTATCTATGATTTTAATTGGAAATTTGCAAAATAAATTATAAGTTTTTTTAGAACTTAGAAAAAATTGCAATTAACATTGAGAAAAGAGTTTAAATGCTATAGAGAGCCAGTTGGGTTCATCACAGAGAAGGCACAACATTGAGACAATCTTGAAGGGCTTTGTCTCTCTTATGCAAGGCCTCTTGTGCAGTGAAAACTTTCAAATAATGGCAAATAAATGCTTGGGGAATGTTTGGTACCTCAGAGAGCATTGTATGACTGACCTTGATTCTTTTCATACCAAATGGGGAATGACGAGCATGAAGAGCTAGAATGAACTCTTTGGAGGTATGATTTCCCACCTTAAGCCAGTGAAGTTTGGTTTTGATTTGGGTGCCTTGGGTGGTGCAATTACTTGCAATCTGCTTTTGGTGGCGGAGTTGGGAAACCCTAACTTGCAAGCAGGGAGAAAGGGTTGGCGGCAAGAGCCTTGGTGGCATGGCTAGGGACATCATAGAGGGAATGTAACCTTAAAGTACAAGTGGTTTTCGTTCCCAGGAAATTGTTTCTTTGTACAATGTTAGTACTTTCTCCATTTCTAGGTTAGTTTCACTTGGGTTGGAAAGTCGAAACTTAAGCTCGAACTGTTATTGCTAAAGTTTAAGCTTTAACCTGCAAACCAACAGTTGATTACAGCTCACAACAATTACTAAGAAGCTGGAAATGATAAACATTCCAAGAAGCAAAGTTCAATGGTCACTACTTGTGTGAAAAGGAGGCGTTACTCTTTGACACAAAGAAATTGAATTCAGGCCTCAATACATAAAAGCCAGCTAACATGACATGTAAAGTTGAAAAATGTATATCAAGAAACTATATAAATACTAAAACATTTTTTACTAAGGCTGTACCAAAAGCTACGTGCTTTAATGGAGAAAGAAAGAAAGCAAACAAATTTCCACGAATGACCAAGTATTTCAAAACACAAGTTAACATACCACTGGAATATGGTTGTTATGGAAAATACACCCCACGGAACAAAGGAGACAGCAGTAATACAAATAAAACAATTGTCTCAATTCACCTAATCCTTTAAGTTGCTAACTATGAGGATAAAATGTCCCAAAACTGGTTGGAGGAACTGATTTTGAGATCCATTGGATAATCAATGGCAAAAGTAATTCATTAGAAAATTTCACTCCTAATCTGTAATTTGTAACTGAATTTGTTGCGATGTGGGTTAAGTATGCTCTTTATTGTGCTGTGGTGTGCCAGGGAAATAATTTTGAAGTTCTTATTGGTAGGAACAGAACACACTGAGTTTTCTAGATTTTGTAGCCAATCTGGGATTGTTATTCTAGATCAAAATGAATTTACGAAATTAGTAATTTGAGTGATGATGTTTTTCCATAGAGGTTTTCATTCTGTGTTTGTTTCAAGTGCATTGTATTATGCTTTTCTTCTTGCATTTGACACTGTGTACATTATTTTAACCTTCTGCAATTCTCTACACTGTTCTAATCTTCTGTAACCTAAATCAGAGTTTTGTTTACATAAGATTGTTTTTCTTGGTATGTGTTGCAGGCAATTGGTCCTTACCGTTCTGGCAAATCATTTCTTCTTAATCAGCTTCTATCTCTTTCTTGTGATGAAGGTTTTTTCACTCCCCAAAATTCATGATTTGCATGCATATGATATTGAAATATTCACCTAATGCTATATTGGACATTTCTGTTTTGAGTGGTTAAAAATATAGAGGATATTAGTTAATACTAATGGTTGCATCTGTGTGCAGGTTTTGGCGTTGGGCATATGCGTGACACAAAAACAAAAGGTTGAGTAGTGTTTATACATATCCAAGCTATTAAAGACTTATTTTAGTAGTGTTTTTATGGTTCCAAAACATGCTATACATTAAGGAAATATACAAACAAAACTATCCCACGACCTTTGGGATATCCATAATACACTAGTATTAATTGCACTTAAACAGCTTCAATGAAATCCATGTCCTTGTATAATGGCATGCAAAAATTACAAGGTACAAAAATCATAGAACCAAAAACCACTAGTTAGTATAGAATCTTAGTTAGCAAGTTTTAAAGTAATATCTTCTACAAGTCCTCTATCTTCATCAAAAGAGAGTGCCTCTTTGAGTTTGCCTAGACGTTGGCATTGCTGGTTCTCCAAGTTCTATTTTATCTTCTAGCCTATGAACATTTCTTTGGACAAGATTTCTTGTTGCAGGTACTCTTTATGCATTCCTTGACTTAGAGGAAATTTACTACCAATACACGGAGGTCACATATACCTTCCGTCTGAACTCTCTCAGCCCCAAACTACCTTTCTATGCTAAGCATTTCTTAGAGTTCATTGATGGGACCATTGTTTGACCTAGCTATCTTTAGCATCATTTGTCTCATGGTTTGAGGATTTCTTGTGTCCGGTTGTGTCTGTGCTCTCCCATCAACTTTTGGTTGAGATGGATCACCATATTTTACAGAGTGAAAGGATTTGCCATCTTTGTTTTCTCCAAGAGGTTGAGTTTGAGGAGCATTTTATAATCCAATGTTTGGTCTAGTATGAAATATGTAGTAGATATCAATTGTTTAATGCTATGTTGATACATTACCATTGTAATAATTTACAAAATTAATTGTTATATTGATTGTATGAATTAAACATATTAAATGCTTTATCAGAAGTAGCACTCACTTACAATGACATAAATAACAGAGGACCATTCAAGGATTAGACAACTTCCTTGACTAGGAAAATCCTCTTAAAGTTCGTTGACTAGACGCGTTGGGACTTCTATAAAACTAAGGGAGAGTGTGTACTATCTAATCTTTGTGACATATATGTGATTTCACACATTATATGTACCATGGGGTCCAAATCTTGAATATATTGTTGAGAATAGTGCATAGTGCTAAGGCAAGATTTGGCTTTGAGAGCTGGATTGAAATTTCCTTGTATTCATTGGTTGTTGGGCTATGTGGCTCAATTGGCATAGCTGATCACATTGTCCTTCCAATCAGGCTGTTGCATAGGAATTATTCTGGGCTAAATAATTGCAATCTTTGGCTTGTGAATGGGAATTACAAGAGGAAATCTCTTATTATCATTAAGCTTCCAATAAGCTTAAGAACTGATCATTATGCTTGGAAGCTTCTTATTAGAATATTTCTAATATTCACTAATGCTTTATCTATTTAAATAGTTTCTATTTTCTGTATAGTTTCTATTGTTCTACAAATTCGCTGTGTATATATGAGCTTGTGAGCTCTTTGTAAAATCATTCATTTTATATTCAATACATAAACAATTTGTTCATAATTGTTTATGGTATCAGAGCTAGGTAATTTCTTAATAAACTTGCATAATTTCGTTCTTGAAATTATCTGGGTAGCAAAATTTTTTCGAAGTCTTTGGTCGCGAATGTGTTTGGGTCGAGATTGCTAGGGCTTTCTCCTGTTTCTTCCCCTGCAAAAGTATCTGCATACGTTTTTTTGTTCTCCCGTCACTCTGTCCTCAGTCGACTAGCAAAGTATACGCGACTGGGATTTTTCTGTGACCTGCTACATACGCGCCTGGGATCCGCTTGCGATCTGCAACTTCAAACAAAAAAAATAATAATATCTTTGTCGCGCGAGGATCTTTGCTTCTCTTGCATCGTCTGCAGCATAGACCGGAATAAATTCGTGAAGAGAAATATCTCTCTCAGTGCCAGCGGTCGCCATTTTTTTTAATCTGAATTTGCAAATACCTTGTTTTTTTCATAGTCGGGTAGGGTTGTTTTCGAAAACCCAACTTTTTGACCTCGGAATTTGTTTTGGATTCCATATTTGTGGTGGGTTTTTCGAGACCTTATCTGGGTCTTCGTTAGATTTTTCTGGGTACCTCATTTTCCGTGCCTCAATTTTCGGGCCAGCAGAATTGCATTCTGATTACACATTTGTTCTGGGTTTTTTGTCTACCCTTTTGGGTACTTGTCATTTTTTTCTGGGTCAGCCAGAAATTTGCTTTGGAATTTGTGCCTACTTGAAGTCGCATCTGATGGCGTCTTTGACCAACCTGATGCTAGAGAATAGTCAACGGTTCAATGGCAGCAATTATAACACCTGGAAGCAGCGAATGTTGACCATCTTAGAGTATCGTCGTCTAGATGAGCTTGTTTTAGGCACGGAGACTCGCCCATCCTCCGTCCAAGTAGATTAGGATAAATTCGATGATCAGAATCGAGAAGCTGTTATGCTTCTCAAGCTCACTGTCACAGATGATCAGCTACCTCAGATTCCCTCTGGCAAGTCTGCTGCAGATATCTGGAAATATTTGAAGGAGTTGCATGAGACTTCCGACAAGAGTCGCGCGTTCTTTCTGAAGAATCAGTTGTTCTCTCTTATGATGGATGAACAAATGTCCTTACAGGAACATCTCACGAAGATTAAGGACATTCGTGATCAACTTGACGCTATCGGTTGGAAGATGGAGGAAGAAGATATGGTAGTTATTACTCTAAAAAGTCTACCTACATCTTATGAGCATTTCATAGAGACTCTCAACATTACCTCAACTAATTTTGATCTGAAATTCCCGGAGCTGTGCACCAAACTCCTACAGCAGGATCGCTAGAAGTAGCAATTTGGTAACCGTACTTCCTCATCCTCGTCGGAACAAGCCTTTGCAGCAAAATTCCAGTCTTCTCAGTCATCACAACAAGGCAGTTCGCATCAATTCTCAGGCAGCTTTCAACAGAAGAGTGTTCAGTGTCATTACTGTCACAAGTATGGTCACATGAAGAAAGATTGCCGTCAGCGACTCGCCTCTGAACAAAAGAAGTTGGGAAGGTCAAATCCACAGGCAAATGTTGCTGAACATTCTGAACACTCTGAGCAAAAGGAATCTGCTTTCTATGTGTTTATGGCTAAACCCCCCTGATTTAGCCCGATCGTCTGCTTGGTATATCGACTCTGGTGCATCACGTCATTTCTCTCATCGGCGTGACTGGTTTACATATTTCTCTCCCTATAGTGATTCAGTTGTGTTTGGTGGAGGAGAGGAGTTTAAAATTGTTGGCAGAGGAAATGTTCAGATACAATCTGGTGGGTGTCAGCTCATCTTTCTCAATGTATGCTACGTTCCTGGTATGGCTCTCAATTTGCTCTCTGTGAGTCAAATCATGAGAAATTCTCCTCAGTTGGATGTGGTATTCAGTTCCCAAAAATGCTTCATTATTGATCGAGAGACTCGTCTTTCTGTTGCTACTGGTCTAGAGGATCATGGCCTATATCAGCTTACTGACACTGGTGATTCTCCTGAAATAGCTATGGCAGCTCGTGATTTATCTCTCAGCACTTTGTGGCATCAGAGATATGGACATCTCAACATCTAGTATCTCTCTCAGCTATCGCAGGAGGAACTTGTTTCTGGGCTACCTCCGATTCAGACGCAGCATCTTGGAGTATGTGACGCCTGTCAAGCTGGCAAACAACATCGGACTCCCTTCAAAGATGGAGATTCTTGGCGTGCATCTTAGGTACTTCAATTACTTCATGCTGATATTTGTGGTCCTATGAATACATCTTCAATTACTGGTTGCAAATATTTTTTGCTTATTGTTGATGATTTTAGTAGAAAAATGTGGGTGTACTTTCTTAAACAAAAATCAGATGCACTTAGTACATTTCAGAATTTTAAGTTGTTGGTTGAAAACGAGTCTGGCTGTAGTATCATTTCTCTTAGAACAGATAATGGGGGGGAATTTTGTTCTCATGCATTCTCCGGTTTTTGTGCTGAACATGCATCAAGTGCCAATTCACCACACCTTACACTCCTCAGCAAAACAATGTTGTTGAGCATCGCAATCGTACGATTGTTGAGATGGCTCGTTCTATGTTACAACACAGGAGTGTTCCTAATAAGTATTGGGCAAAAGTAGTGTTTACTGCTGTTTACCTTTTGAATCGTTCCCTTACTCAGGCTGTCAAGAACAAAACTCCCGAAGAATTGTGGTCTGGTCGTAAGCCCAAGATCAACCACCTGAAGATTTTTGGCTCTCTTGCCTATGTTTGGATTCCTGATGCTAAACATTCCAAATTAGATTCCAAGACTTAGAGACTCATGATGACAGGGTATAGTGACAACCATAATGCCTACAGATTGATAGATGTCGACACTGATCATCTCATCTTTAGCCGTGATGTTGTTTTTGATGAAACTTGAGGCCCTTTTCTGCCTTCCTCTGAGCAGTATTCTGAAGAACAGTCTCATAGTATTCCTCTTCCTTTAGCACCATCTGATGAGAGGGATGCTACAGCTACTACTTACACTAGATCTCTTGATATTGTTGAAGCTCCTGAGAATGACCCTCTTCCAGTTGCTGCTCCTGAATCTCCTCCAGCTCCTCCAGAGATTGGCTCTTCTACTCTCCGACCCAAATGGTGGGTTAAAACTATTAGTGATCTTAGGGATGATGAGCTCATCGAAGGTAGAGTTTCTCGAAATAAGAGCAAACAAACAGTTAATTTTGCTCTTATGGCTAACATTCATAGTGTTTATGAGCCCCAGACTTATTTAGAGGCTCAAGGTATCCCTGAATGGGAACAAGCTATGGAAGCTGAATTTCAGAGTATTCAAAAAAATCAAACTTGGGTTCTTTCTGATCTTCCTGCAGGCAAGAAGCCTGTTAGCTGAAAATGGGTATACAAGGTCAAATACAAAGTTGATGGTACCTTAGACAAGTATAAGGCTCGTCTTGTTGCTCGAGGGTTCTCACAAAGGGAAGGTATTGACTATGAGGAGACTTTTGCTCCCATAGCTAAAATGAGTACCATACAGCTTGTTCTTGCATTAGCAGCTCAATTTGGTTGGAAAGTTCATCAGATGGATGTTAAAAGTGCCTTTTTGAATGGTGACTTACAGGAAGAGGTCTACATGATGCAACCTTCTGGATTTAAGGTTGCTGGTCAGGAACACAAAGTCTGTAAACTTGTCAAAGCTCTCTATGGTCTGAAACAAGCTCCTCGGGCTTGGTACATGAAAATTGATAAATATCTAACCGATCATGGTTTTCAGAGGAGTCCATCGGATGCAAACCTATATATCAAACATGCAGGTGATGATGTCTTGTTTACAGTTGTTTATGTGGATGATTTGATCATCACTGGAAGTTCAGCACATTTGATCACTGAGATCAAACAGGATTTGTGCAGCACTTTTGATATGACAGATTTGGGACTCTTGCACTATTGTCTCGGAATTGAGGTTTGGCAGACTGAACATAGTATCTTTCTTTCTCAGTCCAAGTATGCTAGAAGTCTTCTGGACAGGTTCAGAATGCAGGATTGCAAACCTGCTCTCACTCCTATGGAACCCGAGGTCAAATTATCAGCTCAATCTGATTCACTTGTACATGAATCCTTGTTTAGACAACTAGTGGGTAGTCTCATTTTTCTTACTGCCACCAGACCTGACATTAGTTTTGCTATAAGCTATGTATCCCGCTTTATGATAGCACCCAAGACTGATCATTGGACAGCTGCAAAGCGTGTCCTGTGCTATGTTAGTGGTACTCTTGATTATGGTCTTCTATACACTTAGAAGTCTGATTCTACACTATGTGGCTACATAGATTCAGATTGGGCCAGCTCTGTTGATGATCGTAAGTCTACCGTTGGATATGTGTTTAATTTATGATCTGCTGCTATGACATGGACTAGTAAGAAGCAACAAGTGGTGGCCCTGTCTTCGACTGAAGCAGAGTATCGGGGAGCAGTTAAGGCAGCTTGTGAGGTAGTTTGGCTTCGGCGGATGCTTGCAGATATGCATGTTCCTCAATCAGGACTGACTCCTATATTCTGTGATAATCAGGGAGTACTCAAATTGGCAAAGAATCCGGTCTTCCATGAATGAACCAAGCATGTCGAAACACATTGTCATTACATTCGTCAGCTGGTTGAAGACAAATCTATTCAGTTGCTGTATGTTCCCACCTTAGAACAGTCTGCTGATATTTTCACCAAGTCTCTCGGTTCTGATAAATTTGTAAAATTTAGGGAAGCTATTGGTGTTATTGATAGATTGAGCATTATGGGAGGGTATTAGAATATTTCTAATATTCACTAATGCTCTATCTATTTAGATAGTTTCTATTTTCTGTGTAGTTTCTATTTTTCTGTAAATTCGCTGTGTATATATGAGCTTGTGAGCTCTTTGTAAAATCATTCATTTTATATTCAATACATAAACAATCTGTTCATAATTGTTTACTTCTTTGGAAAATTCCTTTGGTGTGGAAAGGGAAGGGGTTGTGTTGTTTTCTCATCGTTTTCATTGTCTCCTTTCATGGACAATTCTTCTTTAGAGGATGATTTAGCTTGGGTTTTTCTTGAGTTTTGACTAGTCTTTCCTGATGTAACATAGACCTTGCTCTGTAATGCTTCTAGGCCCTCCTAGAAATCACATAGGTCAATCTCCTATGCTCTCAGGGATCTACCCTAGTCCCTACCAAGAAGTCTCAAACTTCTCCTTTTGCTGTTCAGTCTATGACATCAAAAATTTGATAATATTCTCTGCTCTAGGAAGTTATCTGTTCCCCTCTAACACAGATCATCCCTATGAGAAATAGAAATGAAATCTATTAGCAACCTCAAGTGGAGAGGAGGATTGCTATACAATCAAAATATATCAGAAACCCCTCATATTCCCATTCCCAACAACTTCATTCTTATCGCTAAGCAAATTCACTTGCTGTCTGGCCTAAAAGGGCTACTAGATTTAGGAGGCCTAATTGGCCTAATTCTGGTTATAACTCCAATCTTCCCTTAACACCACACCCAAACACTTATTGATTCGAGTACCCTTTTGGAAGGGCTTGAAGATTTTGTTGGTCTCCAACTCCCATACTGTTCGTACAGGTCCTGCTGAAAATGAGGCTAAAAATGAGGGTTTGTAAGTTCACTGTCTGCAACAGTGAGGGTTTGACATTTGCTTATGTTCCCACAATCCTCCAAGCTCTCTTTGCATTGGAGATGATAGGTCGTGTACCTGGCTTCCTCTCCACATCCTTTGATCGAAGCTTTGAAACCTTTCAATCACTCCACATTCTCTGCAACCACTGATTGATCGCTAACCAAACATAAAAGCTTGCCTAGGGCATCAGATCAAAAATAGCTCCTTAGACTTTTTGGGCCCCTCCTTTGGACATCCTATAGTACAAGGAGTCTAGACACATATCCCAAAAGCCCGTACAGATTGTACGGTGAGAGAGTGTTCTAGCACTCCATAAGCCAAACACTACCTAGACCAACCCGAGACAGGCTAAAAGAAGAAAATAAAGGAAACTAATGCTAAAACAAATGAAAAGAACTAAACAATGATCTTAAGGATCCAAATACATTAACAACCATTACATGCAAGCATTACAGTGAGGATTTCAATCCATTACAAGCTCTGTCATCCCAAAAAACTATAACTCTGTCAAAACAATTACAAAAATCTGCTACAGTCAATCTTTCTCCTCCGCACTAAACACTTCCCAATGCTTGGAATTTAGGGTTTTCTAAGTTTTAGTACTCCCTTCTTGGTGTTAGGTCACTTGGATCGGGCTAGACCTCAGTAATAAGCTGGTTACAAGATTTGAAAGAAAACTGTCATGACAACTTTAGAAATTGTCAAGCAACTTTTGACAAATGGCTAAGATTACCATCTAAAACTCAAGGGCACTCAACCCTGAGCAAACTAAGGTCACACACACCATGGCAAACCTTAGAAATACAAAAGAGGTCATAAGGACATCAAAAATCCCACTATCTACAATTTTAGCAACCTAGCAAGCTAGCTAGTCTGTCTCACTTGGTGACCAAAACACACCTAAAATCTAAAACCTAGGGAGAACTAGACAAGAAGACCACTCATTGAGCACACCAAAAAGGACTAAGACCACACCCTAGTCTAGTGGCTTGGCTAGTGCCACTACAAGCCAAAATTTAGGAACACACTAGGTACCAACCAACCCTACCTAGGTGTCCTCACCATACTCCCCCAAAACAAAAGCTTAAGTCCCTCTTGGGACTAGTAGATCCTCTGGAATGCCCTGCTTCTTGAAGTCTGCTGCCTCCACCCAAGTAGCCTCAGATTCAGGCCTGTCCTTCCATTGAATCCAGTGCTCCATATAGACCTTGTGCCAGGTAGTCTTCTTGACTCTTGAGTCTAAGATCTTGGCTGCCTCAAGTTTTGGTTTGGGAGGCAGGGCCTGATGTTCTACATCAGCATACATGTCTGCAGCATTGGGATCCAATTCAGCAAGAGGACCTTTGTACTTGATCAGGTCAGAAATGTTGAAAACCGGGGAGATGTTCAGTCCACTAGGTAGATCTAGCTTGTAGGCATTGGCCCCATATTTGGCCAAGATCTTGCAGGGACCAATCCTCTTCATTTGCAGCTTGGTAGACATGCCCTTCTGTAACCTTGATTTGTTTAGATGAACCATAACACTGTCACCTACTTCAAATTGAATGTTCTTTCTCTTCTCATCAATCTTTGCTTTCAACTTTTGAGTTGAATCTAGGATGTTCTTCCTCACTTGTTCCTGAATTTCTTTCATTGTTTGAGTGAAATCTTCAGCATGACCACTCTTGTATTCCATGGCTCCAAGGTCTCTAAGTTCACATACACCTCTTGGGTGTATCCCATACACAATCTCAAAGGGACTTTTACCTGTAGTCCTGTTCTTGCTATCATTGTATGCATACTCTGCTTGAGGAAGAACCACATCCCATGTCTGTCCATATTCTTTAGTTAGACACCTCAATAAATTGCCCAACACTCTATTAACCACCTCAGTTTGGCCATCAGTCTGAGGGTGGTATGCTGACCCAAAAGAGAGATTTGTACCCAATCTACTCCATAGTGTTTTCCAAAAATGGCTCATGAATTTGACATCCCTATCTGAAACAATACTTAGGGGTAGTCCATGGATTCTTACAATTTCTTTGAAGAACAAATGAGCAATATTGCTAGCATCATGTGTAGTCTTGCAAGGTATGAAGTGTTCCATCTTACTAAATCTGTCCACCACAACATATATGTTGTCATAACCATGCTTAGTCTTTGGCAAGCCCACAATGAAGTCCATGCTCACACACTCCCATGGTCTGTTTGGCACTGGTAGAGGTTGATACAAACCTGCATTACTGGATCCTCCCTTTGCTTTCATGCACACTACACACTGCTCTACATATTTGGTGACATCTCTAACCAACTTAGGCCTGTTAGCTCTTTTTCATGTAGAATCGCCAATTTAGCTATTAAGCTTGACTCTCAGGTTCCCAATTCTGGATTCTTACAGGGAAAAGGCTAATTGATAAAGACCAAGTCCTTCTTCTACTTTGGGCTCCACAGACCCAGGCGGGTGTACCTATCTTTAGACTCACTGCTTCACAATGAAATCCTATAGTGGATTAGGGGTTCTCACAATGATTCACTAATGTCTTTTGCTGCAACTGATGCAGAGCTTAGAAAGCCAATCCATGATATTAACAAAAGCAAATAATCATTGCAGAAAAATGGCAAAAGTGACAAGGGTATTCACCCTTCTTCTCTTCGAGCTTAAAACTCAGGCAGGTTAACCTATCTTATTCACTTCTACAAGGAATCACCAAAAGCACTTGCACTATTCAATGCAATCGACAAACATTTATGCTCTTAAACATGAAAGGGAAAAGTGATTGGAAAAGATTTTGATTACAAGTCTGGTCAAACCAGTGCCTAATCCTGGGCATGGAGTCATGAGATGCACATCAACAGGAAACTTCAAATCTTATACAACTGAAAATCAAACAATGCACCTTGTACACCATTCTCTCTTCCCCCTATCTGGACATCAGATCCTTATGAAACATCATGTTATCAACAACAATCTTCAAGATATTACACTTTCCTTGAAAGAAACTTGAAAGTCATTGCACCATTTACCTTGTAAACAGGTATACAGAGATGCTTTACAAATCAATATACAACAATTTGACAAAGACACAAAGAGACATCAGACAAATACAGGAAAGGATTTCCACTGTCTTTCATTGAATCACCTATATCTATCCATTCAAATCACAACAAACTCAAAATGAGAACTCTGAAATGAAACTCCGAACTTGCATTCATGGAACTCAAACTTGCAGAGCCCTGCTCATGCAAAAAGATTGGAACCCTTCGAAATGAAAAGAATCGAGACTAAGAAGAGAAGGGGGAAACACCAGAAAGCATTACCAACTGACAGTTGTCAAACTCTGAACTACTCACTGAATGAGTCATGAAGTCTGGAACAACAAACCTGATCTGCTCTATCCCCTTGAAAACACGAGTCACCGGACATAACAAATCAAATATCTCAAAAATATCTTCCTGGCCCCCCTGAAACTCAAACTGCAAATATCGCGAGCAAATGGCCACCTGTGCAAAATCTGATTGCAAAATCAAGATCCTCATTTTCTCCCGGTTCCGGCGGTATATAACACTTCATATTTTGTGAAAAACTGAGCCCTGGGTGCCATTTTTACGAGCAGACTGTATATTCAAAATATTTGAAATTTTTGAATAGTGCAACTTTAACAAATTCGAAAATCAAATTTATGTAGGCATTTGAAAATTTTAGGTGAGCCCCATGCCACGTGGTGACACCCTATTGGTTCATCGGTCCACCTCATCGCCACGTCACCAACGTGCCACATCCCTGCCACATGTCATTTCATGACTGGCCGACCTCGCTGACTGGGTGCCTATGTTGCACCAGACCGCCACCTCACAAGAGTGCCACATGGCGGCCAGGCGCATGATCGCATGGGCCAGAAATGGCCCTTGCGATCATGCGACAAGGTGACGTGTCCACTTCATCCTCGTCACACTCCTGCAAAATGACCTTCTGGGCGCGGGCACAGAAACTGAGGCACTAACACTGAGGGTCGCGTGCATAGCCTCCAGCACTTCTTATTTCATCTTGTGTGGGTCATTGCTTATAAACACTATAATTTCTCAATCCGGGATCAATGTGGGACAATTCTGCTGAGGGTTTTAAAACCTTCTTCACATTTTCGTTCAAAATTTGTGGGGCCCACCGTGCATAGAGACCTCCAGCCAAGGGGCCCACCAAGAGCCCTTGCCTCTTTACTTATTTTACATTGTAAGTGCCTTTGCTTAGAAACACAAAAATGAACCCTCACCCAGCCAATGTGGGATAATTGGTCGTGAAGTTTTAATGGGCAGTTTTGACAGTGCCGCACTCAGGTGACTGTAACTCGCGAACCAGAAAGAATTTTAAAAATCGCTCCGGTGAGAATCAAGATAACTAGGTTTGCGACAACATATCCGAAAACGAGCTCGATCCAACGGTTCAATAAAAAGTTGTCCCCCGCAATATGACTGTTTTTTCTTTTCTGCAAATCCGCGTTTTCAAAATCCATTGTATGGGCTATTTCTTATATCATTGTGTAAGATTCTCATGTGACAAATGTGCCTCCATTGTTTGCTGTGTAAGTCCCCAATACACCTTGACCTTTCACAAATAGTGAGCACACTCTCCATTTTATTGCGGGCTGCTCACATAAAGCTCCTCTCACGTTGGCATCTACAACAAACCGTGTGCACCCAAATGGCATTCATGCTGGCACCATGATATATGAGTCTTCCTTACTTTGTTAATGCTGGTCTCTTCTCCATGAAAGGGTGAAATTTTCTCTAATGCCTCCCAATAGTATCAACAGAAGTAACATTCATGTTCTCCCTCCTTTGCCATTGCATCAGATGACCAAGTTTGAAAAGCTCTTATCACTCCTGCAACTATCATGGAGAATTAACTCCTGAATATTTGCCTCCAACAAAAACTCTCTAATATTCTTATACATTGAAGACTTAGAATGCTGAAACAAAGCTCATGCACCATTTTTAACTCATGTTTAAACACTTGTCAACAAACTTAGAGCATTTGTGTCGAGCAATAACATTAAGGAAAACTAGAAGCATTTTCAAGACATATGGATACCATCATTCCTTCCAACCATATCAAAAGAGATATCAGGATATGGGTCGGCATCAAAACATGTAGATAACCTTAAATTCATTTACCCTTTCAACCTTTGCAAAGTTATCAAGTAACATCAATTGGCCTCAGAACTGGCTTTTAAAACTGACCCATTGAAACTTTCGGTAATCAGAATCTCAAGCATTGGTTCTCCCTCATACAAGGAACATGAATCCATAACCAACTCACCAAAAAGATCAAACAACCGATTATAATTAATCACCAAAGTCAGCCTGTTAGATATATTCAGACTTAAAACAGTCAAAATCATAGAAATTAGGTTTGGAATTGGCCTGGGAAAATGGTCAAATGGATTGGCAGAGACTTCAAAATCCACAGACAAGTAGTCTTCTAGGTCTATAGTATGAAACAACTTTCAATTATGTCAGACCTTGCATAGGGCACAAACTACAAGACCTCAAAGTAGGCTACTTAGAACTCTGAACAAAGCACACAGAGAATTCTAACAAATTGCAAATGGAATGGCATTGGCAAATAGGTCAAACGGGTGCATGGGGGGATAAAAATTAGCAAGATGACTCACTCCCATGCCTATAGTACGATGCCACAACTGGCATGTAATGATCAATCACAGGGAAAAAGACACAGCTCCACAAATAGGGCCTCCGAGAAAAATTGAACAAGTGCACAAGTGCAAAAATAAGGAAACACCTCCGGAAGGGGATGAATAAACGGGGTCAAATCTTATCACAGAGGCCTAAAACCTGACACATAAAGAGTATGAAATGTGTACAACAAGACACTAGGCTCAGATTTTCATGACGCTCTCCAGGGTGCATGTTACAAGCTGACAAAGTACCCCTTCCCGGTGACCTTCACACAGCGATTTCTGCATTCATGACCTCCTAGAAATGAAACGATGCCAACCCACTTGAAAATGCCATCTAAGAACTCAAAAAAAAAACTTGATAGGATAAATGCAAAGCAATGAACATATAGACCTCAAGATTTGACCCCAAATACACCCATACTAGCATCCAATACAAGGCCAAAAATGAGCACTAATCAAGAATTTTACATGGTACCTCAAAACTGCATTTTGAGTACCAACAAGGCCAATGATAGAATCTTTGCACAAGATCTATGGTTTTGTTAACCCCAAAATGACCACTCAAGCTGCCATTATATTTCTCCTATATGAGGTTTTCCCTCATGGATCTCTTGGGCACACACAACTGATTTCCCCTAAACAACAAACCACTTTGCAAGGTAATATCAGAAAACTTACTATGGAAATGATTCTGAAAATCAGAGCATACCTTGTAGGCTTCACCAAAATCTTCATCATCTTTGTAGAGGTCTTTGAAACTCTCTATTCCAATGCTACTTAGCTGTACTTCTTGAATGGTAAGCAGCCTCCTACTAAGTGCATCTGCAACCTTGTTTAGTTGCCCTTTTTTATGCTTGATTGTGAAAGTGAATGCTTGGAGATACTCTATCCATTTTAGGTGCCTATTGCTCAACTTCTCCTGTGTATTGATGTAGCTAAGGGCCCGATTGTCTGTAAATACCACAAACTCCTTTGGCAGGAAGTAGTGCCTCCATTTCCTCAATGATTGTACTAAGGCATACAACTCCAAGTCATAAGAAGAGTATTTCTTCTTAGCTTCATTTAGTTTCTCACAAAAGAAGGCCACTGGTCTACCTTCCTGGCTTAACACACCTCCTACTACCAATCCACTAGCATCACACTCTATGGTGAAAAGTTTATCAAAACTAGGCAGCCTCAGGATAGGCTGTGTTGCTACTTGTTCCTTCAGTCTCTTGAAAGCTTGATCTGCTGCAGGAGTCCATTTGAACTTGATCTTGAGACCTCCTTTAATGGTATCCACCATTGGTGCACAAATACCACTAAACTGCCTGATAAACTTCCTGCAAAATTGAGCCAAACCATGAAAGCTCCTCACCTCTGTTGCTGATGTTGGTGTAGGCCAACTCAAGATAGCTTCCACCTTACTTGGATCCATTTTTAGTGATCCATAGGATACTACAAAGCCCAAATAAACAAGCTCCTGTTTGAAGAACTCACACTTTTCAAGATTTATGGAAAGCTTCTCCTCTTGCAGCCTCTTTAGGACCATCTCCACATGTGGAGAGGAGGCCAAGTACACGATCTATCATCTCCAATGCAGAGAGAGTTCAGAGGATTGTGGGAACAGAAGCAAATGTCAAACCCTCACTGTTGCAGATAGTGAGCTTACAAACCCTCATTTTTAGCCTCATTTTCAGCAGGACCTGTACGAACAGTATGGGAGTTGGAGACCAACAAAATCTTCAAGCCCTTCCAAAAGGGTACTCGAATCAATAAGTGTTTGGGTGTGGTGTTAAGGGAAGATTGGAGTTATAACCAGAATTAGGCCAATTAGGCCTCCTAAATCTAGTAGCCCTTTTAGGCCAGACAACAAGTGAATTTGCTTAGCGATAAGAATGAAGTTGTTGGGAATGGGAATATGAGGGGTTTCTAATATATTTTGATTGTATAGCAATCCTCCTCTCCACTTGAGGTTGCTAATAGATTTCATTTCTATTTCTCATAGGGATGATCTGTGTTAGAGGGGAACAGAGAAGTTCCTAGAGCAGAGAGTATTATCAAATTTTTGATGTCATAGACTGAACAACAAAAGGAGAAGTTTGAGATTCCTGGTAGGGACTAGGGTAGATCCCTGAGCAAACTAAGGTCACACACACCATGGCAAACCTTGAAATACAAAAGAGGTCATAAGGACATCAAAAATCCCACTGTCCACAATTTTAGCAACCTAGCAAGCTAGCTAGTCTGTCTCACTTGGTGACCAAAACACACCTAAAATCTAAAACCTAGGGAGAACCAGACAAGAAGACCACACATTGAGCACACCAAAAAGGACTAAGACCACACCCTAGTCTAGTGGCTTGGCTAGTGCCACTACAAGCCAAAATTTAGGAACATGCTAGGTACCAACCAGCCCTACCTAGGTGTCCTCACCATTTCCTTCCTTCAACTTTTCCTTCACTATTTGGATACTCAAGAGTTCCATTTGAATATAGATGGCCAAGTAGAATCATAGTAAGTATTAGGCTGAAACTTACTAGCTACTAAGAATGGTATACACTGCATTTAGAAAAAAATGTGATGGCACATTATGTCATGTAAAATCTTTTATGCTTTACTAAATCCTTGAATTCTTACTAGGAGTAGTTTTTCTCAGTTTAAAGGGGATAATTCTGATCATATACTTTGTCGTTACCATAATAACTGAACCTCTTTTTCGACTTCCCAAACCCGATGTTTATATGGTGTGTGTAATGCACGGGCCCTTACCCACATGCGAAGGGATTAGTCTTGCCTCAGTTCACCACCCCAAAAATGGTGCCGGGTTGAGTCGTGTGGATACCCTTTGTTAGTCGGAAAGACTACTTTATGTTATGTCATGTATTAGTTATGTGGTCTCGACGGGAATTAGTTATTACTGAAGGGCCATTGGTTTGGGTGGCGACGTTTGGTCACACCCCTTTGGCTCCCACTAAGTATTGTCTGAATTTAGCTAATGCATGCATAATAGCTAACATTTCCTTGTCATATATGGAATACAATTTTTCAGCACTAGCGAGTTTCCTGCTTTCAAACACTATCGGATGTTTATTTTGCATTAACACGGCTCCAATTCCTTTACCTAACGCATCACATTATAATACAAAGGGCTGATCAAAATCCGGTAATGCAAGGACAAAGCAAGAACTCATTACCTCCTTGAGTTTGTCAAATACCTGTTGTGACTCTATAGTCCATCTGAATGCCCCTTGTTTGGTAAGATCTGTTAGTGGTGCTCCAAGATGTGAAAACCCTCTAACAAATCTCCTGTAATAACTACATAAGCCAAAGAAACTTCGTAAATCAGAAAGAGTCTGTGGAGGCGGCCAATCCAAAATAGCCCTGATCTTTTCTTGATTTACTTGCACACCTTTAGCACTGATCATATGTCCCAAGTATAAAATTTCCGTCATACCAAATTCATATTTAGAAGCTTTTGCATAAAGAGATTGAGACTCCATTATTCCCAATATTTCATCAATATGTTTCAGATGTTCCTTCCAAGTCTTGTTGTAAATCAATATATCATCAAAGAAAACGAGCAAGAATTTCCGCAGCTGCTTATTAAAAATATGGTTCATACAAGACTGAAATGTTGCTGGAGCATTTGTCAGTCCAAAAGGCATAACTAGAAATTCATAATGACCATAATGACAACGGAAAGCAGTTTTATGAATATCTTGTTCCCTTAATTTAATTTGATGATACCCTAATCTCAAATCAATTTTAGAAAAATACACAACACCGTGCAATTCATCTAACAATTCATCAATGCGAGGAATCAAATTCCTGTTTTTTATGGTCTTTTTATTGAGGGCACGGTAATCTATACACATGCGTAGGGTTCCATCTTTCTTTTTGACCAGCACTACTGAAGATGCAAATGGACTGGAACTAGGTCTAATGTGCCCCATATCTAATAACTCCTTAATAGTTTTTTCTATTTCATCTTTGAAAGCCTTAGGGTGCCTGTATGGAGTAGTAATGACTGGTTTTGCTCCTTCCTCCAATTCAATAGTATGTTCAAAACCTCTATCAGGGGGGTACTCCTGGGGGTATATCATTGAAAACCAATTTGTGTGTATCAAGTACTTGCAACAAATCATCTGAATAATGCTTTGATTCAAAACCTGTTACCTGAGTAGAAATTAAACATTGTGCTAACCACGCAACCTCACCATGACGGAAAATAGCCTCCATCCATTTAGCAGTAACAACCCTAGGACCACCATTTGACATGCCCCTGAGTATCACCTTTTGTCCATCAACCTTGAAGGAAAACTCCATGCGTTTAAAACTCTAAGAATATTTATCCAATGTTTCCATCCACTGAATTCCTAAGACCATGTTAGTATCCGCCAAATCAATCACATAAAAATCATTAGTTACTGTATAATTACCCAAAGCAATACTTAGTTGTGGAACCTTATGTGTACTTACTAAATTAGTACCACTTGCAACTTTCACATCAAAACCGTCATGTTTAACTGTATGTAACCCCCATTTCTTAACAAGAGCAGCATCAATAAAATTATGAGTAGATCCACTATCAATCATCACAATAACTCGCTGGCCCTGTAACACCCCTCTTACCCTAAAAATATTGTAATGAGGAATTCCCGTCATAGATGCCATTATACCACCTACCTATTTATCTCCCTGATCAGAATTAGGAACCGTTTGGGAACCTTCTATATTTGGATCTATATTTTCCTCGTCTTCATTATCTGATGTGACTTCAATGTAATGTATTTTCCCTTTGCCCAAACACCTATGACCTGGTTGCCATGACTCTTTACAACTGAAGCACAATTTGTGTCTCCTGAGTTCATCCCTTTCCTCTTTATCAAATTTGGGTGACGTTTCTTTATTGAAGGGTTGTTTGTCTTTATCCGGTTTTGTAAAAGGGCTTTTATTCCAGATTTTCCCCTTTGAGGACTGTTCTAATTCTCTTGCCTTCTTAATAGCCATCTGAAGTGTAGGAGGACTTAAAGATTTCACCCAACCTTTCAAAGAATCAGAAAGGCCATCAATGAAAATAACAATCTTGTGCCTCTCAGAGATTTCGGTGACAAACACAGCCAACTTTTCAAATTCTGTTATATATTGTTTGATTGTCACTGTTTGTTTTAGTTGTGTTAATTCTTTTAAATGTAATTCAGGATCTTTGGAATCAAACCTATCAATGAGACGTTCAGTGAATTCCACATATGTCTCTGCCAGATTGTGGCCCAAAGTGACCTGCCCATGATGCCACCATTCATGTGCAACTCCATCTAGATGTAACGCTGTGTATTTAATAGCTTCATCCTCCATCATAGGATTTAACTGAAAATAGGTACCTAGCTTTTGTACCCATGCCCTGGCAGTTGTCTTGCTTGTGCCATCAAAGTAAGGTATGGAGATTTTCCCTATTTTCCTTTGTAATTCATTATTGTAATTTCTGCCCCTATGTGGCCTATGTTTCATCCTGACATCCATGTATTCACGAAATGACATGTAGGATCTGAATTCTGCCTCAGCTGCTTCCCAATCATTCAAAATTTCATCTTGTACTTCCCTAGCTATAGGTTCATGTTTTGTTGTAAATTTCTAGGAGTAAAATTTGGCAAGGAAGGTCTGGCAGTTGCTGTTCTTTCAGGCTGATTGTTATTTACTGAACGTTCATCCGTACCACCTTCGTTTTGATTTTGAGCCATGAATTGAGTCATCAAATTGGTCATCGTATTTATATTATTTTGCATGTCCTGTTGACTTCTTATCAATGCAGCAATTAAATCCCTATTATTTTTTGGTTCCCCCATGTGTTCAAAAATTATTTCTTCTTCTATCTTAGTACGACTCTCCTCAATTTCAAATTGTGGTGTTGAACTAGATGGACTGGTTGGATTTCTATTTTGACGTTCTCTGGTATTTCGGAAGTTGTAATGGCCCGATGGCATATTCAGTAGAACATTTTCTGTTTGACAACACAAAACTAAACACCCTACAGGCTGGCAAGATTGAAAGCTCTGATACCACTGTAAAATTCCAAACTTCTAAAGCTATTATTGAACACAGATTTTTATTATTTCAAGTGAACATTAATTTTTGTATGTTTGCACATAATACTGGGAATTAATTTATTACAATTTCAAGAAACATGTACTTGGAATTATGTTCTGAAATATTTGTTTCACTTCTGCTGACTGTATATCTCCACGCGGAACTGCAACGTTGTCTGGAGAACACGATAGTGATGAAGTTCGATCAATTATCTCTCGTGGCAAGTAGCAACTCCTCGAATATTACATAATCCATTGTACCCTCTGCTATAGACAATGTATATATTGACGGTTTTGTAATTACAAGCTCTGTCGCTAATAGACGCCTCTTCTCAGACATGTCCCACCTGTTACAAACCGCAGAAATATACTTGTCGGGTGTAATAACCCATGGCACTTTGTTAAGAATCCCGAGCCACGACTTCCACAGTGGACACCAATCTTCAAATAAATATTCCGATGCTTCAACCCACCACGGCAATCCCGTCCAAAAGAATTCCGGAATGCATAACTATATCTTCTGTGTTGCCATATGTCAATCCACTAGGCCAGAAGCAGTGTCCTGACGAAAGGAATAGTTTTGTCTTCTTCTCCAAAATATTTTCACTAACCTCGAGCATATCGGCTCCTCCACGGAACCCATTATTTAACAAAGCCAAAATTGGTTGAGAAGTCCCGTATAGGAACTACCAACTTATTCAAACTATAATCTTTTAATCAAACCATTACATATAATTATTTAATATTAACGTGACTAAAAGAATTAATATTAAATAATTTACTCTTTTATTCATCAACTTACTTATTGAACTATTTGGGGGCATTACAAATACCCCCCCATAATGCTAACTTGGGCGAGTCAAGATAGATCCACTGAAATGATGTGTCACCATGCTATGCATAAGAGGGCAAAAGTGTATCCGCAAGTGAGAAAAGGGTGTGTGTGGTCAAACTACACACTTGCATGAGGCAAGAGCATAAGTGATTTTTCTGTTGTCCTGGAGGAACTCTCACTTTGACAAAGCTATGATTGGCAAACAAAGGCTCGACACAACCCCCCATGGCACTTTATAATTTAGTGCGAGTACAAATAATATGGCACATCATGTGTGCAAAATCCCCAAAAGACATGGACGAACACTGGATCTAATACGTCTACAACAAAAGTGCTTATACAGGATGCTCAACTGATTTAGAGGACAATAACTGAAGAAACAACTTGAAAAAAAATTGCACCAAGGAACAGTGCATGAGATCACCTTTGCGACGATGCTTCATTTGCCAAAATCAGGGTGGCTGGGTGGGATGGTGGCTTTGCACGCCAATTTCCATTGACCTAAACCAAAAATTGAGAGGATCACCTCGACAAGACAATGGACTACAATACAGTGGTGAATAAACAATGGAAATCTGCTTTCCACTTTGAATGTGGGACAAAGGCCCACTCAAACTGTCGACCACCATTGGTTTGTGGAAATGTGTTGTTTGCCCAAGGTCACCATAAGTGTGGAATAAATCCACCAACCAAAGCTCTGCGGGCCCACCTTCAAATGTTTGCTGCAGTTAATTACAACATGAAACGTCGAGCTACTAGAAGCTCTTTGCGCTTGCTACCAAAACCGCCCTCAAGCAATTGAAATGACTAGCAAAGAGAATGGTCCACAGAGAATAAACAAAGCAGCCAATAGAGGGATGATCTTCCATTGTTGACTTATGCGCATGACACCACAACCAGCAATGAATCACAGCCAAGAGCACCACTATGCATGGGGAACTATTAAATTGTAGAATATCACATTGCAACATGTGTAGTAATACTTACGGGCAGTGGTGAATGTTGGTGGGATTTTTCATTGCACCTCCAACACTATTCTTATAATACCAAAACACCAAAAACAAAGTCGAGGTTCTCCAAAGCAGTAGCCAGAAAGGACAACAAATAATAATGTTGCTTGGTAGTGGTCAGAAAGGTGCTGGTCAAAAGAAGGCTGTATTCATAAACGCCTACCAAAAAAGATTTCAAAGCCACTTACTTCATAGATATGTCGGCAACATATATGAGGGTCAAAGCAATAAATGTGGGACTTGAGTCTTTGCCACACAACTACAAAAAAGAACCAAGTCGTGGCAAGCTACCAGTCTAAATTCAGCAAACACCTCTGGAGTCAAAGCAAATAGATAGCTTGTGATAACATAAGATGATGAAAGTTCAATCACCATCATAGATGTGGCATAGTCTCACAGGAATACACCATTGCTATCTAGCGAACCTCGAGCGACCAACCATATACTTGGAATGAAAGTCACAAAATGATCGACAATCTACCAAAGGTCATCGCACGTGGAATGGGTATAGGATGACCTATCCTAACATGGTATCAACATGGAGAGATAATCTACACATGAAATGTATTTTAATGAGGTGAATATTAAGATACAATAACCTTTTCTTAAATAGGCAAGAGTAGATATGTAGTAAGGACAAGGTTGGTACAAGTGTCTCAACCTAGAGGAAGTAGAGTTCTAACAAGAACTCAACAATATCCTCTTAGATGAGTTAGAGTCCAAATAGGACTCAATAATATATCCATCTCCCTCATTAATGAGTGCACCTAAGTAAACTTAAGTAAAGAGTAAATTGATAAAACAATATTTACTCCAATAGGATGAATACCAACATTGGTTCTCCACCTACTTGAAGGAAAATGGAATTTATCGTCAATTGATTGTAGATTACATATCCAACAAAATAACATGGAGATGGTAATTAGCATCTTGAAGGATTTCTATTTGGGACATGCATATTGGGCTGAAGTTGTGCATACAATTTATCTTTTTAATCATGCACTAGCTAAAGCACATGATGGCATCACACTTGAGGAAGCTTGGATAGGAGTTAAGCCATCCATCTCTTGCTTTCATGTATTTGGTTGCACAATGCATATACACATTCCTAAGAAAAAGAGAAAGAGGCTTGATGAGAAATCCATGAAAGCATTCTTTGTAGTTATAACAATGAGTCAAAGGCCTATCAACTTATAGATTCTACCACAAAGAAGATGCACCTCAATAGAGATGTCATTTTTGATGAGAAGAGCAAGTTAAGTTCACCTTCCACATCATCACTTACTTTAGATAGTGCTCCTATATTCATCTTGAATGAGAAAAGTGCACACAACCCAAGTGGTATACTAGTACCATACAAAATGAAAAATCAGATGGTGTCCTAGTTTTGTCAACTTCAAGATCAAGGAATTGCAACATGGCTTGTAGTGAGGTAAATCTATCACTAATGAGTTCAATATTTGATAACTTTGAATCTTATACTATTCAAGAGCACTCATATAAAAGCCTTGGAAGGAGGCTATGGATGTAGGATATCTATCCCTAATGAAAAGAAAAACTTGCGAGCTTGCTAATTTTCCATGAAGCAAGAAAGTCATCAGATGTAAATAGGTCGTTAGAACTAAGTATAAGATAGATGGTAGTATAGATAAGTATAGGGCCAGACTTGTGGCTAAGGGCTATGCCCAAAAAGAAGGATTTGATTATGAGGAAACATGTGCTCCCATAGTAGAGATCAAAACATTAGAATGGTTTTTTTCTCTAGCTGCACAATTTGGATGGAAGGTGTACCAAATGGATGTAAAAAATGCCTTTATTAATGGAGAACTTAAGGAGGAGATCTATATGGCCTAACCATAGGGATATGCTGCATGAGGTAGAGAATAAAAGGTATGATATATGGTCTGAAACAGGGTCCTAGAGCTTGGTATATCATAGTTGATGAACGTTTGCTACATAGATTTACATAGCATCCATATGATCCAAATCTGTACCTCAAGGATCAAAGGTTATAAATTGTGGTTCTAATTGTATATGTTAATGATTTGGTCATCACAGGCAGCTCATGAAAGATGATTGAGACAACCAAGAATGATTTGAAAAAGTGTAATGTCCCCGTTTTTCAGACTCTTGGGATTAGCTTAGTTTGGCGACCCTCGTAAGCTAATCAGGTGATCAAAGGGGGTCAGTTGGCAGAGCCAGTGGTTGTATTCCATTCTAGAGGTTCTGGTTGCCAGGTCTGCTCTTCGTTTGGGTCAGATTGGATGACTTACTATTTATAGTAAGTGGTATTTTGGGTATGGCTTGGTTTAGTAGGGTGCCTGCACAGTGTTATCAAATGTTTCAGGATCGTTTATTAGAAATCTCTAGTTTGAGAGACTTACTATTTTTAGTAAGTCTATTTTGGTCAGATGGCTATTTCTGGCAGGGCAGTATGAGATTGGGGCTCTATTGTCAGAATTTAGTTTTATTCAGTCAGAAAGATTCAGTGGCTTCATCTTTTAATTGTGGTTATTAAATTGAGTTATTTTAATTGAATAACTTTATGACTTTATAACTTAAGTGTTATAAAATGATGTTGTGTTGAAGAAGCTACTTTAGTGAAAAATGTGAAGTTGAAGCTTTTTCAAAAAGCTTATATAGACAACATGAAAAAACATTTTTCATACCTTATGTCAATTTGATGATTTTGAAGAAATTGTTCTTGAAGAGAGGAAATCGAAATTCCTTGGTGTGTGCTGTTTGATATTCGGTCTTCAGTCCTGGAGAGAATATCAGTGATTCTTGCTGAAAGTTTACAGTGATTGGAAATTCATTTGCCTTTGGCTTATCTGAGATATTTGTGAAGGAAGAAAAACGAAAGTGGAGAGACAAGTGTTTGTAATCAAACTCCTATGAAGAAACCTATCTTCCTTCATTATTTTCTTAAGCTGTGAGCTGGATGTGTTTATGCCAGCGAATTGCTTGTGTTTCTCAAGGCAACTTAGCATTGAGTGGTGCTGTGTGTTTTATCTTCAAGGCCATATTATTGCCTGGAGTTACGGCAGGGACAGAATTACTAAGAAGACAGGAAGCCACCTTCCTTGCCAACATTTTTGCAGAGATTGTTATTTCTTACACTCCTTGCGTGAGTGTGATGGTAATTGGGCAGTGTGCGTCAAGGATTGGAGGTTGTTGACTGTGACAACAAGCTGTGAGTTTAGTCTGGAATTGACGTTTTCCAGCCAAGAGTTTCCAGATTGTGGTGGTCCTTGTGATGTTAGTAAAGGTGCCTATCTCGTAATGCCATTTAGTATTTATTAATTTGAAGTTGTCAAGTGTTAAATTTGTAATTTCAGAAGTGTGAAATTTTCAACATTGATAAAACTTTGGAATAAATATTTAGTTTGCTGCTGTTGAAGTTATTTAATTCATGATGAAAAATTGCAAAGTTAATAAATGTCTTTGATTTAAATTAAAATTTGCAATTAAATTTGAGGGAAAAACCAATTTGCAATAGAGAGCCAGCTGGGCTCATTACAAAATGGCATTTGATATGACACATCTCACGTTTTTACACTAATGTCTTGGCTTAGAGGTATGACATATGGATCATAATATCTTGAAATCTCAAAAGAAATATGCCAAGACCTTGATCAATAAATTTAGAATGTTGGTTTGCAAGCTCATGTCTACACCCATGGAATTAGGATTGCAGTTATCTATTTTTGATCCATCTCTTCATGTAAATGCAACTCTTTATGTATAGTTGATTGGAGGGTTGATTTACTTGACCTGCACTAGGCCAAATATTAGTTTTGTTGTCAATTATCTTTCATGGTTCATTCAAGAACCAATGATGTGCCATTGGAAAGTAGTAAAGTGTCTGCTAAAATATATCTTGTGTACAATGAATCATGGTTTGGAATATAAAAATAAATGATGAATTCTTCTTCGAATGATAGGAAATCCACATTTGGGATTTGTTTTCTTCAGAGGTTTAGGTCCTGTTGTGACCTTTCCACACATCACCCATTGCAAATGGCGATCCCCTATTTTATTTGGTTGGCTTGCCTTTTTTGGCTTGTGTTTTCTTGGTAGTTTTGGCGTTGGTCTTCTGAGCCTCCCTGTGTTCCAATTGAGAAGTGATGAAATTAAAATTTGGCTAAGTCTAGAATAGTGTTTCATCCTTGAAGAGCATCCAGATAAGGGGAGGAGATAAATTTCATTAAGAGCATCCAAAAGTAGAAATCCATCAAGTGGCTGAGTGTTGATCAAAAGATCATGAAAACATTGAAAATGGCTAAGTTTGAGAGCATCAAAATGAAAGGAGCATCGAAAAGGCAGATTAAAAGTGGAAAAAAGGCACCTAATCTCACTAAATCCGAAGGATTCAAGATCACCAGTAGGCAAGGAGAATTGATAATCCCCCATCACAAGGCAATGTATGCCCATGAGTGGAAGTCTGCAACTACCAAGAAAAAGTCGTAAATTTCAAAGGAGATGTTCTAAGTTCACAAATTCCTCTTCCATGATTGAAATGCGCCTGAAAATGATAAATCTTGAGAATGCTCCGTGACGGAAATCAATGTTTAATGATATTTGGTCTGGAAAGAATGAAATAATCATAAGACAATAGTAATAATAATCATCACCTTATTGGATAGCTCCATAAAGAAATCTTTATATCTTAATCCCGGATGGAGAGGAAGAAGAAACCAATTCCAACAATTTCGGAGAGATTGAACTTGGAAGTGACGAGGAAAGCATAGACAAGGCCCTTACCATAAGCACATGGGGTTTGCTGTAGTTCGCAGAGAACCAACAACACATTCTCTATTTTCTTTGATCAAATCAACATTTCCCTAGATGGTGTAGTAATAAATCTTGGCCCAACATCTTTACCTGTGGAGCAAGCACAAACATGACTAGTCTAATTATTGAGAACTCGTATCCTCCGAATTTATCTTTATTTGTTCGGTCCCCGAGCTAGAGGAGTCATAAGTCTTTTGTATAGTGTCTTGTCAAACACCATTTGCCAACAAATTGGAGGTTCGATTTGCTTCCTTGAAGACGTGTGAGTTTGAAAACCTACTAATTTTTTCAAGACTCTTCCAAATCTTTGCAACCTGATAGACTCCCTTTGCTCATCTTATTTGCGCCAATGATTGGGTGAATCCACCACCATGCTTCATGAACACTCACGAGCTCTAGTTCGACAATACTGAGGAAAGTTTGAGCATGTAAAAAACCTTCATGGAGTGTGATATACGTGAGGTCCTTCACACCCTTGAATTTGTGCACAGAGCGCAAATGCTAAATAGCCAAGGAATCCCTCTCAACAAAAAATCCATGGTGGAGGCCCAAATGCGCTTAAAGCGCAAATACTACATGCTCAAGGAACAATCCTAAGGTTAAAAAAATCCTCCACAGGCCAAAAATCGCGCTCTAGGTGCAAATGGTGCATGACCAAGGAAAATGACTATGGTCTGGAAATCCATCTCGAAACCTATTTTGCGTTCCCAATGCATATTGCACATGAGCATGGACAATATTAAAATTTGATAATCCTTTACTTCGGAGATAATGCGCTTATAGCGCAAATATACATGGGTGCAGGAAATTTTATGAAGTCAAAAAATCTTTCATATAGTCTATATGCACTCACGGGAAGGAGATAGTTATTTCAAATATTAAAATCTGTGCCATGCCTATGATTATAAAATGTTACATCCGATTAAGAGTCCAAGGCGCAGTTTTATAAGGTATTTGTAATGACAAAAATATATCCAAAGTTTGAAAATATGAGCCCATGTTTGAAGTGCGCTAAGTGAGGCATTGAAGGGAATGAAAGAATGAATGAAGAGTTTTACTAACGTCCACGAGACCAAATGGCCTAAGGGACCACAAAACACAGCCTTGAGCTAAATCCATCTTCTTTTCCATGTCCGCTCTCCTGCTGTGTATCTTAACAACCAAACTAGCAGTCCGATTGACCCTATCCACCTCAAATAAGCTCTGCATGTCGCCGACCTTCGATATGTTAGCATACTGCACCCGGATGTCATCATATGCTGTGCAATCAATGAGAAAGTGCCATTCAGTCTCAATCGCCCCCGTCTTGCAGAACCTGCAAGTCCTCTCTTCCCATTCCTCTTTGGGCCTTTTCCATCTACCAGTCTCGCATCTGAGATGATGCGAACCTGTCCTTAACTGAGCCAATAATATCCTAGCTTTCCCTTTAATAGCTGCCCTCTGGTAAGCTTTATCATCATGTTCCCGGCTGTGGTTGAACATCTTAATATAGTGCTCCTTTTTCCGTCCCATGTGATTAGTCCACATGGCAGTCTGAAATTTACCTAAGACAAACTTTTTTATTTCCACATTGGTATTAGGACAATCTTGAAACTTAATGTTCCACCTACCCAGCCATTTTATGTTTTGTTTCATCCAAGTTTTCTTTCTACGGACTAACCCCTCCATCACAATTTTGGGCCAGCGTTGGTTATCCATACTTTCAATTTTCTTTAAATAACTTAATAATCGGGCTGTTGCTGCCGCCTCTATCGGAAAACTACCCGCCTCCGCTAGTAGAATTTCATAGGGCACAAAAGACTTGACTTTGAAATCGCTAGTAATTAAATGCTTTTGGATTCTCTCTATCTGTCTCCACCCACAATTTGTCATGCTGCCCCCCCAAACCTCACATCCGTAAAGAACAACTGGCGTGACCAGCAAACCAAAGAGAGTTTTCTTGGTTTTCCAGTCCCAAAGCTCGGCATTTCTGCATCTGTTCTGTAGCAGATAAGACGCCTTCCATCCCCCCTGTATCCTTTTTATCTTACAAGTCTTCTAGCTGAGCCTATGAGGGAAGTCAATCCCCAAGTACTTGTACACTTTCACGATCTCTAACGGGATGCCTTCGAAAAGGAAAGTAGTGTGTTTTTCCTTCCTTTTCAAAGAAAAAATCATTTTTCTAGTTTTAGTGATATTCACCTGCATCCCTACTTCCTGACAAAAGTGTTCCAAAGCCTCTAAGTGATCTCTCAAACCCTGCTCCGTTTTTGATATCAAAATAAGATCATCGGCTTACAAAAGAAGCTTCACCACATACCCTGCCAGCTGGACCCCTTCTCCCTCAATTTTGTTTAACCAAGTTTCTAATTTGTCAATGTATAAACCAAACAGAGTCAGGGATAGGGGACAACCCTGCTTCACACCAATGTCATTGCTGAAACACTCTGACATTCCCTCTTTGGTTTTGATTTTGGCTCTAACTCTCTCATAAAGTCTATGGACAGCCGCTCTATACTCATCTGGAATGCCTAATTCTTCCATTCTGTTCCACAATTTGTCTCTAGGAACAGTGTCAAAGGCTTTTTTGAAATCTACGAAACAACAGTACGCTTCCCCCTCCGGTTGTTCCAAACTTTCTCTATCAAATGTCGGAGAGTAACGCAATGATCAATAGCAGAATGCCTAGGTCTGAAACCCACTTGCCCTTTTGCTCTTTTTCCTTCACCTTCTGCCCAACTACTGATTTTGTGCTACACCATGCTCCCAAAAAGTTTGCCGAAGAGAGGATTGACCATAATAGTACGATAATTAAAACAATTATGAACAGATTGTTTTATTGACTGAATGGATTATACAAAGAGCTAACGAGCTCATATATATACAAAACTAAAGCTACAAAGAATAGCAACTATCTAAAGATAGATTGCAAAAGAATCACCATACGAGGATAGAGCATTAAGAAACTAGCAAATATTAGAAACATTCTAATACCCTCCCATAATGCTCAATCTGTCAATAACACCAATGGCCTCCCTGAATTTTACAAATTTATCAGAACTGAGAGACTTGTTGAAGATATCAGTAGACTGCTCTAAGGTAGGAACATACAACAGCTGAATAAATTTGTCTTCAACCAGCTGATGAATGTAATGACAATGTGTTTCGACATGCTTGGTTCGTTCATGGAAGACTGGATTCTTGGCCAGTTTGAGCACTCCCTGATTATCACAGAATAGAGGAGTCGGTCCTGACTGAGGAACATGCATATCTGCAAGCATCCGCCGAAGCCAAACAGCCTGACAAGCTGCTTTAACTGCTCCACGATACTTTGCTTCGGTGGATGACAGAGCCACTGCCTGCTGTTTCTTACTTGTCCATGTGACAGCATCGGACCCCAAATTGAACACATATCCAGCGGTAGACTTACGGTCATCAACAAAACTGACCCAATTTGAATCTGTGTAGCCACATAGTGTAGGATCAGAACTTTGAGTGTACAGAAGACCATAGTCAAGAGTACCACTAACATAATGCAGGACATGCTTTGTAGCTGTCCAATGATCAGTCTTGGGCGCTGTCATAAAACGGGATATGTAGCTTACCGCAAAACTAAGGTCAAGTTTGGTGGCAGTAAGGAAAATGAGGCTGCCCACTAGTTTTCTAAACAAAGATTCATCAACAACAGGTGAATCGGACTGAGCTGATAATTTGAGCCCGGGTTCCATAGGAGTGGGAGCAGGTTTGCAATCCTGCATTCTGAACCTGTCCACAAGACTTCTAGCATACTTGGACTGAGAAAGAAAGATATTGTGCTCAGTTTGCCAAACCTCAACTCCGAGGCAATAGTGCAAGAGTCCCAAATCTGTCATATCAAAAGTGCGGCACAAATCTTGTTTGATTTCAGTGATCAAATATGCTGAACTTCCAGTGATGATCAAGTCATCCACATAGACAACTATACACAATACATCATCACCTGTATGTTTGATATACAGGTTTGAATCCGATGGACTCCTCTGAAAGCCATGAACGGTTAGGTATTTATCAATTTTCATGTACCAAGCCTGAGGAGCTTGTTTCAGACCATAGAGAGCTTTGACAAGTTTACAAACTTTGTGTTCCTGACCAGCAACCTTAAATTCAGAAGGTTGCGTCATGTAGACCGCTTCTTGTAAGTCACCATTCAAAAAAGCACTCTTAACATCCATCTGATGAACTTTCCAACCAAACTGAGTTGCTAAGGCAAGAACAAGTCGTATGGTGCTCATTTTAGCTGTGGGAGCAAAGGTCTCCTCATAGTCAATACCTTTCCTTTGTGAGAACCCTTGAGCAACAAAATGAGCCTTATACTTGTCTAAGATTCCATCAGCTTTGTATTTTACCTTGTATACCCGTTTACAGCTAACGGGCTTCTTCCTTGCAGGAAGATCAAAAAGGACCCAACTGTGATTTTTCTGAATACTCTGAAATTCAGCTTCCATCGCCTGTTCCCACTCAAGGATACCTTTAGCCTTAGAATAAGTCTGGCGCTCATAAACACTATGAATGTTAGCCATAAGAGCAAAATTAACTGGAGGGTGCTGTTTGCTCTTATTTCTAGAAAGTCTACCTTCAATGAGCTCATCAACCCTGAGATCACTAATAGTTTTAACCCATCATTTGGGCCGGAGAGTAGACGAGCTAATCTCTGGAGGAGCTGGAGGAGGCTCAGGAGCAGCAATAAGGGTAGGGAGAGGATCATGGTCAGGGGCCTCAATAGAATCAGCATCAGGTGCCCCAGGGCGAGCATTATTTGTATCATCCCTCCCATCAGGTGGTGCTAAAGGAAGTGGAACACTGTGAGGTTGTTCCTTAGAACATTGCTCAGAAGAAGACAGAAAAGGTCCTCGAGTTTCATCAAAAACAACATCACGACTAAAGATAAGATGATCAGTGTCGATATCTATCAATCGGTAGGCCTTATGGTTGTCACTGTACCCTGTCATCATGAGTCTCTGACTCTTGGAATCTAATTTGGAACGTTTAGCATCAGGAATCCAAACATAGGCAAGAGAGCCAAAAATCTTCAGGTGGCTGATCTTGGGCTTACGACCAGACCACAACTCTTCTGGAGTTTTGTTCTTGACAGCTTGAGTAGGGGAACGATTCAGAAGATAAACAACAGTAAACACTGCTTCTGCCCAATACTTATTAGGAACACTCCTGTGTTGTAACATAGAACGAGCCATCTCAACAATCGTACAATTGCAACGCTCAACAACACTATTTTGTTGAGGAGTGTAGGGTGTGGTGAATTGGCGTTTGATGCCATGTTCAACACAAAAATTGGAGAATGCAGTAGAACAAAATTCTCCTCCATTATCTGTTCTAAGAGAAATGATACTGCAGCCAGACTCGTTTTCAACCAACGACTTAAAATTTTGAAATGTACTAAAAGCATTTGATTTTTGTTTAAGAAAGTATACCCACATTTTTCTACTAAAATCATCAACAATAAGCAAAAAATATTTGCAACCAGTAACTGAAGATGTATTCATAGGACCGCAAATATCAGCATGAAGTAATTGAAGTACCTGAGATGCACGCCAAGAGTCGCCATCTTTGAAGGGAGTCCGATGTTGTTTGGCAGCTTGACAAGCGTCACATACTCCAAGACGCTGCGTCTGAATCAGAGGTAGGCCAGAAACAAGTTCCTCCCGAGACAGCTGAGAGATATATTGGATGTCGAGGTGTCCATATCACTGATGCCACAAGGTACTGAGAGATAAATCATGGGCTGCCATAGCTATTTCAAGAGAATCACTAGTGTCAGTAAGCCGATATAGGCCATGATCCTCTAGACCAGAAGCAACAGTAAGACGAGTCGCTCGATCAATAATGGAACATTTGTGGGCACTGAACACCACATCTAACTGAGGAGAATTTCTCATGATTTGACTCACAGAGAGTAGATTGAGAGCCATACCAGGAACGTAGCATACATTGAGAAAGATGAGCTGACACCCACCAGACTGTATCTGAACATTTCCTCTGCCAATAATTTTGAACTCCTCTCCTCCACCAAACACAACTGAATCACTGTAGGGATGGAAGTCTGTAAACCAGTCATGCCGATGAGAAAAATGACGTGAAGCACCAGAGTCGATATACCAAGCAGACGACCGGGCTAAATCAGAAGGGCTTTTAGCCATAAACGCATAGAAAGCAGATTCCTTTTGCTCAGAATGTTCAGCAACATGTGCCTGTTGATTCGACCCTCCTAGCTTCTTTTGTTCGGAAGCGAGTCGTTGACGACAATCTTTCTTCATGTGGCCATACTTATTACAGTAATGACACTGAACACCCATCTGCTAATAACTGCCTGAGAATTGATGTGAACTGCCTTGTTGTGATGACTGAGAAGATTGAAATTTTGCTGCAAAGGCTTGTTCTGACGAGGATGAGGAAGTACAGTTACCAAATTGCTGCTTCCAGCGATCCTGTTGTAGGAGTTTGGTGCACAACTCTGGGAATTTCAGATCAACATTAGTTGAGGTAATATTGAGAGTCTTTATGAAATGCTCATAGGATGTTGGTAGACTTTTCAATGTAATAACTACCATATCTTCTTCCTCCATCTTCCGACCGATGGCTTCAAGCTGATCACGAATGTCCTTAATCTTCATGAGATGTTCATGTAAGGACATTTGTTCATCCATCATAATGGAGAACAACTGATTCTTCAGAAAGAACGTGCGACTCTTGTCGGATGTCTCATGCAACTCCTTCAGATATTTCCAGATGTCTGCAGCAGACTTGCCAGAGGGAATCTGAGGCAACTGATAATCTGTGACAGAGAGCTTGAGAAGCATAACAGCTTCTCGATTCCGATCATCAAATTTATCTTGATCTGCTTGAACGGAGGTCAGACGGGTCTCTGTGCCTAAAACAAGCGCATCCAAACGACGGTACTCGAAGATGGTCAACATTCACTGCTTCCAGGTGTTATAATTGCTGCCATTAAACCGTTGACTGTTTTCTAGCATCAGATTGGTCAAAGACGCCATCAGATACAAACTTCAAGAAAGGAATTTAACAAGCACGGATTCCGAGACAGATTTTTGGTTGACCCAGAAAAAATCGATAAGTACCCAAAAAAGCTAATAAAAAACCCAAAAGGAATTTGAGGTCAAAAGTCAAATCCGCCAGCTCGAAAATTGAGGCACAAAAAATGAGGTACCCAAAAAATTTTAACGAAGACCCAGATAGAATCTCGAAAAACCCACCATGAAAATGTATTTGAAAAATTTTTCGGGTCCCAAAAATTAGGGTTTTAGCAGAAAACGGCTCTGGTTATACGAAACCACAAACAAGAACCACGAAATTCAAATGCAAAGGAGATTTCAATGTTCGAATTGCACCAGCAGAGGGAAAACAACAGGTCGCGTAGGAGGAAGGAACAGGTCGCGTCGGGAGGAAGCAATAGTTCGCAACAGGTCGCATTCGAACTTGGTCGTTTTGCAAACACGCGAAAAAATGCGAGCACCAGGTTGCAGACGTTCTGCAAACAAGTCGTGGAAGACCAAAGGCCGATGAAAAACCTGCAGACAGGTTGCGGACGTGGACGAAAATCCTTGAACAGGTCGCGGATGAAGCACAAAAAAATATTAAGCAGATAATTTCGAAAACGAAATTATAATATTTTCCGGAAGTGTTTATCCTTGCTTTGATACCATAAAACAATTATGAACAGATTGTTTTATTGATTGAATGGATTATACAAAGAGCTAGCGAGCTCATATATATACAAAACTAAAGCTACAAAGAATAGCAACTATCTAAAGATAGATTGCAAAAGAATCACTATACGAGTATAGAGCATTAAGAAATTAGCAAATATTAGAAACATTCTAATAATAATTAGATGGGTTATTGACGTCCCCACTCTTAAATAGGGGAATAACCATACTAGTTGTCCACTCTACTAGGAAACCATCCTGAATGACCTTGTTAAAGACCCCTTTTATGTGGGGGGCAAGAAGCTCAACTCCCCATTTTAAAAATTCCGCTTGCAGCCCATCAATGTCCCTTGCTTTACCATTTGCTAACTTTTTTATTCCTAACTTAATATCATCCATCGAGAAAAGCTCCATGGTGGTGTTCACAATGTGAATGATTTAAAATATGCTAAACGTGGAAAATCAAGGGGGCAAATTTCAAGATACATAATAAATTGTTGGGTAAAATGTTCAAAAACCCTCCTGGAATTTAATTCACGCAAAACAAAAACTGCGAAAAATGGGGAATATTTTTTTTTTGATGGGTAATGGGCCTGGGATCAACATGGAGCTCAAGTAGACTTGAACTCAAGACCTCCCAGATGAGAAGCTTGCAACTTACCGCTACGCTATGGGTTGTTCCCTGGGAAATTGAGGAATATTATAAGCATGTGAAATTTAAATAAATATTGGAATTTCCATCTCTAATTAACAAAATTATGGAATATTGGAGTTATTTTAAAAAAATAATTCAATATTGGGATTTCTCACCAATATTTAATTAAAACGTTGGAAATATTTAATTAGCAGAATATTTAAATTCCAACACCTTTGAGTGAACACACATGGACAAAGCTTGCTGATGAAGATAAGCGCTTAAAATGACATCTTTTAGAAAGATTAGAAACTCAGAGAGAAGTGGCAATTTTGTAAGAGAATCTCTCCTAGAATGTCAACTTGGAAGGGAATTAAATTCAACTGCCCAAATCTAACCCACAACCAATTTAGTAGCTTTAGGATTGAATTTCTATGTAAGAGAAGTATTCTCATTTCATTTTCACATCGAAGAATTGGAGAGCCAAGAGTAGAGGTGAGAATTTTGGAGAATTCGAGAAGTTTAAGTTTTGAAGATTTTTAGAGAGGTGAAGATGCATTGAGTGAAGAATCAGGAAAATAGACTGTGAAATTTAGAGAGAAGTAATTTTGCAGTAAGTTGAAAAATCAAAGAAGCACAAATTTTTGGAGAGAGAAAGTCTATTTCTAGAAAGAGGAGATTTTATAGTAAATTTCCAAATTTATTTGTTTTGCGAGGGAGAAATTTAATCTGCTTTTTATTCTTCCAATATTCTTATATTTTTTATCTTGTTTTTAAGGAAGGAGAAATGATGGAACCTGAAGGAACGAGCTTGTCCATAGTGACATTAATCAAGAATGAGCAGAGGGGATTTTATTTGGAACCCAAGATCGTGTCAAAATGGAAAGATGTTAGTGACACAAATCTAGGAGGTCTTGACATGGGTGAGTTCAATAGAAGAATGTTCAAATATAAGGACCATGATCCCACATACTGAGCCAATTAGATAGTCAAATGCGGGATTGTGGCAGCAATCGGCTTTCTTTTAACCTTCTAGCATGCAGAGTTGATTGTGGAGTGTGCAAGACATTACAATTCAGAAGATAGAACAATTAGAGATCCAAAATGCAAAGTGCTAGTAGACCTCTCTCCACTGACGATTTTAGAAGCTTTTAGATTCCCAACTTACGAACAATGATGTTAAAGTCAAAGGAGCAAGCACTCAAAGTCTACACTTCTGGGATTGACTACTATGACGGGGCGATCAGCCATAAATGGCTAAGGATGAACTTGACTCACCATTCCAAGTTACCCAAATAGTTTGTCTGGTTGGACCTCTAGTGAGAATATAGTGACTTGGTCATGATACCGAACAGGATATTTGGATTTCACAGTCCTATGCATTTGAACCATGGATGTGGTACATTGTTGAGCAAGTGATCGAAGGATTCAATGCTATAAACTGGATTGGAATGATCAATGACAATTTGGATGAGCAACTTAGAGATCTAGAGTAGTCAGGAAAATTCTACATGAGTTCCTATGTTATATACATGCTAGCCTGAATGACTAGATATGATGGATTAAGATGCAAAGGGGCAATAGGAAGTGGTCTACACTATTTGAAAGTGCATGAGTGCTACCCTAAGTTGCAACTCTATGTTAAGGACGACTTTGTGAGAGTCAACAACGCTTTTGTCATGCGCATTGTTAGAACTCTATAAGGCGGATTAGAGACAAGGCTTTCAATTGAGGTGATGAAGTTGCTAGAGAAGTATGGAGCATTGTTCATCCAGTTGCTGACTTTCTCCTACATTAAGCTGCAAGGGTTTTCTTCACAACCATATAGACTTCTGAGATACAAGTTGGTGCTGCTGGAAATCACCAGGCAACTAACGACATATGACAAAATTCAAAAAAGGAAGAAGTTGGGACTTGAATTCTCAATCGCCATAGGAGATGAAGATGAAATGCATCCTTGTCTACATGCAGCCGAAAGATCAACAAACGAGCTACATTTCAACCGTTTGACATTTTATCCAACAAGACTAGATTATGATCCCTACAATAGAATTTAGAGTGGTGGCTGGTGTGAAATACCAACACATGCTTCACCTTGAAGATTTCTGGGCCAGCACTGCAGATGAGTACGAAGTCAAATGGAGGATGTTTTCTAGATTTCCACTCCTTGATCAGGGTGTGCAAAACCATCCAAGTGTTGGAGCAAGAGGAAGAAGATACAAATGTAGATAATCCAACCATATGATTGGTCCAAGAAAGAAGTACTTGATTGCGATTCAATATCAAGATTTCTCTTGAAATTTACAAAATGGTGGGTTGAGCATCAAATTGGTAGACTGAAGGTGTCTAGAGACAACCCGACTTATAAATTGATGGGACATCAACCATTGTGGGATGATAGACTTAGGCAATCATCAGGAGTTAGAGTCAAAGAAGGAGAATTTCCACTAGAGAATGTGAAATGAGAAAAAGGAAAGAATATTGTCCGAGAGGTGTCACCGAGAAAGAGGCATGTCTCGCACAGTGAAGAACCCCAACAAAGGAGGCAAAGATCAATAACAACTCCATCATCACCCACCAGGTTTCCAAGCTTACAAGAGATTGACCCTTCCACAAGGGGAGAGATTGAAACAAGTAGGAAAAGGATGGCACATGAAGATTAGATGGTTAGACCAATGCAAGATAGAGCATCAATGCTTATCAAGAATCTGCCTAGGGAAGAAATCGAGAGTAGGAGGTCGTTGTTGAGGAAATCTTTGGGGTCATACTAGAACAAGAATTGATGGAGATAAAAGTTTCTATGGCAGAGACAAAAGTTCCTACCGTAGTAGAAGTTCCTCTCGCAATAGCATAAAGTCTCATTCTCAAGGAAGAAATTAATGAAATAATGGTACATGGACAAGAACAATTGTCAGTCCATGATCAACGTGATGCCATTCTAGATTGGTTAAGGCAAAGGTTGCAGAGGAGTCATGCAAAGGAAATTGACCCTACATTGGAATTACAGGAAATATTGGACCGAGTCAATAGGCCAAAAGAGAAGGGCAAGGTGAAAAAGTTTGCAAAATTCATCAAGGGTGAATCTAGATCTAGGAGTGTACAGATTGCAATACCTACAATCGAAAAACTAAGGACTAGATTGCTCCAGACGAGTACAATGTGATAGAATTGGATCTAGGACATGCATCTAGGGAGCACGTGATCGAAGAGTTTGATCACTTTGTCTAAGCAATAAAGTAGAAAATGAGGAATTTGGAGGAAAAATACCAACAGGTGAAAAGTGAGAACATGGCTTTGTGTGAATATCTAAAAAACTTATCCCATCAAATAAGGGAAGAAAGCCATACCTTTGTTCCTCCTACAGTTTTTCCAGCAAGGTCAGTGGAAAGTATTGAGAAAATGAGGTGAATCTCCCCTCCCAAAGTGCAGAAGGTTGGATGGAGGACATCTAGAGAGGCATATAAATTTGTCTAAGACTTGGTGCAAATATATGAAAGGGCATTAACTATCATTTCCAGGATACAATGCATAGATGAGTCGTGGGATAATGACTGGATATATCAAGATGAAGTAATCTCACACCTACAAGCCTTAATGGAAACTCCCAGGCATATGCTGGCCGATGGTGGAGTGATAAGGGAAGGAGAAACATATGATTTTGCCTGCTGGTACAGTGCAATAGTCATGCCAAAGCAGATGTTTGAAAATCTCAATGAGAAAGGTGGTCAGAAATATTCCGAAAGGAATCTCCAACACAGTTGTAGCCTTATTGATGTAGAGGATGACAGGGAATGACGTAACTGCAGGTAACCTAAAAAGCAAGCTAGAGTAGTTCTTTCGATTAAATTCCTTTGCAAGGGATGACTTTCTAAACTTTTCCATATTCTTGAACGTCATGCACACAACCCAAGACTAATGCTAGATTGGGAGAACAACTTGAGCAAGTGTGAATGAGAAATGACCGTTCTGGAGTTCAAGAGAGAATCGACGCCAAGTGTCAGCCTAGATGAGTTGGAGATAGTGCTATCCAGATTTTGAGCATTCAAGGAACAAAATTAAGTATAGACTATTCTTGGCAAAGGAGCATTTAATGCATAGTGGGCATTTATTTCACCCCACTCTCCTGCTGAATTGGCTAACATAGTGGGCATTTATTACCCTACAAAGGAAGTGCTTTTCTCTTGATTGGTCCATGTGGACCCTAATATTAATTGTAGGTTCTCTTTCTAATCCCTAACCCTAATTAGGGCTGAGGTGGCACAATCTAGGCCATCGGTTTTGTTCCAATCCAGGCCACTCATTGTAATTTGAGATCTATATAAAGGCCTCACTTCTCATTTGTAAAGGACGAAATTTGGAGATTGTTGCTTATGAGCTACTAAGATAATAAAGTTGTCATTGAAGTTTGGTGATTTCTTGATGTATCGTGGTGCTTGCATGTTCTCTTTCTTCCCTCTCTTAGAGTAGATTTGTTTTCAAGTGTGTAGATGAATGCGATTGATAATAGTGTTATGGTGGAATTGTCTTGCTCATACCTGTTGTTCTTAGGTGATTCCTAAGCACAATGTAAGGTTGGATTTGAGCCATTATGTGGATGCTTTACTTTTATCTTTGATGCACATTGTTCATTTTGATGGTGTTCATTGGGATATGAAAATTATTTGCACAACCCTTGAAGATTGCAATAGCTTTGTGTAGTTGTTGAATTTGGCGAAGCAAATTTTGGTAGATTTCATCGTAGCAGTATTTGTCTTTCAAGTTCTTAGGATTAGAATAGAATTCATAGACCCTATTCTCATTTACTTTGTGCATATTGTGAAAAACCCAAAAAAGGTACTCTTATTGCAATATCATTCGAAAGCTCCCATAGCCAGTATTATTGAAGTCAACTGTTGAGCTTATCCATACCAGCATATCACATCAACCGTTGAGCTTATCCACAGTCAAGAACTGACATAAAGGGAACTTTGTAGTCAATTGTATGAGCTTTCACAATCTTAGCATACACATGATTTTGATCAAGAGAGGATAGGATATCTCAATATTTTATTCTACCGTTGATTGGTCATAAAACACACATCAACCAGTCCCATGGATAGCTTGTTTTGTTTTATTATCGGTTGTTAGTGTTTTTAGGATATTTGTCAATGTTTGTTTTCAATCCGTTTTAGTTTTGTTTCCTGTGAGTATTAGTTGATACACGAGATTAATAAATTCTTATATGGATAAATATTTGATATTTTCAATCCAATATGTAAATGCATTCTTTCTGGTAAATAGGTTTTCCTTCTTTTTGAAGAAATGTATCTTATATTCCCTCAGATAACAAATGATTTACATTGAATTTATGAAGGGAAAGCTTTCCTTGTTCAGGCAAGGAAAGACATTCACCTGTTATGACCTTTCTAGACATAAACACATTTTTTCTTTTCTTTTTTGAATGATATACGGAAATCAAATGGATTATCTTTCACCACATTTAGGTTTATTCATTCCCACTTGAAATAAATCCATGGACGGTCTTTTTCTTTGGGTAGTCCTTGTATAAATGACATCCATCATGATCCTGTTGCCATGTCTTTGATTTTATTTTGTCTTTAGTTTGACTTTCTTAAAGCTCATTTTATAACCTACTTAATTTAAGCACATGGAGTTATGGCTGATTGCATGGTCAACAAACTTATTAGAAGCTCTTTACAATTTCCTATCAGGTTTTGCATACTCTACGCTGGTAGCTGTATTAGTGCATTATCTTCTGTCCTATGGTATATTAGTACCTTCTGAAGGGCTGAATTATAACCTTGATCCAATTCCGAGTTTTGTCATTGTTGGAAGTCAATCCTAGAACTCTAAAATATGTTGATACAACTTCCTTGGCAGAGTTGATGGTTATTCTGTAATCTTCTGTGGATGACTTGGAAGCCTTGTCAAAGCTTGGTACACAGGGGATACTGTATTGGATTCCTAGTACATTTTGTTTTTTATGATCTGCAATTCTGCATTCCTGTCTATAAATGTTTGTTCTTGAATCTGAAGTACTTTATAGTTTTTCAATTCTTTATTGCCTAATTGTCTCATAGACATGACTTTGAGGGGTTTGTATTTAATGATGCTACAGGAATTTGGGTTTGGGGTACACCAATAGACATGGTTATTGGCGGAGTGAGGACGTCTGTCCTATTTCTTGACACCGAGGGTTTTGAAAGTGTTGGAAAATCCAATGTCTACGATGACAGGCAAGTTTTAAAGAAATAATTTCAAGTAAGAAATGCATTTGGCCATCCGATAAATATGGTACTTTATATATTTCAGCATCAACTTCTGAAGTGATATGATGAATGTTGTCTGTGCTTCAGGATTTTCGCTTTGGCAACTGTTCTGAGCTCAATTCTCATATATAATCTTCCTGAAACGGTTTGTTTTCCCTACAATAAAAATATTTTGTTATCCTTCTGACAATTTTAAAGTTGAAGAACTTTTTGGGAGTAGCATTTTCAAACTCAATTTGGTGCTTTATAAGCTGAAATTATTTGAGATGATATTTGCCAATTTCATTTGTGCATATTTTAATGTGAACACACTAGCATTAAGAACTATACAAAAAAATATTGGCCAGCTCATTTCTCCACCCTGAGGTATTTAGCATAAAGTGAAGGACCTAATAACTTTTCCTTTGAATTTGTTCTTAATTAGGTTCGCGAAGCTGATATATCTCGGCTATCTTTTGCTGTTGAACTTGCCCAAGAGTTTTATGGAAGGTCAGTGAAGTCTTTTTTAGTCCTCCTGTGCTGCTGAGATATTTCTAATGAAGTGATTACATTATATTTTGGTATGGATTGCCATATTAATGTATTTTTTGATGCTGCCATTTCATCCTTGTTTCACCATTTTCTACTTGGGACCATCTGTAGAGTGAAGGTAAGCAACTCTAATAGCAGTCAGATTATTATTAGATAATGCACTTCAATACATAATGAACTGTCTAAATATGATCTACATTAAAAGTTTGGCATTATTAATGTAGGGGAGAGACATTGCTTTCCAACCTGCTAAGCTTTTGTGGCTCATACAACGTGATTTCCTTGGTAAGTTGGGGTTATCCTCCACATTTTTGTTTTAAGCAGAGTACCACACTAAATAGTTCTACCTGAATTAGTCATCCATTACTTCACATTCAGTTTGGGAGATTTAGGGCTATAGAATTATCAAGCAGGTTTAACTAATTTACAATTACAAATTTTCTTGTCTTCAATTTATTAGTGTAGTTCATATCTAATTTTTGGTTTGAGCAAAAGAGTTTATTGTCCCTTCATTTCACATCCACTGAAGATCAATGTTAAACAATGCCAACAGAAGGAAAATCTGTACAACAAATGGTGAATGAAGCTCTTCAACAGGTTCCCAATCTGAGTGGTTTGTATTTGCAAACATTTTAGTCTAATTTCCTTAACTTTGAAATATCCTTTTAATTTTTCTTGACTAATGTGGTGACAATCCTTTTTAATAACTGTGCTTTGAATTTTTTTCCTTGATTCCAGGGAACAAAAACATTGAGCAGGTATTAGAGACTTAACATTGAAATTAAAAGCAGTCCATTCAAATACCTAAATGATGCTTTAGTTTTAACATTGCACATTCTATGGTTGATCCAGGTTAATCGGATTCGAGAGTCTTTGGCAATTATGGGTGGAAGCAACACAGCTTTTAGTCTACCACAAGTAAGCATTTAATTTTATCCCCAAGCCTTCCTTGATTAATGTTAGCAAGCAACACACATTCTTGCAAGTGTGCACATGCACCTTCAAAATTAAGCTTCATTGATCAAATATACTTCATGTAAATTGATTTGTTTTCAAAAAACATTCATTGTAAAGCATACCCTTGGAAAAAGTCACAGTGTATGTAGACTGAAAAGCCAATGAAACTCAAATCTCACCGATGGAGCTACAGACAGCTCAAAAAGGCACTATAAAGTCTGCATTATACTTAAAAATCCATGATAGAGAAATGATTAATAATGACCCTCTGTGAAGGAGTAGGCAGCCCTCTGTGTAGGAGTGACTCAAGACACCATCCTTCTAGACTGCTGCTATGTCACCAACCAAGCAACACCAGCCTTGGTTAATCCTAGTTTTGGAGATTGATTGCTGCAGATGTGGGGGGGCAGCTATTGGGGCTACCTTGAATGACCTATCAAATTTTAGGGGATGTTGGGGTTCCTGATTTTTGACTTCAAACAATAATATTTACTCAAAATGTTAATAGCTCAGTCAAATATTAAGAACTTATGATAATATTCAGATCAATAAATCATAGCACAATACCCAAAATTAATCAAATTGTGAATTCTTTGGAGATACTTACAAAGTTGTTGAATTAGAAGTTATCGTCCCTAACTCAACAGTGACAATACCAAGGGTTTACATCCTTAGCTTGCCAAAGAGCATGAAAGTGATTCCGTCCTTCCAACTCTTAGTCCCCGACCAAGATCTGGGTTTTTGTCCAAACTCGACAAGAGCATGAAAAGGGTTTAGTCCTGATTCTTGTGGACATGGAAGGGATTTCGTCCTTCCTATTCGCAAGACACTTCCTTGAATTCAAAAGTGATAGCTTGATGTGTTTGCTAGACTATTGACAATTCGATGTTTTTTATGAATTTTCACTTCAATGAATTTCTGGTTTTATTTGTTGTTGAATATTTTCTCACTTGATACTTGAAAAATGAATATCTGAGTTGATGTCCTCAAATCAAATGTCTCCCCTTTATATATTCAACTTGGAGGGAGTCACACCTCTTCATTAAATTCATTGCCTTTGCAAGAGTAGCACCACTTCATAGTTGAGTGCTGCCTTGAAATAATGGATTATAATTTTAATTACATTCTGTTTGGAAATCACTGCGAATAACATTCCTTAATTAATCTCAATCGACCCTTTGTAAAATTGCTACTATTGTAATTTCTTTTGCCAATGATAAAGGCAATGATCTGAAGTTCTATAATATTGTGTCTCTCATAACATGGCAGAGGCATGACAGTCCACACTTCCCAAGATTGCTTGTCCACAAGAAATCTTTAATTTGGTTGATCAGACTTTCTGCTCCTTCCAAAGTGGTGTTCTCCATAGGAAAATTCTTCCATTTAAAAAAATAATCTGGAATAACCTTATTTCTTAATTTCTTCTCTCATGTCAATGATGACCTTAGGTTCCAAAATTGATTTTCTGTCATCATCATGTTGGGCTAACTTTGTACATGGCGTAACATTTTCACCTAGCACCTTTTTGAGGCGAGTAATATGAATGACATTATGCATTTGACTGTTGGCTGATAACACCAATTCATAAGCAACTTCGTCAATCCTTAATATAAATTTTACAAGGCCCATATAATGATGGCTTGAGTTTCTTAGCACCGCTTCCCTTGATAGAGGATTATTTATAAGGTTGCAACCTTAGAAAAACCCAGTTTTGTAATGTCCCCATTTTGAGCGAGTATTGGAGTTAGTGGATTTAGCCTATCATTGGGTCCTTGTAGGCTAATTCTGGTGATTAGAGGACCTTGATGTGGGTTTTGGCCTGTTTTGAGGGACTTACTATTTATAGTAAGTCAACAGTTGGTTCTGATGAGCTCAGATGAATTAGAGGAATTAAATGATGTTCTTAGTTTTTATTCTCGACTTCCGGTTTGGGCTCCAAGATTTTTGGAGGGAGTGTCTATTTTTAGAAAGTCATTCCGTCAGGTTCATTCATCATCTTTCATCATCAGGATCACTCTTGTGCTGTCAGATTTTGATTCTGATGCTTCCTCAGTCATTTTCACAAGATGGGTGAATTATAATTATTATTTAATTAAATCAGCTAAGGTTGCCATTTTTATTGGGAATCTATTTTGGGCATCTTAGTGTTATAGCTCGTTGGAACCGGCTTGAGAAGTTTTAAATCTTTAGCTCATAAAACAGAGACCCTATGTGTCAGAATAGCATTATTTTAATGAAAGGGTCATTTTCTGCATTAAAGTGAAGGGAAATATAATAGTTTATTATATTTCAAATGTGCAACCATAAAGCAAGTGGCTTTTAAGTGAAAAGTGTCATTGAGAAGCTATGGAAAAATATTATATATACAGCCTTATGAGAATTCGAACTTCATTCATGGACTTGTGTTTTTTTTTATTGAAGTTTGGAAGAGGAGAAATATGGCTAGGGTTTGAGGACTGATTCCTCACTTTGCAATTTGAATCATTACATGTTAATGGTGAATTTTGCTACTGAAATTTTGAAAGTGCAATTCTGATTCTGGAAATTCAATTTGGTGCTGAGGTATACCAAGTTTGAGAAGATTTAAGCAAATTACATCTGAGATTTTAGTTTTGATATTTTGATTTGATATTCTTCAAGGATTATATATTTTGGAGGCTGTTTTATCTCCAAAATAAGGCTGTGATTTTATCCAAGAGAGCTGCGTTTTTTATTCTAAAGGCTGCGAAAGTGTTTTGATTATTGTGTGAGCTACCAAGAAAGTTGCGTCACCCTTTCCTTGGCTGTGTCACTTCTCATCAGGCTGCGTCACTTCTTTATATGGCTGCGTGACTATTATTGGAGGCTGGGTATTGTTTTATTAAGGCTGCATGAGTTCCAACAAGGCTGTGTTGGAATGGTAGGGGCTGCGTCCACATTCATTTGGGTTGTTGAAGACTTCTTTAGGTTGCGTAACATTCCTAGGATATTATTTCAATTCTCCAGCACTCATACAATTGCCAGGTGCCAATGATTTGAGTATTAATTTGGTGTTTATAGACATTGTCAAATCTATAATTAAAATAATTAATGTTCATTCAGAAATATTCAGTTTGATTTTGTTTATGTTATTGAAATTCGGTGGGAAAATTTCATTTGAAACAAGCATTATCAAAACACAGATACAAAATTTGCAAGTAATTTGGAAAAAGAAATTAAATTTAGGAAGAGCCAGGCAGGCTCATTACAGTGGTATCAGAGCTTAGATATTGCCATCTTGAAGGGTATGAGGATTTAGCAATGGCAGATAGATTTGTATAGGGAGTGCACTATACCCGCAGGGGTAGAAATTCACCACCTCCCGAAGGTAATGAACAAGGCCCATAGATTGAATAGGCAGGGGACAGGAACCGGAATAATATTGGGAATGATATTGACAGGGAGGCCAGAGATTCCTTCAGGAATATTGCAGATGGTCAGCATCGTGTTGCAAATGTATTGCAACAACTTTCAGACACTCTTCAGCGTATCACATTACCAAGTGATCGTACTAGAGATAGAGGTGCACGAAGTGTTTCCGTCAGATCACACAGGTCATGCATAGATAACAGGCGTGATTATAGAGCTGACCATATTGGTACTTATGACATGCCTCTTTGTCCTACTTTCTTGAGGCCTGGGCGGGATATAGTTAGTGTAGAGATAGAGCCGACACCATTCGTTGATGACATGGTGGCACACTTTGCAGAGTGGAATGCTCTTCCAAAAGCAATTAAGAGGAATTTGAATTTTGACAGGTACCTGACACAGAAGAAAGAGCATTCCAGAGGCTCTTCTCAGGAGCATGAGGTGACAAACTTGCTTGAGGACAGTTGCATTGAGTTTCATCATTTCCATGAGACAGGAGCTCGTGATAATGAGAATGTTGATGGCATGATAGCCACCATTGATGGCAGCCCTACATCAAGTGGTAACAATGAAATTACTAACAATACAAGTTCTGATTTGTATGACAACAGTCTTATGTTTGAGCTTATTGATGTCGATGATGACAAGGCAAGTGTAGAAGATGTTGTGGATATCACTATGGGTTTTGACTCACATGATTAAAGTGTTAGTTTTCAGGATTGCATGCTAAATGCGAGTTCTTCTAATTCTGATTTCTATGACAGCTGTGAGTCACGTTGGCAACGACATGTGATATCAGAGGTTTTACAGGTTGGTGGTATTGGCATTGATAATGTGGACAATACTGATGTTATCTATGAGGATGATTCATGTTGCAGCGAGTCTGGTATATCATATCAGATATTGGATGATGACTCAAAGTGGTTATTGGATGATGATAGGTCATAGGATCATAGTTTACAGGGACTTATTGCACATAGTGAGGATTCTCAAAGACATGAGTCCATTCAGGTAGAGCAGATTTCACATCATGTCTCTAACAGTTCGCAGTTTTTTAGCTCAGATCAGCAGATGGGATCAGTTCACTTTGTGAACAATCCCTTATTTGATGTGGATGTCATTATGACTTATGACAAATCATTGTTTGAGCTCAGTGATGATCCCTTTCAGGAGTTGTACGATGATGATGATGTTAGGGATTCTATCAGTACATCTGGTTATCAGGTAGACTTTAAAGGAGGCTAGTCAAGCCTAGCTGAACAGTTTACAGAGGTGTACACAGTGAGGAGTGCTTACAGTTTTACATTTGATCCTCACGTGCAGGATATCTACGTTGGCATGAAGACTGGGCGCAAGTCTAGTTTGTTGGTTGAGTTACTCCCATGTGAGTTACTCTCGGTTGAGTTTCTCCCACGTGGCGATCCTGTTGCAGCATCTTTAGTTTGGGTGTTGAGTGCAGTTTCTCAGATGTTGATGTTTGTACTGTTGATGCTGATGATTTTTTCACAGGAGTATAGTGATGATAGGGACATTACCCATGACTATCCTTGGGATCCAGGTGGACTTCTGTGTTTTGTTTTATGAGATTGCTTGGGGACAAGCAATTTCAAGGAGGGAGGACTGTACTGTCCCCATTTTGAGCGAGCATTGGAGTTAGTGGATTTAGCCTATCATTGGGTCCTTGTAGGCTAATTTTGGTAATTAGAGGACCTCGATGTGGGTTTTGGCTTGTTTTGAGGGACTTACGATTTATAGTAAGTCAACAGTTGGTTCCGATGAGCTCAGATGAATTAGAGGAATTAAATGATGTTCTCAGTTTTTATTTTTGACTTCCGGTTTGGGCTCCAAGATTCTTGGAGGGAGCGTCTATTTTTAGAAAGTCATTCCGTCAGGTTCATTCATCATCTTTCATCATCAGGATCACTCTTGTGCTGTCAGATTTTGATTCTGATGCTTCCTTAGTCATTTTCGCAAGATGGGTGAATTATGATTATTATTTAATTAAATCAGCTAAGGTTGCCATTTTTATTGGGAATCTATTTTGGGCATCTTAGTGTTATAGCTCGTTGGAACCGGCTTGAGAAGTTTTAAATCTTTAGCTCATAAAACAGGGACCCTATGTGTCAGAATAACATTATTTTAATGAAAGGGTCATTTTCTGCATTAAAGTGAAGGTATTATATTTCAAATGTGCAACCATAAAGCAAGTGGCTTTTAAGTGAAAAGTGTCATTGAGAAGCTATGGAAAAATATTATATATGCAGCCTTATGAGAATTCGAACCTCATTCATGGACTTGTGTTTTTTTTTATTGAAGTTTGGAAGAGGAGAAATATGGCTAGGGTTTGAGGACTGATTCCTCACTTTGCAATTTGAATCATTACATGTTAATGGTGAATTTTGCTACTGAAATTCTGAAAGTCCAATTTTGATTCTGGAAATTCAATTTGGTGCTGAGGTATACGAAGTTTGGGAAGATTTAAGCAAATTACATCTGAGATTTTAGTTATGATATTCTGATTTGATATTCTTCAAGGATTATATATTTTGGAGGCTGTTTTATCTCCAAAATAAGGCTGTGATTTTATCCAAGAGAGCTGTGTTTTTTATTCTGAAGGCTGCGAAAGTGTTTTGATTATTGTGTGAGCTGCCAAGAAAGCTGTGTCACCCTTTCCTTGGCTGTGTCACTTCTCAGCAGGCTGCGTCACTTCTTTATATGGCTGTGTGACTATTATTGGAGGCTGGGTATTGTTTTATTAAGGCTGCATGAGTTCCAACAAGGCTGTGTTGGAATAGTAGGGGCAGCGTCCACATTCATTTGGGTTGCTAAAGACTTCTTCAGGCTGCGTAACATTCCTAGGATGTTATTTCAATTCTCCAGCACTCATACAATTGCCAAGTGCCAATGATTTGAGTATTAATTTGGTGTTTATAGACATTGTCAAATCTATAATTAAAATAATTAACATTCATTCAGAAATATTCAGTTTGATTTTGTTTATGTTATTCAAATTTGGTGGGAAAATTTCATTTGAGACAAGCATTATCAAAACACAAAGATACAAAATTTGCAAGTAATTTGGAAAAAGAAATAAATTTAGGAAGAATCAGGCAGGCTCATTACAAGTTTCCAATTTTAAATTTTTTTGGTTTTCAGATGTACGTGAATCAACACACATCTCTTGTTGATTTTGGGCATGTTGCAAGTATTCCTTGAGGGCTTTTAAAATATCCACACTTTGTTGCACAAAGACTCTTGGTCCAAGAACTCTGCTATTTGTAAGGATCAAATCTCCAAATAATACTACATGTCATGCCCCCACCATGAAAAAGATATCAAAGCTCAAGAAAATCATCTTATTAATAAGACTTAAAGATTTTCTGTAGGAAGCAATATACTAAGCCAATGATTATAAGATGGAGAAGGCAGCAATCATGCTGTGATTAAATAAGGATAATATTGAACCGTGATAATCACCTAAGGGACAGTGCTTAAAGAGCAGCAATATATTATAAATTGCGATTCTATTATTTGAGAGGGAGCGATGATTAGTATAAGGGAAACAACATTCATATTATGCTAATAGTGATTAAGGCACTTGAAGCAGTGATTAATAAATAAACAAAGAAGTGGTCGGTTTTGGTTATGAAGAGGCATCATTAAGAAATAATATGACCATTCTTAAGGGTCAGCATCTTTCAAAGGTCGTCTCTCTTCATAGAGACATAAATATATAAGATGTAGAAGACCACATTGGAGGAGGGCAATCAAGGAAGTGAAGGACAAGTCAAACTTGAGTGAAGAGATCTGCATTTCAAAATGCAGCCATTTGGTATTATAGCAAATATTGTTGTATCTTGATATTGTCTAATATATAATTTCTTATGTATTTGGTATAACTAATGATGTGAACCCAAAATAAATCTTATGTGGGTGAGGAAGGAGATGCATTTGGGAGAGCATATAGAGGTTTCCCCTCTAAGTAGGCCACCCCAAGTGATGAAATTGTATTAGTGGATATTCCTAAAACTTGTGGGCCAATTGGTCAAGTTGTCATGATTGGATGCTCCACGCCCTTGGGCCTTAGTTGTGGATGGCCTCGAGCACCCTTTGTGTTATTCTCTCCAATCCCCATGGTGGTTGGTTGTGGGAAGTGAAATAAGAAATCATATGGGAATGGAGGGAAATACATTAGGTAGAGGTGGTAGACATGGGTTCCTTTGAATTAAGTAGGCCATGGAATCATCAAGGTGGATGTTTCTGCTGCTTGTGTGCCAAGAGGCAAGTTGTCTTGGTTGGACACTACACGCTCTTAGGCTTTATTGGACCTAATAGCATTCCTCAATGATCCGGGCTCCCTCAAATTAAGTAGGCCACCCCAAGGGATGGAATCATCAAGGTGGATGTTTCTGCCACTTGTGGGCCAAGAGGCGAGTTTTCTTGGCTAGACGTTTCATGCTCTTGGGCTTAATTGGGGTAAACAGTAATCGAACACCCTTTATGGATCTCCTCTCCAAACCCTACTATGGTTGATTTAGGGATATGGAAACCTTGGTACTTAATTTCTAAAATCAACAAGTTTATGGTTCATCTAAGCAGGTTAAGATGACTGTGGACATATATGTATATCTATTTATATTTGTTGTTGAATCCCTAACCCTAATAGAAATGAGTAATCTTATGAATTATATTATCTAAGATGGTTGTAGGATCTAAATCATGATTTATGTTGATAGCTATATTACATTCCTTATTTCAATTTAATTTTGATTTCAAGGCAAGATCCAGGATCATTCCAAAAGGGGAAATTAAACTACCACATACCCATATAGTGCCTTGAAAGGATTAATTCCTATTGACATATGATGAGTAGACTTTTAACAATATTCTCTAAGATGTAGCCTCTTGAACCATGCTGTTTGTTTCCCTATGGCATAGTTCAACAAATATTCTTCAAGCCACTTATTTACAATTTCGGTTTGCCCATTTGTTTGTGGATGGTAGATAGTGCTTGGGGTAAGTTATGTTTTGGCCAACTTAAAGAGTTCTTGCTAGAATAAACTAAGGAATTTACTATCTTTGTCACTTTAGTTGTTTTCGGGTAGCCCATGTAGTTCGAAGATTTCTCTAAAAAAGAGGTCGACTACTTTTGGTACTCTATATTCAAAAGATATTGCACGAAAATGAGCATACCTAGTTAGCCTATCCACCACTGCAAATAGTCAAACCTTTCCTTGTACTTTTGGAAGTCTTGTGATAAATTTCATTGAAATGCTCTCCCATTTTTTGACTTAGTATTGGCAAAGGTTGTAACAAACTGGTTGGAAATGTCTGCTCGATCTTGTTTCTTTGAAAACCATACATTCCTTGATATGCTCCAAAATATCCCGTTTGAGGCCTTTCCAAGAAAATCTTTCCTATGCTTACTTCGAAATATCCCCTATGAGCCTCTCCACCACTTTTACTTATCATCTTGTAGTTTGCCTTGCAATATATCATTAGCCAATGCATCCTTGACATGTTCAAATCTATAGAGATTTCTGTCATAGAACATAGGTGAGGTCTTCGCGATAGAGCATCAACCACAACATTTTTCTTTCCCTTCTTGTGCTCAATATTAAAGTCATACGCTTGTAACTTGCTAGCCCACATTTATTGTCTATCATTTAGATCCTTTTTGTTCAAAAGAATCTTCAACTGTTATGATCGGTCTTGACGATAAATCTTCTAGATATATGGTTTCCACCATAGTTGAAAAACTCAGACATTTGAAAATATGTAATTTCTTAAAATATTCTTAAAAACACACACATATGCCAAATTTTTAGAACATATACTGATTTGAGATTTCCATCATATATTAAGCAATGTTTCGAGTTAAATACATAGCAATTACTTGCAGCCTCATCATGGCAGATGAAAAAAATGAATGAGAAAACCCTATTTCGCGTTTAACTTTTTATGTTTTAAGTTATCCATGGGTTGACGTTTTGTTGACTGATTTTCAGAGAAAAACGCGCGGGTTTTAGCGATTTTTTGCCCTAAATATCACCGCGCGACAATGAAAAACCTGGCTGCGACTTTTTGCGCAATTGTATCATTTCCTGTAGTGAGGCGCAATATATTGCCAATTTAGTGATATATCGTAGATATTTTCAACCATGGTTTCCATAGTCTAATATTGTGCACAATTTTTGTTTTTGATTGTGAGTTTTTTTCCTTTGACATTTCAGACCAAACTCCATAATCCTTCATCAGGATGTAAGAGAAGACAAGAGAATAGTAAGGTAGTTAGTAGACCAAGCCAAATAAAAAAAGGGAAGGGGGGTTGCAGTTGGGTCCAAAAGCCAAGAAGACCAAAGGGGGAAAGGGGAGGGAGTATAGTGAAAAAATGAAAAAAGGAAGGATTTGATAAAAAAGTAAATAAATAATTGAAATAATTAAAAAAGAGCCTATCTATATGAGAGGGAGAAGAAAAATTAGAAGGAAAAAGATAAATACAAAGATTGATGTAAGGAAGAAATTAAATGTAGAGAGAGAGAGAGATAAGGGAGAATAATTGGAAGGAAAAACTTAAAAGTGAATGAATATGGGGAAGTGAGAAAAAAATAAGTGTAGTGTAAAAGGATCCTATGTATAAATAGAGATATAAATATTAAAAATAATTATCTATATATATGTGAAAGAGGATATAACTAGCACTTGCACCTATAGGAGGGTCAAGGGATATACCGATAGGAAATGAAAGGTAAAATTCTAATGTATTTCAATATTATATAAATAGTTAGATAACAATATATATATACACATTTTGATTACAAACACGAATTTTGATTTGAACAAATTATCATTGTATCATATAATTAGATATAGATCTTATTCAATATATTTTTAAGTGCTCTCCTATTTTTTGGGAAACAATTAGATTCTTTTGAAGAAACATTCCATCACATTTTCTATTGCTAATAATGCTTATCATTGAATATATAAGCTTACAAACAAAGAAGACAAGTGATGTTATCATTCCTCGTGTTCAGAAAACAAACTTGTCTATAATACATTTATTATCATGCTATGAGAGCTGCCCAATGAGGTTTTAAGGTGGTTGCAAAAAGTTAAGCTTTATGATTGACCATGATTTTCAGCTAGTTTCAATTATATCTTTTTTTTGTAGGCTGCAATCTTACAATTTACATCATAAATAATATAAGAGTAAATTTATAATTAAATGGTGAATCTCCAGCATCTAGTACACAATGAAGTCACTATCTAATATTTTATTTTAAGCCGTCATCTTCATTTATTTCTGAAATTTATCCAGCAAAAGAGAAGACTAATTAGTATTATAATTTGAAAGTTCAATATTGAAGTTTGAAACATATTGAATTTTTTTCCTAATAAATTAAAGCCCAACCAAAATTTATTCTAACTTGTTAGTATTGTAGAGGCCTAATCATTATCATCTTCTATATTTGTATGATTTGCTCAGGTTTAGGTTTCGTTTTTGTATATGCATCAAAAAACCAACATAATGTCATACAACAGGTCAAGTAATTATGAAAAGACAAATTACACCTTTAAATAACATAAGGTTGTAATACAACAAAATTTTCCCTTCCTGAATCCATTTCACTGGTTTTGGTTGGCCAGTTGGGATGTCATAGTTCTTCAGGTAGAATATGCAATCTGAACTCTTTTGAAAAGGCCAGCATATGCAATGTCACCTAGTTTTATGTGGCCTTTCACAGTGTCAAACACTAAATACAACTCTCATAAGTCTACATTTATGGTTCCATGTCAAATTGAACAACATATTTCTTACCGCGTTGAATTCACCTAAAAAGAATGACCTATAAGAAAATTTTCCCAAAGCATTTTCTAAATAGTCAAGGGTGAGCATTGCCATGTTTGAGAAAGAAAATGGTCAGTTCACCTATAAGATTCCTCCCAATATTTGCAACCAAGAACATCCTATCAAATTTTAATTGCCATAATCTCTTTTAGAAGTAACTGTGGCTGCAAAAAAACATTGCTCTTATCAGCTGCTCCTGTGTAAGAACCCTGTTTTATGTTTTTATTTTTGTATTTTGAAAATATAAATTATCTTTGCAACCTATGCTCAAACAATTCCTCTTATTGCAATTCAGGAAATTGAACTATAGACAATAAACAACTAATGCCTTGAGGAATAGATTTATTTGCAAATTAAAAACCTGGAATTAAATCGCAGCTTGTAATTTTTTTTCTTTTTTTTAGATTGGTAATGGGCCGAAGCCAATATCAACATGAGGCTCGAGTAGACTTGAACTCAAGACCTCCCAAATGAGAGGCTCACAACTTACCGTTGCGCTGCGGGGTGTTCCCCGGAGCTTGTAATTATTGGCTCTTATAGATTGGAGGAATATTTTGATGGCAATTTGGAACCTTGGCATCAATGTATGATGGATCAACATAGCACAAACCCCAAAATGTGCCTCTTTCAGCACTCACGTCACCTTTTAGAGTCTCATGTGGCTTCTCAATTCCCAATGGCTGCCTCATCATTGCCAAACGCTGGTCTCTATGGATGCATTTTTCGTTAATTGCTGTCTCTCCAACCTCTGCAATCAATTCTGAAGAAAACTGTGAAATCAAACCCCACATTCATCACCAATAAGTCCAATCAGGGCGTTTGAGTAAAGCCATTGCTAATTGCAGAATTCACTGGGTATTTCACCAAATTCAAGGTGCTAAAAACTATCCAATTCTCCAAGCTGAAACTCTGCAAGCCCTTGTCACAAATTCTCTTCACACAAATCAATAATATCAAATGCCACGAATGAATTGATTTCCTTTTTTTTGGCTTTTATATTTCTCAAGTAGAAAATCGACCAGGTATCTTCTTGATTACACTTCTCATAACATAAAAGCCTATTTGCTTTTGTTGCATTTGAATTATAACATTTTAATTACATTCCACTCCAAAGTTAGGCACCAATATTCAAACTTCATAAAATAATTATTTAATGCACTTGGGGCCAATTATATAATAAGCTTTTAACTTTATTATTGATTAAGTGAAACTTAATTAATAATCAATAATCAAATAATTAGCTCATTTAACTTCTCCAAATGGTCAACTCAAAATCCAAATTCTCACTGTCTGAGCCAAACACCTAAGTGCCCTGCCACAAATGGTAACTGGCCAAAATTGACTTACTATAAATAGTAAGTCCCTCAAAATGAGCCAAACAGAAAATGCAGAGGCAGTATCTTGATACCAGATATCACTGAAGAGAAGTAATGTCACCTTTGCCAAGGGTAACAGATCAAACCAGAGACCCTCAAACCATAAGACGTAGCCTATGAGGGCCACTGATAGGCTAATCCACACTATGAACCACGGTGAGCTAAAATGGGGACATTACATCCTGCTACCTTAATTTATGGCTTGACCAGTGGCATGAACAAGTTTTTTTCAAAAAAAAAGTATTTAAGTTGTTCATTTGCAACCTCCTTTTGCTTGCCCTCCTGCGAAATTCTAATGATTGCTAGTGTTTGGCTCAGGCGACAGCTTTTGAAAGTAATAAAAGGATTTTCTTTTAAGATTAATAAAGACAAGGTTCTAGCTCTCCTGAGCCTCCCTGAAATTGAAATTTAAATGCTTTTTCATTTTACCTGTTAAGAATTTCTTAACCATTTGGATGTAATGATTTAGATTTTAATGGGGGATGATTTAGTTGGCATGAGCTTTGTATGGTTCGTCAAGTATTCAAGATATTGCTTCTGTAATCAATTATGTATGTTTTTGAATTGACATTTCCAATCACATTTAATCACCAATCATCAGAAAGAGGAGAGTGATCTGAAACATCAACTATATCATCATCCCCACAAATGCTGCTTACCATTTTGTCTGAATTCCTTTGATTTCTTTTTACAGTTTCAAAATCCAAAACATGGCAGTTCAAAAAGCTGAAAAATATAAGGTTCAGACCACACATTGACAAGGTCCGGCAAAGTTTAACTATGAATATGATGGGACCATAGAAGAATCATAAATAAAAGCATTTTATAGAGCTACAAAGTGACCATTCTCTATTAATATACAAGGAGACCTGAAATTCATGGGTATTCTTCTCCACTGTATTATTATAGGTAGAGCCATATACTTGCAAAATTTCTTAGGGATTGTGGTTTGCCTTTCCTTAATACTTTTGTTTTATTTAGCAAACATTGCCCACAAAAGCAATGTAGGAAAAAAGGACCCAAATTTCTGAATTTATAAATCTGACTGATCCACGATGCCTGCTACTAGCAGCAAACATTTCACACCATTTAGGTACGGTGGATAACCAAATATGGTGAAGTCTTAAAGTTTTCGTAAAAACAAAATTCTTTAAACTTTTAAAAAACTGAACCATAAATCTTCAAACAAGAGGAAGTAGAAGGCGGGTGTTACCTGATAATTAAACTAATATATGAAAAAATTGGAGTCGATTTTCCTTACAGATTGTCAAGTCCCAGCCAAGGAAATAGACCACATCTCTGAAAGTGCTTCCTAAGTAGATGACTGCGAAAACAGAGAAAGAAAAAATGTAGAAAAACAACAGCTAATAGTAGAGACTGGGACTAGGGTAATGAAATGAATCCCCAAAAAAACTCCTTGGAACCATGGCATTATACATATTTGGAGATTCTTCTTTCAATGATGCAATTGAGAAGATATGGGAAGAGCTTAGAGGAAAAATATTAAGAAACCCTACCAAAGCAATTTTAAAAAAAAATGATTAGATAATGTGCCTTCTTTTTACTTGCAACAACGTATGTTCCAACTATTATGAATGGATACTATGCAAATTAATTGTCCATCAAATATCTAACATCAAGAAAATTATGCACACAGGTGTAAGCGCTTACCTCCACCATTCATCTCTTCCCTCCTCGCATCCATTGGCGTATGAGCCAAAATGTAGTGGCAAATACATAGCACATGAGAAGCTTGGTAGAATACCTCAATATAATGTGGTCTCATAGACTTCACCTGCATCCTCACTCCCTGTGCCAAAAATGGGAGCTCTGGAATAAAGTGTGAAACCCACCATACACGGAGAATTTTGACTGATGCTGTTGTTGCAACAGTGCTGGTAGATATGTATGCAAAACATGGAAGCATAGTCCCCTGTCCACGCCCTGTTTGTGGAGTGCCTAAAAGAAAAGTGGTCTCATCCAATGCCATGATTGATGGATGTGCTCAAAATGGATCTGTTTAAAGAAGTTAAGATTTTTCAGAAATGCAGCACAAAATGGTTTTGTTGAACAGGCTTCAGAAAGTTTCAAGCAAATGCATTTGGCAGGTGTAAGCCAGATTTAACAACCTTTGCCCACATCTTCCCTTGCTGTGATAAATGGGAGCTTTGGAACCAAGTAAGAACATCCATCCTGCATAATGAGGGTGTGGTAGATATGTATGCAAAATGTGACCGCGCAAGCAAGGTATGTGAACTGATTGTACAGGATGCCTCAAAGAGACATTGTCTCGTGGAATGCAATTATCACAAGATTTATATAGTGGATTTAATGAAAAGACTCTAGAAAGTTATAGAAAATGCAAAAATGTGAATGGATAGACAAGGCCTGATGCCTCAGAAGAAATATTACCTCCTAGAATACCATGATTGCAGGATATGCCCCTTCCAAAAAGCTCCCTGCTAGACTATACCACAATTTCAAGATTTAGCTTACCATAAATTGTGTATGGTAGAGGAAGCGATGTGAAATGCTACATGAAAATGGAAATGGTTTGACACTGTTGATAAATAGTTTCCCGATGGGCGTGACACAGGTATTGTGGCATGAGACAAATGTATCGTCTGTCCGTACGTAAGCAAACTTGCAATGGACTTGCCTATTGGCAAATTATTTATATAAATTTATAGAGCTAGAAAGGAAAAGGTAAAAAAATCAAGTAAAAAGCTAGAGAGAGAGAGAGAGAGAGAGATTCAATTTCTTTGGTTTCAAATCCTATCATGTCTTATATGGATTTATAATTATACATTTTTGTGTCTTTTGAGCTCAACTATGAGGTCCATTTTGCACCAAGGTGCAGTATATGAAAGCTCAGCCAAACCCTCCAAAAGGAGAGAAAGGAATTGTAGATCTAGAGCTTTGTTACTATGTAAGAATTGTTGATCAATCCCATGGTAGCCCAAGGATCTCTTGCAACCAAAACAACTTCCACATGAAACTAGCAATAGAAATGCTATGAAGCCAAAGAATTAATTTGATGCAAAATGAAACTGGCAAGACCTAATAGGAAACTAGTTAGGTAATATAAAATGCTCACAACAACATTAGTTGCAATAAGTCAAATAAAATTGAAGGCAATTGAGGATGACCTCACCTTGAAGTTATTATCCCTGATAAATTCATGGTGCCATATTTACCTAGCGATTGATTGATTAGCTTCAAATTTGTGAGAGGCAATTGCCATTTCAATTCTTTGTAGGTACAGATGTAAAATGCACACTCAATAGTTGGGTAAATGAATGAAGTGCAGGTTATTGGACTTCAATTTTTTTTCCTCCTTTCATCCTTCTGCTTGCATTGTGTTTTAGATGTGTTATTGTGCCTGTAATTTTGTAGCAATTCATGAATCAGTAAGTCTGTGATTTACAGGCTGCAGCACTGATAAGCATTTAAGATACTGTTTGTAGATTGTATTTAATATTTCCAAGCATGTTGCCATGTGAGTTTAATGTCCTTATAGTAGGGAATATCCTTGATATCAGTATCCATCCTTAGTGGACGTATTTGTTTTTGATATAAAAAGCAGCAAAAACAAGGGTGATGTCCCTTTTACAACCAGCCTAGCAGGCTAACAGAAAGTGAAAACCAGAGGCACATTAACAGCACTCCAACTATATCAAAAACTATTCAAACGAAAAGTATAACTAGCAGTATTGGAAATATCAACAATGCTATCGAAGCTATGATCAGTCTTAAAACCACTAGTATAGTTAGACTTAGTCTTCTGAGTATCCCATTTAGGACCTAGCCTAACCAGTATTATGAAGCTACTATCAGTCTTTAACATTATCATTAAAACATAAAAGATTAAGCATAAGGCCATCACGGCCGGCAACAGAAGATAATCAAAAAACACCCAGGGCACCCCCACCATGCAGCTCATTTGATTTTGCACCCAGATTGGTACAATACATTCTCCCAATCTTCAGGATGTATTTGTTACTACCATGTTAGTGGGAGCATTTTAAAGATAAAAAGGTGGGTGTTAAAGAAATTCAAAACTGCCATGTGGACAAAGCAGGAAGGGAGAAAAAAAGCTCACTATGTCAAAGAATTTAACCCCAAGTGGGACCATGGCGATAAAGAGTATTTAAGCTCCACAATTAAAAGCAAGGCAAAAATTCTGATTGCTGAGCTGAGGACCAGCTCTCACCATTTACGGTGCGAGACTGGTAGATGGAAAGTTCCCAAAGAAATGTGGGAAGAAAGAACGTGCAAGTTTTGCAGCAGAGGGGTGGTTGAAACAGAGTGGCATTTTATCAAGGAGTGTGCTGCTTATGAGGACATTGGTAGTCAGTATGAGGATAACTTACAGGGGAACAGTTTGACTGAGCTTTTTGATGAGGCAAACTTACACAAAACGGCTACCTTCCTAATGAGGATCCACATCAGAAGGGCCTACTTGGAGAAACTTCAGCAAACGGTTTAATTTTTGGTTCTTTCGTGGTCCCTTAGACCGCTGGTCTCATGGACGTCATTAAAACTCCATTCATTCATTCAATTCAAATTCTGCATATGTTGCAGATTTTTACCATTGTGGAGTTGCATATTCTGATAAGAGAGAGAGCATGACCTACAATATTTAAACTGTTTTCTTGTTTTGGTTTACTGTAATAATTAAGTGTTTACCATTGAAACTCATTTCAGCAAATTGGCATGAATTTTTCTTCATTTATAACTTTGATAAATTAATTAAGCAAATTTTACTTTCTTGGGTTTCCACATGTTAACCATGACTAGTTTAGTCTGTTATTATAAATTAATCTTTCACATGTTGGTATTCAAAGCTGGAAGGTTAATTACTTTGATTATTTAAACATTTATCATCTTCTTTCTTTAGCATCTTCTTCTCTGGAAATGTTTTACAAGGTTTCTTTTGCTCCTTGAAGCAATTTCAATTGAACATACACATTTACTGAAAATGCATGTGGAATTCTTTTGATTTGCGAAAATAGCCTCATCTATTGCGAACCAAACTTTGCAACTTGAGTGATTCTGATCTGGATACAAACTATGTAAAACGACGTGAGGAGTTGAAGGGACTTGTCACCTCCATGATTCAGCCAAAGATGGTTCAAGGGAAACATCTAAATGGGAAAGATTTTGCATCATTTTTGAGACAGGTTTTGTCTTATCCTGCTAATCTTGTGGAAGATTTACTTTCAGTGTATTTTTCATTCAACTTGAATGTCTCACAAAAACCTAAATACATGGATTGCTTAAGCTTTGTTTTCAATTTCAGATTTTGTTGACATACCCTGTCATCATTTCAGATTCTTGAAGCTCTGAATAAAGGTGATATTCCATCTACAGTTTCACTTGTAGAGGTTTTCAATAAAGGAATAGTGGACCACTGTTTGGGCTTGTACAATGAGAAAATGTCAGGTGTCACCTTACCAATTTCAGAGGATCTATTGAGACAGATGCATACAGAATTAACAATGAAAGTAATGGATGCATTTGAAGAGCAGCGTTTTGGTCGGTATCACATCAAAACATCAGTTGACATGCTTGATTCCGAAATTCAGAAGGTGAGATGAACTCATGGTTTGTGCCTTTTTCATCATAGTTATCATTAGGTAGTTTCAGATCTTTACTAGCATATCAAATTATGTAATTTACTCTGTCTTATGACAGAATGCCATACCTGCTGCCTAACAGAATATTATTCATTATATATCTTGTTTATGTGAGATATACGACTTATCAAAGAATGATTTCTTGGTCACAGTATTAATTTCTGTAAATGCAGGCTTATGAAAGTTTGCTCTTGTCAAACGAATATAAATCTGCAAAGTTGTGTGAAGCCCTGTACACAAAGTGTGAGGACAGAATGGAAGAGCTCCAAGACTTGAGGCTTCCATCAATGGCAAAGTTCCATGCAGGCTTTGTACAATGTAATAGGAGTTTTGAAGCAGGTTGTCAGGGACCATCAAAGGCTGTTTATGAGAAGCGCATTCAGAAGGTAGTCTGTTCATCAAAGCTCATAGTAGTCAATGAATCATGAAGCTAGTTAACAATGAAAATAGAAAATAAATTACAAAATAGAAAGACTCATAGATGACCAAAAGGATGAAGAGAACTAGCATTAACAAATAAGATAGCTACAATCAAATGTGTCTTAATTAACCATGTACAAAAGTAAATACATTTACATCATAACAGTTGAAATTTTAACTGCAATCACAACTAAGATAGGTACAATCAAATATATGCCTTGTTGCTCAGGCTTTTGTTGATTCAAAATTTAAATTTTTTATGCCAAGTTCAAAGCCCAGTTTTCGCAAGCCTCTGCAATGTGTGTACGTGTTTGTAGTCTGAAGCCTCCATTTGTGACTCTACCATGGGTCGTTTGATATATTTCTCGTTTTCAAGTACCATTGAGCTCATTACAACCAAGGTTATTCATTTTTATTGAGAAATAATTAAAATTATTTTTTAAAATAATTTAAATAATTTTCACACATTTTTCTCAATTATTTCTGATCAAACACGTTGTTTCGGGGGGGAAATATTATAAGTTCCTCAAGTTATCTCCTCCCACTCAAAATTCTCAAAAATCTTAAAATTCTAACCTTTTGGGTTAGAAATGCTTGAAAATTGAGTGCACACAACCAAAAGGGTTAAAAAAGCTCAAAAATTGAGCAAACAAAACCGAAATGGTTTTGAATGATAAAATATTGAGCACTCAAAACCAAAAGGTTCTGAATGCTCAAAAAGTGAGCATTGAAAACTTCCTTCGTTAAGAATGCTCAAAATTTGAGCACTTCTAACCTCCATGATCAAAACTCATTTCAAGAACTGGTTGTAATTGCTTGTGAAGAAGATTAGGATGAGAGTTTCAGGCAAAACTTGGAGATTTGCCAGAATGGTGTGCACAAAATATATTTTGTTAAAAAGGCTTTAGAAGCTCCAAGCTTATGCGGTTTGACAGAGTTCAGCAAAGAGATGTCAATGGATGGTTGGAAATGTTTCAGTAAAAAGGTATGCAAAATGTGGAATCATACATGGAAGACAACCCAATGAATTCAATATACGTTTTGTCCCCAAACCTGGTGGAGGCGTCTCTCATAAAATTGTGGGTATCACTAATGTAGGAAGTTACATTGAGGCTGTCAGCATAGATCATACTTCATCCTCCCGCAGGAATTATTGAATGATGCCTTCTGCGATAGGGCAGTTGGCCATGGTTCCTCTGAAGCAGAGAACAAAAAAGGCCATAGCCCATGTAGTACAGATGTAGTGTCCTCTACTAGACGTAGCATTCAGGGGAGGATTCCTTCTTGAAAAGATCATTGGCCCTCTTTCTTCAGGCCAACTTAGATTTCGAACCACCAAAGTTGAGGACAACCCATCTCTAACATTCAACTACTTTCAGAACCCAGCTGTGGACCTGCAACGTTGAGTGGCAGGCATTCAGATCATTGAAAATGTGGTAAAATCACCCAACTTCACTTATTCTTCAAAAACTTTGGAGGAAATGCACTTGGCCAGTATAAAATTAATTCAACAACCTTTTCTCAATTTTTTTAGGCATCAAAGCATATCAACGGGGAGCTTTTTTTCAGATATTATCGTTGGGACTGCTCCCTTACACCCACATGTAATGTGTGGAATCATTGAGGATGTAGCTATAATATTTTACAGACTACCTGCAATATATGTCAATTTCATAGAAGACAATAAATGTATCTCAAAACTGTGCACAAATGTATCTGTTGAAAATGTTTTAGAAACTTTCAAACAGATGCAATTTGCAGCTGTGCATGCTAAATGTTGAATCACAGACAGCTCACACGAACCGTTTGATACAATGTCTCAAAGAGATCCAGCTCAGGTAATGTGGTGATTGCAGGATACACACAAAATTGATTAGTTGAATCAATTTCAGAAACTTCAAAGAAAAAGCAATTAGCTAGTGTAGTGTGGGTCACTACAAATCTTGCTGATATCATCTCAGTCAGTGCATGATAGAAACCTTGAAACAGGCTTATGGACATCCATGAAGTTTATTTTGTAGTTGCAACCACCCTGCTGGGCAATCATGGCCAATGTGGAATTCATAGACCAAGTTCATGAATTGTTTGAATATATGTCAATTTCATAGAAGACAATAAATGTATCTCAAAACTGTGCACAAATGTATCTGTTGAAAATGTTTTAGAAACTTTCAAACAGATGCAATTTGCAGCTGTGCATGCTAAATGTTGAATCACAGACAGCTCGTATGAACCATTTGATATAATGTCTCAAAGAGATCCAGCTCAGGTAATGTGCTGATTGCAGGATACACACAAAATTGATTAGTTGAATTAATTTCAGAAACTTCAAAGAAAAAGCAATTAGCTAGTGTAGTGTGGGTCACTACAAATCTTGCTGATATCATCTCAGTCAGTGCATGATAGAAACCTTGAAACAGGCTTATGGACATCCATGAAGTTTATTTTGTAGTTGCATCATGGCCAATGTGGAATTCATAGACCAAATTCATGAATTGTTTGACAGAATGCCTTCGAAAGTAGTCATCTCAAGAAATGAAATGAAAGGATTTCAGATTGTGCGCAGGAAATGGATATGTTGAAAAGGTTTTGGAAACTTTAAAACAAATCCAATTGGCATGTGTAAAGCAAATTCCACAACCTTTGTTGTCATCCTACTACCACAGCAACATGGGAGCTTTGAAAAAAACAGTAGGAACATCCATCAAAGCATATTGGCAAAGATATTTTTATCTGATGTTATAGTTTGAAATGTTCCAGTAAAGTTGTGTGTGAAATGTGGAATCATAAAAAAGCCATGTGAATTATTTAATGAAAGGCAGTTAACGGATATGGTTTCGTCAAATGCAATGGTTCAAAAAGTACTCTAGTCAATATGAATGAAAATGTGAAAGGCATGTGAATAGCTTGATTGAATGCCTATGATGTCTTCCCAGGGAATGCAATGAATACATAATTTATAGTCTAGAATTGTATCAAATATCTCAAAAACTTTCTAGCAAATGCAATAGGCATGTGTAGAGCCAAACTCCACAACATTGTACCAATATCCTTCCAGCCCAGGCCAAAACACAAGCTTTAAAATAGTACATGAGCAGCCTCAAAGAACAAAGGATAGGATTATTTTGGTCATAAATTGCAATTGCAATCACTTTGCTTGGCATCTGAGCTAAATATGAATGCAGATGCAAGGGATGTGCACTGCTTGACAGAATACCTCACGAGTACGTGATTTCATGACATGCAAAGATATTATATATATATGTGCAAACTGAATTCGTTACATGGTAAACTCCCAAGGAAATGCAAGTGATAAGTTTGGAATAAGTTATGAAAATCCATCAATGGCATGAAACATTTATTAAAAATACCTTAAGGTACTATGAATTGTGGAATGTTGGGATTGTGAAAGTGCAAGAGTTGCCCGAAAACAAAGTTAATAATGCAGTTCGAGTTGACAATTGTAATTCAAAGTCATTTGGATTCGCACTTGGAATGTGATAGGTTGCTGACAAGTTTTAGAGGGATTGATCTTATTTTAGTAATAATGTGAATGGAGACAGTGCATGAATCACTGAATTATGTGTGATAACCAAAGAGGAAGATAGTATTAGAGTTTTATTATGTTGCAATCTGTAAAAGCTATTGTTCCATTAAAAATAACTAAGAACCTGAACACCTTAAGTCAAGCTACTATAAATATGCACAATGATTAACTCAATCTGGTTCAAGAAATTGTTTGAGTTGAATGATCATGGAAGCTTGATGAGTGAGCTAAAGGGAAATATTGCATTTTTGGAATTGGCACATACTCGAGCTTTTCTTCTTCATCACTCAAAGAAAATGGAATGTTCATGAAAGAAAAATATGGTCACCAAACACAATTACAGTGAATGTGCTTGAAAGTAAAGTTTTTGGCAAATCAATAAGAAGTAGATTGAGAGAAGACTCAGTGGCTACTTCATCAACATGAATTATTTGACTTTCTTCTCAACGTGTATAAGTTTCAAGTTATATTTTTGTATATAGTGACTTTTGTCACTTTTGGTCAAAGTAGTTGATTCTTTTTGCACAAAATTTGTAAGGTTAATAACCTCATTCAATTTGTGCAAAAAAGTTAGTAACTAACTGGGAAAAGAAGGTAGTTATCAAGGAGATGCCTATAAATACAAGGAAAGTTGTAATGTAAAGAGGGAGGAGACCTTTTGCAAAGGGGAAAAACTCTGGAGAATTTTGTAGAGGAACTTTTTGAGAACTTTAATGTTCACACTTTGTACCTAAGGGTTTTTGAACTTGTATATTTTCAAAAGCATAATGAAGAATGCATTGGTTCGTATGTCCAGATGTGTTATGAGTTAATATTACTGATATCTCGTATGTTAAGTTGGTAATTTTTTTATTTATTGGTGGAATCCAATGGTTTCTCTAATCTATGTAATTGACGAGAAGAAATGCACTCATTTCTTGGTATTTTGATTTGAATGTGTTGGCATAGCATGTCTTGTCATATGTCAAGGCTTGTAACCCTTCTTTTGTCATCATTGCATTAGGTGCTTGAACCCCCTCCATTATCATTGTTTGTTGTGAATCTCAACTAGTATTCGTATGTCTATTGTTGGGGTTTATGTTATCCATTTTCTTTGGTTTTGTCTTGTATCCTTTTTGTACTTTTATGTGAAAAGTACACAAAAATTACAAATACCCCCATCATACGAGGGAGCTACCCCTCTCAAACGCAGAGGAAGATAGTAGTTTATTGCAATCTTCCAACTGTTGACATGGTTGTCATTGCTTGTAGGGCAAATAGGGTCAATTTTGAGGAAACAATTGCAGTGACAAATCTGTTTACCAATTTGTCTTCATTAACCATGTACAAAAATAAATACATATACATAATAACGGTTTAAGTGCATTATATGTGCATCTCCAAAAAAGCATATAGAGATTACATTGAGCACTCGAGGCTCTAAACAACTCCTAGTAAGTTCTTTACAATCTTTATTTACGTCCTTACAACGTTTTGACATAAACCATATTTTAAATATACATCTGTAATGGATATTTTGGTTACATTTTTTTGTATGGTAATTTTTGTGTTCTTGTGCCTAGGAGATGTATAGAAATGCAAAAGAAACTTCATCAGAATTATTGTAATGGCCTCCCCTGGAATACAACTTTGCAAATTCTGATTTTTGATAAAGTCAAAGTTTTTTTTTTTTTTTCGGTGTGTTTGCTTTTTTGTTAAATGATTGCAATGCTTGAAATACTAACAAATTGGAAAGCAATAACTTCTAATCATCAACACCAATCAAGAAATAATGCTGATTATTCAATTCTAAATTTTGATTTCATTTGCTACAGCAGAGATCTACATACCGAGCTAGGGTTTGTACAATTTAACATGTCATAACAGCAGCTAATTCTTTGTGATATGATTCTAATGCTGACCCTCACTTAGCTGATTCAAGTTGCTGTTGACAAAGGGTGAATGGATCTGAGTTTTTAGAGATGCCTGCTGCTGTCCAAGCTCCACATCCAGTTGGTAATGATTTGTGCCCTGGCTGTAGCTGTATGACTGCCCTAGAAACTTTGGAGAAGTGATTTTGTTGTCATAAACCCTACTGATCTGAAGGTCGGATGTATTATTTCTGCGTTAGGAGGTACGGCTGGTGAAGACACTAAAAAATGCTCACAATCTCTCCAGTAGATGTACAGCTGGCTGAAAATCAGTAGTTTGCCAAATTTTGCTGCCAAAAATCTTCAGATCTGCATTCATATATATAAGTTCTGCCTGAGACCAATCTGATATGACAATATTGTTCGCGGAATTTGATACGAAATTGAAGAGCTGGGGCTATGTCCAACTCCAAATTCCCTCTAGAAGTTTTCGTTCCTGAAAGATCTATTGTTGTAGAAACCCTCACAGGACTCCTCTTCCAAATTGCCAAATAGAAAAATAAACTTGGATATATAAGAATTTTGCCCTACAAAGTTTGAACTTTCTTGGAGGGAAAGGACAAAAAAACACATTTTAAGTTATTACCTTCAATTTTATTTCTTAGGGAAATGTGCCCATGACCCCTCTTTTATTATAACTTATTATTATAATATACAAGTGACTATAAATTAATCACTTTATTATTAATTTATTTAAATCTAACTTAGGAAATAATATAATTATTTCCAAGTTATTCATAGCTTGCTTGTCTGGACTCTGAACTGAGTTTTGTCTGATGGTATTGATCCATAGATGGTGTTTGACCATTGAAAGCTAATTGATTGTCTCCTAAAATTGAGGAAACCCCTTAAAAAGAAGGAACTGCAACCAAAGTCCCAGGTTGATCTTGGGGGTCTCTTGAAGCGTCCCGATCAACTCCCAATCAATCCATAAAAAATAGGGATTCCTCCTAAAATCCAGGAGACTGTCCCCAATAGGCCAATTGGCTCATAGGGCCTTCTGCCAGTCTCCTCCACACAATTAGGTACTCTCTTATAAAATAGGAGCCCCTCCTCAAATTTAGGACATTGTGTCTGACCCTTGGCGTCATAAGATAAACTCTTGAAATGTAGTCAGAAGATGTCTTGAGTGAATTTGCAATCCCTGGGTGGGCTCCCTATGCAATACACTAGCCTACGAGAACCCAGATAATAGGACAATCCTACTAGAAACATTGGCACTAAGGAAGGTGCTTAAATGGGGACATTACAGTCGGCCCTCCCCTAAGATTGCTTGTCTTCAAGCAATGCCAGTGCAACCTCCAACCGACAAACTGATCCAAACTGTAATCAAGAATGATCCTAGGTTCCCAAATCATTCCTGGAAGGAACCACCACATTGATGTTGCACCACTTTGATCAAAACTGAAATTTCATTGTGCCAACCCACCATAGCTCCATATCCAATATCCCTGACCTCATCTTGAAACAACCATCCATGAAGAAGACCAACAAAGAGATGTGATAAACTCTCGCATGCCAATTTCTCAACTCATAAAGTCTCCCAATGCTTTTGTTATGACCTCGACCAGCAAAATGGGGGGTACCAAAGGTGTCATCATACCCAATGTCCAACTAGTAGACCTGTCGGTTCGCCCTCCCCAACAACTAAATGGCTGGCCCACAAGCAATTCCATGAATCAGCCCTTTGGCAAGCCTAAACACTCTGACCCGTACTGTATCCAAAACTGATCTTGGATGCACAACAAGGTCCCACTGCATCACCCTGACCGAATACTGCCATGGGTACAAAGTCCAACTTTGTGTTGCTGGTATGGTAGGCATTGGCACCCAATAAACTACAAATCATGTTGTAGAGCCTAGGCCTGGCCTTTGACTCAAACCAAACAACTGCCAATAGCACGTTGGAGTCTGAAGAAAGGATGGGTGGTAAGATGGAGCCATGACCAAAAACTATAAGTAGCTTAAGGTAAGCTACACTGTCATTATATTCGAGTGACCTTCGTAATCTGCAAGGCACATCAAGGGAAAGCCTTGCTGCCTCCAAATGTCTATCACATCTGAAAGTCCTTTGCACGCCCTGCCAAAGAAAAAGCATCATACCTAATAATGGGAGTGTCCTCATAGAGTATGTCAACTAACTCCCAAATACATGTGGCCCGTAACATCCATGACCCAAAACACCTATGCACCAAGGAGTCTCTAGGTGACCAGCAAGCACATATTCCCCAACATTAAGCTGAAAGTCACAATCTGACTGCAATGCACACATCAGTGTAATTTGATCATAAATTGTAGCAACATCCCCATACCTAGACTCATGAGCCAACCGAGTCTCCAAAGTATGCCAACCAAATGCAAGAGTCTCCATGGTATGCATACCCAATCTATGTGATAGAGCAGCTACATATTCTATGAAAGAGTCATCAACCAGGTGAGACTTGCCACCAACAGACTCATCAAAGGCCCCATGAACATTCAGGGACCAAGGTAAATCTGTACCACCCACATCACCATCTACATGTGTAGTCATAACACTAGGGGCTAATCTACCAAGTGTATGCTCCATACACCCTCCGGTTACATGTACTGAACCTCCAGGTATCTTGCCACTAATGGTGACACCAAATCCTCATAACGCAAGTCATATGAAGCCACAAATAATTCTGAAGCAACCCTCAACCCTGATTGCATTACTGGCTTGGCCACCAACTCATGAGTGCTAACATGGTCAAACCTCATACTACTATCATCCTACTGTGATATGGCTGCTCCCACCATTCTATGTATTAGTAAATGACTGCTGATTCCAAACTGAAAACCAGAACTTGCCTTCACCATGTCTTGCAGCTCTACCTTGGTGTTCTTTTGAATCAAACATACAAACAAGACTCTGATCTTGACCATCTAGTGGCTGTCAATTAAAGGGAAAGACTTCATACTAACATCCGAAGAGATGTTTATGCAAAACCACAAAGCTGCTGGCCCCAATCAGAAAATTAGAACAGTTAGCCTGCCATTCAAAACTCTTCTTCCTCCTTGGAGGATCAAGTATGACGTCTCCCTCAATCTTAGTCATCTTGTTTCCCACTAGAGGATGGATATCCATAAGTACATGTTGAAGGAGTAAATCAGGTTGAATACCAAGTATATTTGGCATCCCATTGCTGCAAGTAGCATCTTCATGTGAACATCCCTCCTCTAGTCTTAAGATTCCACATCCATGTTGTCCCACATCAACCCTGTCAACTTCTTTGATCATGTTGGTATGATGAATAGTAAGATCTCCATGCAATGTCTGAACTTGAATGCCACCATTAGTAAACTGAGTCAAATCATTATTTACGTGTGAAAGGACTGCTTCCTCATGACATCAATGCTGTTATATATGCTACCCTTCATGTCCAACTGTAAGAGGGAAGTTAGGACGGCATTTTGGCCAAAAGTGGATCCATTACAAATTAGATCCAGATCCCAAATGCAAAAGTGCCGATTTCTCTGCTCAAAGAGAGTGTGATCCCAACCTCCTTGTTCACCAAAGGTATTGCTGAAGCCAAGAAATGATCCACCCTCAAATTCATAAAGTGGATTTTCATAAGTCTCTTCTACTCCCATCTCAAACAATGGGTTATTGAAGGATACCCAACTTTGATTTTGTGACGAAAGTGCACTGCTGGTAGGGTAAAGATCTAAATCAGAATTACCAATTTTATCATTAGAATCTCCGAGGAAATAAAAAATCAATTGTGCCCTCCCATTAACATTTTCAGTAGTAAACTATGGATCCCACTTATCAAAGACACAAAGCCTCTGTTCAAAGTCAGCCCCATGCAATGATAAATCAGATTTGTCCCCACGAACAAAATCAACTCCATCACTGAAATCAGATTAAGCCCCTTCATTGTTAGCTGCTTCAAAAACTTAATCTTTTCTCCCTTCTACAAGCCCATCCTTTGAAGGTGAATTAATGATCTCATCCATGCCAATCAATATACTAGTGGAAACAACATCACTGGAAGCCTGTAAGGGTATGTTCAAGGTTGTTGTTACGTTGTTCCCTTCTTGCAAAACTTTATCCCCTCTAGATGCATGTGTGACCAAGGTGGTAAATTGTGGCTTGGTCTCATATTCATCTTGTTTCTGTCTTACCATTGACTTGAAATATCCTTTAATATCTGGGTCTGTCATTAACTTAGAAAGTTCTTGCATCAACTCAACTATTGATTTTATCACCAATAGTCATCTTGTACTCTGTTATACAACTGATGAAAAGCAACAATTGATCACTCCCCAATAGGATGGCAGGATACTCGGCTCTAATACCACTATAATGGCCACCCTCGGAATACAACTTTGCAAATTCTGTTTTTGGGTAAAGTCTGAAGTTTTTTTTTTTTTTGTGTTTTTGCTTTTTTGGTCTTTTGATAAATGATTGCAATGCTTGAGATACTAACAAACTGTAAAGCAATAACTTCTAAACATCAACACCAATCAAGAAATAATGTTGCTTATTCAATTCGAAATTCTGATTTCATTTGCTACAACAAAGATCTACATATCGAGCTAGGGTTTGTACAATTTGACATGTCATAACAACAACAAATTCTTTGTGATATGACTATAACGCTGACCCTCACTTAGCCGATTCAAGTTGCTGTTGGCAAAGGGTGAATAGATCTGATTTTTTAGAGAAACCTGCTGCTGTCCAAGCTCCACGTCTAGCTAGTAATGATTTGTGCCAGTGCTGACCTACACAATTTCTTGTCAACCTGAAGAGCTGGGGCTATGTCCAACTCCAAATTCCCTCCAGAAGTTTTCGTTCCTGGAAGCTCTATTGCTGTAGAAACCCTCAAAGAGCTCCTCCACCAAATTGCCAAATAGAAAAATAAATCCAGATATCCAAAATGGCCACCAATTCTTTCTTTTATTTGCTTTTGCCCTTTCCCTCCAAGAAAGTTCGAACTTTGTAGGGCAAAATTCTTATTAAACTTTATAAACTTTATTAAATTGCCATATTCCCTCTAATAATTGGCCATTGTGGGTTTATTCTCCATGAGACATAAAAACAAATTTCAAGTTATTACCTTCAACTTTATTTCCCAGGGGAATGTGCCCATGACCCCGTTTTATTATAACTTATTATTATAATATATAAGTGACTATAAATTAATCACTTTATTATGAATTTATTGAATCCAACTTAGAAAATAATATAATTGTTTCCTAAATTATTCATAACTTGCTCGTCTCAACTCCAAACTGAGTTCTGTTTGATGGTACAGGTCCACAAATGATGTCTAACCATTGCGGGCTAACTGAGTCTCCTAAAATTTCGGAAACCCTCCTGAAAAGTAGGAACTGCAACCAAAGTCCCCAGGTTGATCCCGAGGGTCTCCCGAAGCATCTCGGTCAACTCCCAATCAATCCCTAAAATATAGGGATTCCTCCTGAAATCTAGGAAATTGTCCCGAATTTGCCAAACTGGCTCACAGAGCCTTCTGCCAGTCTCCACAAAATTAGGCCCTCCCCTATAAAATAGGAGCCCCTCCTAAAATTTAGGAGATTGCCATTAACCCTTCACGACATAAGATAAATTCCTGAAATGCAGTTAGAAGATGTCTTGAGTGAATTTGCAACCCTTGGGTGGGATCTCTATGCAATACACTGGCCTACGAGAACTCGGATAATAGGCCAATCTTGCTAGAAACATTGACACTAAGGAAGGCGCAAAAATGGCAACATTGCAATTACCCTAATGTATGGAGACATCTTGTTATGAGTCTCTGAGATTGTCTTTGATATGGGAACTAGTACTTAAGGGTTAAGGTATGAGTCTCCCTGATAACTCTGGTAAAAACTTACACCACCTTGGGATTCTTGTTCTTTTAAATCTCACAAATTTAATGGCATAATACTAGCCATAAATAAAACAAACTGAGACGAGAATTAAATTTTATCAATATTTTTTTTTAAACGTATCTACCAATGATAATGTACCTCTTCTTTATAAATAGAATATGACAATGGGTTTAAGAATGAGAACCTGTACAACGATAGTAATTACCAAAAACAGACTTAGTTCACTAAAGATACTAAGTGACTCACCAAGTGAAGCCTAGTAATCAAGAGCGGGAGAGTTATCTATGACTGACTGTGAGATGGACTTGGCTAAAATATCAGTTAATGATTTCTCATGATTATCTATGATTTAGAATAACGAATATTCACCTAATATTAACAAGCTAAGAAAAGTTAGAAAACACCTAAATATGAAAAGAGAAATAATGAAGTGCCTAGTAAAAAAGATGTATGTGCAGCCACATATACCAGTTAAGGGAAACTGATATGACCAGCCGAAATTAATGATTGTATCCTCATTGATGTCTATGCATAAAATGTGATCCTTATCATGAGTGCATGTGCCATTTGACATAATTATCTTCCCTGCAATGTAATACATTATTGTTCTAAGAAGTTTCTTTAGCATGAAGTATGGTCTGCAGGATTATCCAAATTTGAACATGCACGTGGGGACCTTCAGTTCTGAGTAGGCCAATACCGGTCATAAAGAAATCATGTACACATTAGGGAGGATTTTTTGAGAATACAAATTCCTTTTGCATTTTTAGCATGAGAAGTATGAAGCCTTAAAGAATTTTAGTCATAGTAATATAGTTAATCATGCGTGTTAGCATTCACAATTTCACTGTCGGCCTCTTTGAGAAAGTCATAGCCTTTTGTTTGTCAGTCAGACTTGAATTTTGTATTGTGCATGTGAAAGAAATATTAATCTGGTATTTTTAAGGAGCAATGTTACATACTTAGGCAGATGATTGAAGTCATAATCCGTTCAAATTTCAGCACATAGCAAAGTTGCTTCCTTCGAAGGAATTTTCAGTTTTCTAATCATATGATTATCACTATAGCCTTAGCATGATGGATAAAGAGATGAATTAGATACAGATTTATTTCATAGAATGTTTCACATCCTCTTCCCCTTATCTTATTCAACCGATCATATTGAGTCCTCACCGAATAAGGATGGGTTACTCTCTTTAGGGGTGTACTGATTTTATTTGTGGCTTCTCACTTTGTGGGTTTCTTGTTTGGCAGCTTGTGGCTATGTGGCTGCTTTTTTGTTGATATGTGCCCTCAATTAGAGACCTATGAGAGCAATACGTGGACTTGTTAACCTTATATATGTTAACACGTATGCCATTCTCAGAGCCTATAGCAAACACCCTTTATGATAGTTGTATTTTCATAGGGATCTTGGTCCAGCAATTTCTGGGCGAGACTTGATCCCAGGGCTCACGGTGGCGATTGAACTCGGATACACTTGCAAGATGCTAGCATGTATGGACCTGATTGCTGTGTTGAGGCCTTAACAATTTTGAATAACTAGCTTGTATACAATACAAAACACATAGGTCTTAATTGGCTTCACCCTAAAATATTTGTTTTACTTCTTTGTCCTAATTAAACTGAATTTCTCATAAGGTCAAAACTGAACACGTAATTAGGAAAGGTTCAATTTTCTATCTTGTTTTAAGATATTTGATTTTACTTTCTATTTTTAATTTTAAGCTTTCTTATGTATTAATGTGGTACATATGTGTGGAATCTTGGTAAAGTAATTCCTTAGGTTTCTATAATCATATTGGCAGACAAAGATCTTTCATTGAAATGTATTTCGGTTTGGTTTCATTTCACTTAAATTTTTTCTTGTCTTGGGTCATTTTTAATGCAAGGCAATAAAATTTACATTACGTGCAGAAAGCAACCTTTCAGAGTCTCTGATATAAACTTTAACAGCATTAATTGGGTATTCTTGGCAGATGCTTGGAAAAGCTCGCTTACAGTTTATCAAAGACTATAACAATAGACTTTTCAACTGGCTTGTTGGATTCTCCCTTGCACTAGTTGTGTTGGGCCGCTTCGTCTTGAAATTTTTTCTTGTGGAGGTGGTTGCTTGGGCTTCGTTTATCTTCTTAGAGACATATACTCGTATATTTTGGTCACCAGAATCACTGTATTACAATCCATTATGGCATTGTATAGTTACTGTTTGGGAGACAGTAGTATACAGTCCTCTACTTGATTTGGACAGGTAGATCCATCATTTATGGCGATTAGAGAAATTTTAATGTGTTTTTCAGAATTTGCATCTACGACACATCATATAAAGATGCTAATTCGTGGATATGTTTAAAAATTGACAGATGGGCAATTCCTTTAGCTTGGTTATCCTTGATATTGCTGCTCTTCTGGAGTTTTTACGGCAAGAAAAGGCTCTCTGGAAGTCCATTGCTTCCTATGTATGCAAACCAAAGGGGGAATTCAAATCCTCGTCTTCGGAGCGAATAATTAAATACTACACACATTCTACAAACAAGAACTTTATTTATTGAACAACTAGAGGCATTTTGACAGGTATATTTGGCAGCCCAGAATCTGGAAAGGGTCTCGATGTACTTAACAGTAATGATGTCTATCAGAAATCCTGCTTACCTTTTCAGACCAAATTGCTTCCAGTGTTTTAACACCCAGCAAACAGCATTGTATCATGCTGCATTATTTTTTCGATCATCCCCGGCAAGGGAGTACTAGGTGATGGAATTTAAATTCTTTCTTTACATGGGATAGAAGATGGGGATTGAATGTTGGCAAATTCCCACAATGGTATAAGTATTCGAGGTGATTTTTTTCCTCCTGTAAAATTATCTGCTAGATCAGCGCCCGGAATGTCCAAATTATGTGGATGGTTGTAATTTTCTTTGCTGAGTGCAATTCTAAATATTGAAGTGCACCTTCAAATCCTTGTAATTTAAGTCATTCCCAAAATGAGATCTAAAAGATCCTTTACACATGATGGTCTTGGTCTCACAAAATGGGCACATTCTATCCAAATACTGTAACTGCCCTGCACTTTATATTTGATTTGTCTGTGTACTGTCAATGATGAATTGATTAAGAGTTGAAAAGAATTAGTTGTGAACATCGTGTGAGCTGATTACACAAGAAATTGTATAGAAAGGTAGCCTACTTATTTTGCTATATGAATTGGGCTCATATTTATTAATAATGGAGGAGCCATCTAATATGCAGGGAAAATGCTAATTGTGTGAGTTTCCGGTATGGGTATGGAGGAGGAAATTATAAAAGTACATATAGGAAAACCAATATTGCAAGACTTAAGGAGAATGATTCCTAACAATGCGTAATCCGAAGCTATTATAGCAGTTATAAATAATATTGAGAAGACAGAAATCGTAAGCATTCTCTTGAAGTAAGATACAGACATTTTCAAATGTTTGTTTGCAATAATTGGTTTTTGGTTTATTGGCTAAGATAAATGATTTGTAAAGAGTCTTCTAATTATGATAAGTTCTCTTGAATGTAAAGACTCTGGACTCTTTAAATAGATGAGATTAATTTGTCTTTAATAATCCTGACAGAAAGTATACTTTAATCTTAAATCAAAAGAAAATTGATTATTTAAACATCTCTAAAATATACTCTCTGAAACAAATTGAGAATTCTCATTCTTTATGAAAGAGAGATTTGAGGGTTTACATGGTGAAATTTGTTTCACACATTTAACAAACAAAACCACCGTTATTTTGCAACCCAAGAGAAATTGTGGTCAGCTTGTTCCAGTTGAGATCGATTTGTTCAATGAGGTTTATTTTATGTTCCTAGTGTATTTTATGAGTTTGCATGGATCTCCCGTAACAAATATTGTATTTGTAGTCTTTATCTGGATGATTGCCATTCATGCCTTAAGATCTTTGTCGCATTGAAAGATAGGAAAGCATATTTTAAAAGCCACGCTTTCTTTTCAAAATTGACAAGTAAAATACAAGCTCATGAACGTATCATAGCCATATAGCCAATTTGAGTTAAAAAATAATTTATATTTGTGTGATTTAAAAACTACTGGGTTGTGCAAGCCCTTACAAAGTCAAACTAAAAAATTAAAATTATTCTATTAATTATTTTATTTGTATTATTTGAAAGTGATTCCAGATTTATTTATTTACGAATTTACAACTGAGATAATTTAACCAGAGAAAGTATATAATGCATAAGTAGGTAATTTAACAAGAGAAAGTATATAATGCATAAATAGGTGTATACACTAAGAATTGACTTGATAAATTAATTAAATATTTATTATTTAATTGATAGTCTTTCTTCTATTACTAAAAGAATTATTTAATTAATTTATTTAATTCATCTAACTTATTCTTCTTTTCTTAAATCCTCTAATTATTTCAATTAAGTGATTTTAAAAAATTGCAAAATTACACACTCCTCCTATGACTAAGTCACCTTAGTCCACCTCACTTGACACCTAGATCTTGGCTAAAATAATTAACTTATTTAATTTATTTATTAGCCTATTTTCTTTCAACCATGAGTCCTATTCTTAAGGGGATGGAAGGGGTATGTGGCTTTCTAAGACTTGGTCTTATGACCACATGTCCCTATAGGACTTAGTCTATTCCCTCGTGGCTATAAACTAATGGTTTGTTTGGCCACCTCATATAGTCAAAGATGACTCATAGGGACACTTGTACAAATAGTCCTATGGAAGAAATGATCCTTCCTCATTCTTCTCAAGGGACATGGAGAGACACTTGACATTTGTCTCTCCTTCCCTCGTCACCCTCCTTGTCATTGTAGGAGGAGCATCCCTCTTATTCTTGCTCTCACATTCCAACTAATCCCTCTTTCCTCTCAACCTCTCCAACCAAGTCAATCCTAGCCATTGAACTATCCACCTTTCAATCTCAAACGTGTGATCTTGCTACAAAGGCTTGAGGGCTACAAAAACCTATATAAAAGGAGCATGTTTCCACCATTTTGAGAACAATTAGCAATCTTGGAGATTTTAGCATTATGCAATCTTAAGCATTCTGGCAATCATTTTGAAAGCATTTTGAGAGCATTATCATAGTTTTAGTCATATCATAATCATAGCATTTTAGAATCTTAGCTTCATCATCATCATATTTAGTTTATCCTCATTCCATCTTGCATTATCCATTTCAAACATTTTAGGAAATTCACCTAGTTTGCATCTTAGAAATCCACTATTCCATACTTTGAAGACATTTTGGTGAAGTTGATTAAAATATGAGAGCTAAAACCAGGAATTCAAAGCTAGGAAGGCAAGGAAGACAAGCTCCAAAGAGCAAGTAAAAGGTAAAGATCCGATTTTTATTTGTCTAATCGTTTATTCTTCATTGTGAGTGCATCTAGAAATAAAATTTAGGCTAATTGGCGGATTAGTATTTCAGTTCTATAGTTGGACAACATTTTTGCATACAGTAGGATAGTGATTTTTAAGTGGGGGTTAGTTTAAATTGAGTTTTCAAAAGCTATAAGAAGGAAAGATAATAAAACATCAGTCTTTCTGCTTCTTTGCTAGGCTATGAATGTTCTTTGCTTGGTTGTCTTCTTAGGGTTGTCATACTATCTGTGCCTTCCAATCATTTCAAACCACATTAATTACGAGAGTTTTTAGGTTGTTTTTATGGCTCCAACCAACTTTATCTCAACAATTTTTGTTGGTGTTGGATTTTGGCTTTGGGAGATCATGGCTCCACCGAGCAAACGTCCCTGCAAGTTTGTGCTGAAAGTATTCCACAAGGTAAGATTTCTTCAACCCCAGATGTTGTTTTACTATTTCAGGATTTTGATAATGCCTGTGATTGGCTTGAAAATTTTACCTTAATAGGTTATTTTGTTGGTTGTGTTGCTCCTGAAAGTATGTTGTGGGAATGGGCTGCCAAGGCATGGACCCCTCATGGGATTTGCCTAGAAGACATTCAAAATTTAACCAAGGGCTTTTTTTGTTCCGTTTTGGAAACCCTTCTCATGTGGAGGGTGTTCTCAAGAATGGGCCCTGGTTTCTGTTCTTTGTTGGTCTTTCAACCTTGGTCACGAGACCTTTTAGCCTTTGATGAAAAAAGCTTAAGGTCCTAGTTTGGGTAGAATTCCCCAGTCTGCCTTTGCCTTGTTGGCCCTTTTTGCAGAACATTGCTCAAACCCTTAGCAAGGTTGTTTGCATGGAGCTTGACTTTTTTCCCATGTCCATTCACAGAAAAGGGTTTGTGTAGAAATTGACTTAGCCAAAGAACTCAAAGAGACCATTGAGATTCAGGTTGGTGGGCATTAGTTCTTGCAACATGTTATGTATTTGAATTTTCCCAATGCATGTTTCCATTGTCAGTCAGCAGAGCATAAAATTAACAATTGCCCTCTTGTGAATCCAAGGATCAAGTCTCCTCCTAAGGAAGCCATCTTTGCTCGGACCCTAGAAACCCCCAAAGTAGATGATGGATGGACAACTGTAGTCTGTAAAGGAAAGCGAACTTTGAATTTTCAGTCGACGTAGGATTCTTCTTCTGCTTCGCTACCCTAGGAGACTACGCAACCTAAGGTTTCCAAGACTGCCTCTCCCACAAAGGGTGCTTCAAACCCTATCCCACAGGGGAATCCCATGACTGCCTCTATTTCTCAGGCAAAGAATCTAAATGAATATGTTCCTCACACATTGGGAGTTCATACTCCTCAACCGACTTCCTTTGTCTTTGGTGCTTCGACTTCCTTGTGTCGTTCTTGCAGCTCTCTAGGACGGGATGAATTAGAAGACAAAGGGTTGGGAAAATGACAGAGGATCTCGAGGGATCTTTATCTTGTTTTCTATCTAGATTCAAATTTCCTACATAATAGTTTCTCCTCTCTTGGGGATGAGGATGGTATGAATGACACTTCAAAATGAATTTCATTTCATGGAATGTTTGGGTTCTAACAGACCTCTCCTGCAAGTATAGTGTGTGAGATGTTCGTCATAAGTATCCTGGAATTGATGTTTTAATGCCTTCAAGAAGTTAAGATTGCCGCCTTTTTGCTTACTGTGGCATGTCGTGTTATTTGGCCCAATAGCCTAGCTTTTGCTTTTGATCATGAAGCTGGATGTGGATGGGTTGTTACTCATCTTTCGCCATGATGGCAAGATATAGTTGTTGGTCATGGTGTAGACCCCATGTACAAATTGGTTTGGGTCCTCATGCAAATCAATAATCATTCTTTTGGGATAATTAATGTTTATGCTCCCAATGATGCGATGGAGAGATCTCATCTTTGGCGATGGACAACTGACTCATTACCACCTGCCACTTGGGTTATGTGTGGGCATTTTAATATGGTTGAGGTGGCCTTTGATAAAGAAGGCATTTGACCTTTTCAATGGGCAGTTAATGAGCATGAGGCATGGTTCTACATGCGTAGTAAATTAGGCCTTTTTGATCCCAATACCAACAACTGTCATTCACATGTGGTTTGGCATACCTGGTGTAATCTCCAGGATAGTTCTAACAAAGTCTTTAAATGCCTTGATCATGCCATGATCTCCGCTCAATCATTTTTTCCATTCAGAGAGGATCAACTTTTGCTAGTTTTACCTCTGCCTGATGTCACTTTGTTAGACCATTTTCCCATTAAATTTAGAATTGAATGGAAAACTATTTTGATACGTTCCTTTCAAACTCAATTTTTTCTTAAAACATCCTTATTGAATCATCCTCCTACGCTGGCCTACATCCAACAGATTTGGAATTTGGAGCCTAGGCCCACTCAACCAACAAATTGGATTCATGGTGGAATATTGCTATTCATCATACTACTAAATTCCTTCACTTCTATGGGAGGAAACTAGCCAACTTCCATTGACGGTCTTATATTATTATTACCAAAGATTTGTGTGCAGCTACAAAGAATTTGGTTGCACATCCTTTCTGCATAGACTTACAGTTAAACGTGGTTTCTCTCCGTCATCAAAAGTAGATTGTTGATAGTTATGTTGCGAGAGGTGCTCAAATTAAAGCATGCATACATTGCTTAAAGGTTGGAGATTTAGCTAGTAAGGAGTTTTTCTCCCATCTACATCATGGACATTCTTCTCTAGGCATTAAAAAATCAAAGAAGGGAATTCAATTCTTATTTAACTTGTAGATATTTTACAAGCTTTTCTTATGCATTATAAGAAGGTCTTCACTGCACATGAACCTTCAGTAGCAAGTCAACAAGCCTTGGAAGAATGCCTTGTGGTTGTTCCTTCTTTGACAATTGATTCACAAAAAGCCTTCTATGATCAATTATTGACCCTTGAAGACCTTAAGGAAGCCGCTTTCTCTATGGCAAATGATAAATCACCAAGATATGATGGCTTCCCCTGTGAATTCTATAAAGCACTTTGGCTTGTGTGGGTTCTGATTTACATAATGTTTATTTAGAAGCATTTCAAACTGGTTCATTAGGGCAAGAAATTAACAAAGGAAATATTAAACTCATACCTACAACTGGTGACCCTAAAGATATTTGCAATTGGCACCACATCACCTTGCTTAATGTCTCCTACAAGATTATTGCTATGGCTCTTGCACTTAAAATACACTACCTTTTTCCCCAAATTGTGCATCCAGATAAGAGTGGTTTTATCCAGTCGAGGTTTATTCTAAATTATATTATAGCTGTTTGGGAGGGCATGGTCTGGGCTCGATGTTCATAGCAAAATGGCATTTTCATTAAGATTGATTTTCCAAAGCATATGACCGCAATGAATGACCTTTTATTTTAGCCATGCTTAAAGCTTTAGGGTTTGGTCTTCACTTTGTCCTCTTTGTTCAAATGTTGTTTGCAGATGCTTTTGATTGTATCACCATTAATGGTCAACAATCTCAAACTTTTAGCCTCTTTAGATCTATCAGGAAAGGGTGTCATCTTGCTCCATCCTTGTATGTTCTTGTTGCGGAAGGATTTGGGTGTTCGCTTGCCTTTTCTATTTTAGCAAGTCGGGTTAGGGGAAGTTCTCTCATAGATTCATCCTCCTAGCTTGTTAATGGGCATTTTGCAGATGACTCTTTTTACACTTTAATTGAAGGTCAAGAGAATGTCCAAAATGCACTTTAGTGCAAACCTTCTGTTTGGCCTCTATTTCTACCATCTAATGGCATAAAACCCTTTGTTATAGACAATCATTCTTACTAGCACTAGATTGGATCCTCCAATTTGGCAGGAAAAGGATTTAACATGGGGAAGTTTTCCGCTTTCTAGGTATACCTTTTGCCTTTCATGGCTCATCTCAAAAGCTTCTAATTTTATATTTATAGCTATTGTCGGGCTGGGTGGGAGACCCCTACTATCTATAGGCTATTGGTGGAGCCCCCTTATTTGAAGGCTTGGAAAGGTGATTATTATTGTTGAAATCAAAAGTGATTCTTGGGTTATTGAAACTAATCTAACAATATTTGATTTATCCCGCCTAAGGCATGCTTTCAAGTTGCCCTCAGAATAAGTGTGAGGTACCATCTAAGAATTTAGTTTTAGCAACTCAACAATTACAAAGCATGATTTTTCTTTAAACTCTATCCCTTTGGATGTTAAATCCTTAGGAATCCTATGCAAATATACTCCAGTTCTTGAATCTCAACAATCTCTTAACACCAACTTGAAAAGACATGCACAAATTTTGATCTACTTTATTACATTATGTCATTTTAATGTTACTTCTTATTGCATTGAATTTTCCTTATTGTTGTCTGGATCGTCCAACTTATAGTCATGGGCTAAAATGTTCTCATTGTTTATTATAGACCTTGACTTAATAGGTCATCTAAGTTCTATGTATTGCCCTATTTATTTCCTATTAATTGTATCCATTAAAAGAGGCTCTCTACCTTCGCTATATTTAGAGGTTGACATATTAAAGACCTTATCTTAGTGTATTCGTCTAGTGAACTTAGTGCTAGTCTTACCCGCCCCCTGTTTAGGTTGTTTTCACTCCACTTAACCCATATATTTCCTTTCTCTCAATTTGTTTATGTAAGTCTTTTAGTTTCTAGCATCCCAACACACCTTCCTTCTAAGATCTCATAGCCAAAACAGTCTCACTTAAGATTGCTAAAGACTGCATCCTGATTCTCACAATGGAAGTTTGTCCAAGTAGGAACAATTTAAGGCCAAATCAATTGGATTGATTCACTTTAGCTTTGGCAAGTTTATCTCATAAATGCTAGATGGCTAGAGCTTGAAACCATATATATTTAGAAAATTAGGGTAACCACAAATATCTCTAGGTCCTCTAGCAAACCCAATCTAGACTAGCAAAAGCACACTGAACCTAATAAATCACCAAGATTATTGACACAAAATAAAAGAGTCTACAAAGCCATTGAACTCAAGAATGATCCTTTGCTCAGTAGTATCCCTCACCAAATCCTTGTTTGCCAACACCTATGCACATGATCACATCCATTCTCAATCCTTGTATTTCCAATTCAACCGCTTTCCTCATATGTAGTTCAACTTTAATGACCAATCTATTAGAACTTTATTGTTTATTATGATGGTATAGGTCAATTTTTCATCATTTTAGGTCAATTGTTCTCATTCTCATTGACAGTCTTTATTCAAAAGTCTTAGGCATAAAACATTTGGTGTAAAATGTTTTGAAGTTCAATTGTCTGTCAAAGTTTTGGTCTATAACATGGAATATTTTGTCCAAATTAAATTTGGGAGAAAAATAGAAATAGAATATTGTGATCAATCACAAGTGTAGCTTATTCTTGAGTTTCATGTAGAGATTTGTATATATTCTAACACAGTTCAGTGATATGTTTATAAGTTCTACAAGGATGCAATGATGGGGAATGATGACAACAATTTTTTTTTGGGACACTGAAAGGACCATGGACAAAGAAGATTGAATGTAAAGATCTTCTAGGTATTTACATGAAAAGAATTGGTCGTGATTTTTAGTATTCTACTAACTTCTAAGTATATCTTATTTATAAATCTTGATGAAGCATTTCAAACAAATTTTTAGGATAAGCTAAGTGTGCGATATTCATATAGATTCATAAGAAAATGCTATAACGATTTGAGCTTTGGAATGTCTTTCTCTCCAAAATAGAGAAAAAACTTGCATACTTGTCAACAAAACCTCTTTCCTTAGCAGGGAGATTTCAATTTTTCTCCAAAGTCCTCGTAGCTACTCATGTTTATTATTCTTCGTCTTGGGCACCTTCAAAATCATCCTACAACTAGCTTGAAAAATTGATGCATGATTTTCTCTAGGCCTTGGACACAAAAAAATATAGATTCCATAGAGTGCCTTGGGAATATTGTTGTCTTCACAGAGACACAAGAGGGTTGGGACTCATTTCAACCTAGAAACAAGGTCTATCCTTATGTTTCAAATGAATGATTAGAGCCATTTCAGGTAATGAGGCTTGGAATATTCTCCTTCAACACTGCATTTCATCTGGGTTTCCTATTCATCATCCAGCTTGGAAGGGGATTGGTTTTTATACCCTTCTTCTCATGAGAGAGCTGGTGCAAATCCAGCGCTCTTTTGTTGCTAAAAGCATTTGGCACGCTTGGGAAGAAATGAAACCTTGGATTCACTGGGATGGTGCTGGATTTTGTGATGGGATATCTTTTAACCAACATCATATGTGGTCATTTCCATTAATCTAGGTTCAAAGCCTTCCTTTGGCCCATATCTTGGGTATCCATGCTCTTTTCTTTCATAAGTGAGGCATTCATACCCCTCGAGTTCTTTTTTTCTAAACCAACAATGAGTTTACCCACTTGGGAGGATTTGTGAGTTCAATTCCATTTGACTCACCAAGTTCATCAAAATTCTGATCTAGTGATTTCAGCTTTGCCTGCGGAATTGTTGCACAAAATTGGTATTTATCCCATTAGGCCGTGGTGGAATGATTGACAATGGTACCCACATACAACTTTTTCATGTTATAAACCATGTATGGGATATCGATGGTTCTCACCTTATTTGCATATGGTCCATGTTTTGAACCAGTGCCAACATCTATAGTCCTCACATTCAGCTTGGAGAATAAGGTTTGATACTCTTTGGTTTGCTATCATTGAACCAAAATAGGTCAATTTTCTTGGTGTATTATTTTCCAAGGTTCACCTTTAGGCTCATGTCTCCACCATTTGGGAATACCAAACTCTTGTTGTCCTTTTTGTGGCTAGCTTGAATCTTTCCCCCATATCTTCTGGTTCTATAAAAGGGCTCAACATTACTAGGTGTGGATCCATGATTTCTTTAGCATCTTTCGACTAGACGTTTTCTCTTGGCATATGGTTATTTTGGGAGATTCCACTAGATTTCCTTTTTATTTATTCCAGCTCTAGCATACTTTCAGGATGAAAATCTTATTTTCTATTTGGAAGGACATGAATATGACTATATTTGCATATGTCAATATTGATACTAATGTTTCTCTTTTTTCTAAAGCGTGTATTTATAATAATGTGATGTTATAGATTCAAGTACTGGCTGATAAGGTGACACTTGAGGTGGCCCACTTGCAAGAGTTCTTGCAACATTGGGGTAATGCCCCTTCTATGGTTGCAAGGATTCCGCTAGATGGTTCTATTTCTGGTGGTCGTTCACCATCCCATGGCTGCCGACATGGTCACAACTCCTTTGCCAAGCGTTTACACACACCACATTCACAAGTTCCTTGGCACCGTTAAAACGATCGTTAGGATCCCTTCTGACAATAATCAACATCACCACCACCTGGTGGTTCTACGTTTGGATGGCCCTATGCTAGTGGTGCTCCTCTTGGTGTGTTAGGCTATCCTAGTTAAGGAGGAGATTCTGGTTGGCCTTCTTCATCCAAATGGTGACCCTGAATTTCCCTGGCAATCTCACCACACAAGGAGAATAAGGAAGAAGATGAAGATGAAGATGATGGGTGGTCTCTTCCATACCCCATCCTTGAACCCACAGATGGATGGGGGAAGAAAGATGATCATGACCCTCCTCCTTCAGATGGTACAGCATTAACCTCCTAGGGGTTTTCTATTTTTGGGCTATGCCTGAGTTTATTATGGTTTCTGTTTTCTAGGCTAGGCTTGTGTGACACTTTTAGGGAGTGATTTTTTATTCTCCAATCTATTATTTTATTTATTTATTTACTAAATTACTTTAATTAAAGGTAAGCTTATTTCATTAAAAAACTATTAGAAGAATTATATGATCAGTTCTATATTAGTTAAATTGTTTCAAGAGTTATTTTATTAATGTAATGTCCCCTTTTCTAGTTAGCACCAATGGTTAAGGGGTAAGCCCATCATTTCAACCCTCATGGGCTAATGTTCTTGGTATGAGGGTCCTTATATAGTTGTTACCTAAGCAATGGGGACATCACTTCTTGTCAGAGTTTATTTAGTTTCAAGTCCATGCCTCTACATTGTTGTTTGGCTTAGTTTGACGGACTTACTATTTATAGTAAGCAATCTCACTCAGTTACCACTTTTGGCAAGACATTTGGACATCTGGCATTTGCAGTGTATATTTGGATTTATAGTTGACTCCTTGGAGGATATTGTTTAGCTTGCGTTCATGATTATTTTATTATTAATAGAGTTATACTGTATTATACACCAATGAGTTATTTATAATTATTATAAAATTTAACCTACAAAAAAAGAAAATGCTTTTAAGTTATGTGAATCTTGTGAGCGAAGCTTCATGGTTGATTTGAATGAAGGGAAATATAAAAACAAATAGCTGAAAATCAAACCATTATGCATTGTTGATTTTTGTCTTTGAAAATGAAAAGTATGTGGAGGATGCAAGGGTTTTAGCAAAACTGGCTTGGGAAAATAAAATTCTTTTTTATTTTCAACAATTAGAGATGGTGAAATATCCATTGATTATTATAGACAATGATGGCTTCATCCAAGGGTCATGTATGTGCCTAAATTCATATTTTTAGAGGAGTTTAAATTAGTTTCAAAGGTTTTAATTGCAGAGTTTGCGAGAGACGTCTAATAGATTAAGAACACAACATTAGCAACAACTCAGACTTCAATTCCAATGCAACCGACTCATATACATAGCCATGTGAGCCTTCTAGATAGGGTTTCTAGCCTCTGGTTTGATCACATAGTAATTGAGATTCCTTATCACCTCAAGGTTGGACGTCCAGGGGTATTTATGCATTGTATGATGATATGGAAAGAAATTGGTGAATTATTATGAGTTGCATTTGCATACCAGGTTCCATTAATAATTGCAAATTCCATTTCTTAATTTCAATCATTGAAAATGTATGCAATGTGGTTTTTAATTGAGTAAAATAAGATAGTTATGCTTGGATTTGTGCAAGAGTTAGTTTTTATTTCATGAATTGTTCTTTTTTGTTTTTAAAATCATAAAATACTAAAACACAAAAAAAAATACAATCTCTTCAAGAAACAAATTAACAAGTTACCAATTCAATTGAGGTTGAGCCAACATGGTGCATCACAATTAAATTTTTAAATTTGTTTTTTTTGTCACAACAAATAATATAAACCTCATGTATGGACTGTAAGATTTTGAAAAGGTATTGTTATGATATTGTTATCAACATTCAATTGTGTATTTTTTGAGTCAAACTCATTGAGCCATGTTTCATGAGTAGTGGTGCACAAGAACCCATCTCTCATGAGAGTGAAGGGAACACTTAACACTCATTTCATTTAGGTGATGCTCATAAAGGTGAGGCACTGGGACTTCTCACAAGTTACACATCTCAATACTATTCCAACTCAAGTGCACTTAAGTACACAATTTTCTCCATGGCTAAGCCCACTTTGCTTGCAGAACCATTCATTATAAAGCCCCTTAAAATCATTAATTGATAAGTATGAGATATTTTTCATAAGTCAAATTGTGATATTGCTCTCAAGATTCAACCATGTAGTTTTTGAGTCAAAAACATTGACCTGTGTATCATGACCAGTAGTTCACAAGAACCCATCTCTCATGAGAATGAATAGAACACTTAGCACTCATTGCATCTAGGTGATTCTCATAGAGCTAAAGCACTAGGACTTCTCGGGAGTCAACCATCCTAGTACTACTCCAGACACTTAACTACAAAGTTTCCTCCATGGTTAAGCCTACTTTTCTTGCAATGCTACTTGCAAAACCTTCAACAAGTGTTGTGCATTATGAGCCATTCATTATAAATTCCCTTAAGATCATCAATTGATAAGCATTAGATATTTTCCACAACAAGTCAAATTGTGATATTACTATTAGGATTCAACTGTGTAATTTTTGAGTCAAACTCATTGACCCATGTTTCATGGGTAGCTATTCACAAGAACTCATCTCTCATGAGAATGAATGTAATATTTAGCACTCACTGCATCTAGGTGATGCTCATAGAAGTGAAGCATCGATACTTCCTGGGAGGTCACCCATCTAAGTACTACTTCATCTCAAACTTGCTTAACTACAAAGTTTCCTTCGTGGTTAAAACCACTTTTCTTGCAACCCCATTTGTAAAAACTTTAACAAGTGTTGTGCCTTATGAACCATTCATTATAAATCCCCTTAAGCTCATCAATTGATAAGTAGGATATATTTTCCATAAAAAAGTCAAATCATGATATTGCTATCAGAATTCAACTGTGTAGTTTTTGAGTCAAACTAATCGACCAATGTTTCATGAGTAGTGGTTCATGAGAGCTCATCTCTCATGCGAATGAATGGATCACTTAGCACTCATTGCATCTAGGTGATGCTCATAGAGAGGAATCATAGAGACATCCTGGGAAGTCACCTATCTTTGTACTACTCCATCTCAAGCGTGCTTAACTACAAAGTTTCCTCTATGGTTAAGTCTACTTTGCTTGTAACCCCATTTGCAAAACCTTTAGCGAGTTTTGTATCTTATGAACCATTCATTATAAAACCTATTAAGCTCATCAATTGATAAGTAGGAGATATTTTTCACAAGTTAAATTGTGATATAGTTTCACCTATGTTTTTCATCATTCTCATGAGAGATGGTGATGGAGGAGCATCTTGGGTTCTTGGCAATCTTGCATCAACCAAAAACAATTTATTTCCTATTTTTTAGTTTGTTAGTCGCTGAGTTTGTTTCAGCATTCCTTTAATTAGGATCATTTGTTGTTACACACCTCATGGAATGTTCATGACGTCACATTTTAGCTTCACCTATGTTCGCAATTCTATTGGTTTCTTTGTGTATGAGATATCTTGGATTCTTGGTGGGACTTCATTATTCTTCACATTTTACAGGGAGTTCATGTTTTTTAATCTTGGGAAGGATTTTCTAGATCGGTGAAGTTTCGTGGCTCATCTCTTGATGTTTCTTTATCCATGGCCAACCTTCTTGTGGTTTTTCTCATCATGTTTCATCTGTTAGTGGGAGGTTCCAATGATTTAGGTTTGAACCTATAATGTGAAACATTTTCATATTCTTGGAGAATGTAATCTTTCCCAGGTCGACTTGATGCTTGTGAAGGCTTTATAAGTTGTTGTAATTGACCCTAAGGGGTAGTTTTTGGGAGGAGAAGTTTTAGTGACAACTAGTAATATATAGAATAAAAAGATAACCTATAAAAGTTTATAAAACAAGCATGTATGCCTGAATGTAAGATTGCATGTTGTAGGTCCATTGTAATTGATTTTTTGATAATGTAAAATATGTTCTTACATATCTCTCTCTTGTTCTTTTTCTTTCCATTGTGTCACTCTTTCTACAAGGATTGGGCTGAATTATTTGAGGTCCCCATTGTCCTTGGTTGCATCATTTGGTGTCAGAGAAAGTTTTTCATTCTTTGTGAAAGTGAGATCTTTGTTCCAGAGCTTGTGACGTCCTGAATTAATTTGTTGTGGGGTGGCAGAGTGAGGGTCTGACCCACAATTACAGAGGATTTGTTTGAGATGGTTTACATAGGACATGATAGAGGTGGATGAAGGAGAGATGGAAATCCTGTAGTATTGGAAATGTTACGACAAATTGCAGATAGGTTAGAAGCTGTGGAAGTGACCTAGAGAAGAAGTCAACATATCAAGGATGTGAGTGATACAGAGGAAGAAAGAGATGAAGAAGGTGAAGAGCCATCCAAACTTGATCAAGGAGATGGAAGATTCTTGAGAGCCATAACTAGGGCTAATGCTAGACCACATTTCAATCCACTTGATTATGATGGACAGTTGGATTCAAATGGATTGCTTGATTGGATCATAGAGATAGAGATATAATTTGATTATGAAGGCACTAATGTATGCTTGCACAAAGTTGAGAGGGCATGCATCTTTAGGGTGGAAACATCTGAAAACCAATAGACAAATAAGAGGCAAGGATAAAATCAAATCATGGGATCATATGGTGAACAAATTGAGGGCTAAGTTCTTACCAAGTAAGTTTATTCAGAAAGTTGCAAAACCGTAAGAAAAAGGACCTTAGTGTGGAGTATATTGAATAATTTTATAGGTTGGATATTAGATTTTATCATATCGATGGTGAGATTGAAAGAGTAACTAGATATTTGAATGGTTTGAGGGTTTCAATTCAAGATGAAATCAGTTTGGTTGAATTGCAAAGTGTTGAAGAAGCTTACTAGTATGCCCTAAAATATGAGGAAAGTTAAATAAGAGACAAGAGAAAATACAAAGAGGAAGAGGTGGAAGATTTCAAAGAGGAAGAACATTTATAGGAGGAAGATATTATTCAGATCCAAATAAGGGTAAGTTAGAATTGAAGGAAGAAATTTCATAGCGAAGGGATGAGAGGTGTTTCTATAGAAGAGGAGGATCAAATAGTTATGGAAAGGATGACAAAATAGTGTTTAGAGGAACCTATTTCAAATGTAGAGGAGGACATCGAACCTTTGAATACACCCAAGGAAATTAAAGCAAGAGGACTGAGAAAAAGAGTAGATATGCTTATGTGGAGGAAGAATCTGTTGAATCCTTGAATCAAACAGAGGATGGAGAATCCCTAATGGTAAGGAGATCCCTATGTCATGAGGAGACAAATCAAGAAAATTTGTTGAGGAAAATTTTGTTCAAGACTAGATGTAGAGTTGTAGGAAAATGTTGCAAAATGATCATCGATAGTGGAAGTTTAGATAACTTGGATTCATAGGAGCTGGTGAGCAAGTTGTAGTTGTAGAGGTTAAAGCATCCAAAACCCTATTAGATTGCATGGATAAAGGATGATCATAAGATACTGGTAAGTGAATAATGTTTGGTGAAAATGAAAATAGGATCTTATCAAGATGAAGTTATTTTTGGTATTATTCATATGGACATGTGTCATATATTGTTGGGAAGACCATGACAATATGATAGGAAAGCTTTGCATGATAGTAGAAGGAATAGGTATACTATCTTTGTAAATGAGAAAGACAAGTATTGTTGCCTTTAGTAGAGACTCCTAAAAGTGAGATTTTTACTAATGTTAGAGTTTGTTTGGTTGAAGGAAGGAAATTCTTAGATGGCTTGCAGAATGATAGTATTTTTTATGCTTTGATCCGTACGAAGCATGATCTGGAATTAGAAAAGGAACAACTCGGGGAGATAAGAGAATTGCTAACACATTATGAAGACATAATCTCAAGTAATGTGCTTGATGCATTTACACTTGTGAGGAGTATTAGTCATTAAATGGATCTGATTCATGGACCTAGTTATCCTAACAAAGAAACACACTGAATGAAGCTTGCAGAGAATGAAGAATTGAATAGATAAGTGAAAGATTTATTGAAGAAAGGTCTGATCAGAGAAATATTGAGTCCTTATGCAGTACTTGCAGTATTAGCACCTAAGAAGAGTGGAGAATGGTGAATGTGTACTGATTTCAGAGCTATTAATTAGATCATAGTATAATATAGATTTCCTTTACCTAGGATGGATGACATAATGGATTGTTTGAGCAGAGAAAAGTATTTCACAAAGATTGATTTGAAGAGTGTTTATCATCATATCAAAATCAAGGAAGGTGATGAATAAAAGATAGCATTCAAGACAAATGAGGGATTGTATGAGTGGTTAGTAATGCCTTTTGGATTGACCAATGCACTGAGTACTTTCACGAGATTGATGAATGAATTCTTAAAGAAATTCTTGGGTAAGTTTTTAATTGTTTATCTTGATGACATTCTAATTTTTAGTAAGAGCAAGGAGGATCATTTGTTGCAATCAAGACAAGTGTTGCAGAGATTAAGGAAAGAGAAGTTGTTGATAAACATAAAGAAGTGTTCTTTCATGAAAGAGGAGATAGTGTACTTGGGTTATTTTATCTTAGTAGATGGATTGAAGATGGATCCTGAGAAGGTTAAAGAAATTATTGAGTGGCCTACACTGAAAACTATTTGAGATGAAAGATCATTTCATGGATTGGCTATTTTCTACTGAAATTTCATTAGGAATTTTATTACGGTTTGTAGTCCTATAACCGAGACAATGAGAGGGGATAGGAAGGAATTCAAGTGGACACGTGGAGCACAAATGATTTTTGATTTACTAAAAAAAAAGGTAACTGAACAACCTGTGTTAGCTTTACGTGATTTTAATAAGGTATTTCAAGTAGATTGTGATGCAAGTGGGAATGTAATTGGAGAAGTGTTAACTCAAGAAGGTGGACCTATTGCTTATTTCAGGAAAAGTTAAATGATGCCAAGGGAAGATATTTAGTTTATGATCAAGAATTCTATGTCTTAGTTCAAGATTTGAACAAGTGGAGAGATTACATGTTGCTTAATGAATTGGTGTTGTATACCGATCATCCAACATTGTAATATTTGAATAGTCAAGGTAAGTTAAATCAAAGACATATGAGATGGGTCAAATTCTTGTTGAGCTACACATTTATGTTGAAGCATAGGAGTGTTAAGTCAAATAAGGATCGGAGTTGTAGGATTTGATGAATTGGAGACCTTGTATGATGATGAACCTAATTTTGCAGAACCTTGGAGAGCTTGCAAAGAACCTTTTGTAGAAGATTGAAGCAAGTGGTTGGATTATTTCATTCACGAAGGCCTGTTATTAAAAGGATATTAGTTATGTATTCCTAGGAGTTCAAATAGGGATAATTTGATTAAGGAAAAACATCGTGGAGGATTAGTTGGACACTTTTGTATTGACAAGAAAGTGGCTTTGGTGACTGAGAATTATTTTTAGCCTCAAATTCATAAGGATGTAAGGAAATTTGTTCAGAGTTGTAGAAATTTTCAAGTTGCTAAAGGAAGTTGTTAGAATATTGGATTGTATACACCTTTGAAAGTACCAACTAGACTATGGGAAGACATTAGCATGGATTTTGTACTTGGATTGCCTAAAACATCGAGAGGTAATGATTCTATGTTCATGATAGTGGATATATTTTCTAAGATGTCACATTTTATTCCTTGTAAGAAGACTAAAAATGCATTACACGTAACAAATTTTTTTTTCAGAGAAGTTGTGAGATTGCATGTGTTACCTAAGAGTATAGTTTTAGATCAAGATAGTAAGTTTGTTGGTTACGTTTGGAGGACACTTTGGAAGAAGATGAATACTGAATTAAAGTTTAGTTCTACGTGTCATCCCTAGATAGTTCGACAGACAAAGGTAGTAAACAAGAGTTTGAGAAAATTGTTAAGGTGTTTGGTGGAAGAGAAGTTTGGAAATTGGGATTTGGTCTTAGCACAAGTAGAGTTTGCATATAACAATTCAATGATTAGGAGTACAAGAAAGACACCATTTGAGATATTCATAGGAATGAATCCTAAGGGAGTATCACAGTTAAGGGATATTAGTTAGGAGGTTAAGAGAAGTGAGGAAGGAGAAGAATTTGTAGAAATTATGAAGTCATTGCATGAGGAAGTTAGACAACATTTGGAAAAGATGAATTAGAGGAATCAAGAGAAAGATGATGTAAAGAGAAGACATAAAGAATTTGTAGTAGGGGATGAAGTGATGGTTTATTTGAAGAAGGGTTGTTTTCCAGTTGGAACATATAATAAGATAAAGATGAGGAAGTTTGGACCATGTAAAGTCTTAAGGAGATTTGATTTAGGGAATGCATATGAAGTGGATTTGCCAAAATGCATGGATATCCTATATTCAATTTTATAGACTTGTATGAGTATCATGAGACATATTTTAATGAACTTGATGGGTCAGATGTTGAATATAAGTATTGTAAGAAGTATTTGGATGAGATAGAAGCGATTTTGGATAGCAGAGTTAGAAAAGTACAAGAGGTAGACAATATAAGGAGTATCTTGTGAAGTGGAAAAATAGACTAGTTGAAGATTCTTCATGGATTTCTCAAGTTGAGGTTGACCATATGGGTTTTCCTTAGCCCCAGGAAAGTGAGAGGCACAATTTTCAATAAGTTAAGGTGTCTGATGCAGGAGCACCTTGGGTTCTTGGTAATCTTGCATCAACCAAAAATATTTTATTTCCTATTTTTTAGTTTTCCAGTCACTGAGTTTCTTTTAGCGATCCTTTAGTTAGGATCAGTTGTTGTTGTGCAACTCATGGACTGTTTGTGGCATCATGTTTTACCTTAACCTATGTTTCCAATTGTATTGGTTTCTTCGCATATGAGATATCTTGTATTCTTGGTGGGACTTCATTGTTCTTCACGTTTCACGACTAGTTCATGTTTTTGATCTCATAAAGGATTTTCCTGATCGACAAAGTTTTGTGGCTCATCTCTTGATGTTTCTTTATCCATGGTTGACCTACTTGTGGGTTTGATCATTATGTTTCATTTGTTAGCAATACATTCTTATGATTTAGGTCCTAACCTATAATGTAATATGTTTTCCTGTTCTTGGAGAATGTAATCTTTCCCAGGCCAACTTGATGCTTGTGAAGGGTTTATAAGTTGTTGTAATTGATCCTTAGGGGAAGTTTTTTTGTGAGGAGTAGTTTTAGTGATAGCTAGCAATATATAGTATAAAATGATAACCTATAAAAGGTTATAAAACATGTATGTATGTTTGGGATGTAATACTGCATGTTGCAAGTCTATTTTAATTGATTTTCTAATAATGCAAAAGATGATCTTTCATATCTATCTCTTTTTTTATTTTGTTTATGTTGTGTGACTCTTTTTACAAGGATTGAGCTGAATTATTTGAGGTCCCCTTTGTCCTTGGCTGCATCATATGGATTCTTTTGAGACACTACTCATTAAACATGAGTCAATTAGTTTAGCTCAAAAACTGCACAGTTAAATCTTGATAGCAATATCACAATTTGACTTATTGTGGAAATTTTTTCCTACTTATCAATTGATGAGCTTAAGGGACTTTTTAATTAAGGGTTCCTAAGGCATGTAACACTTATTTAAGGTTTTTCAAGTGAGGTTGCAAGCAAAGTGCACTTAACTATGGAGGAAACTTTGTAGTTAAGCACACTTGAGTTCGTGTAATAGTGGGATGGGTGACCTTCTGGGAAGTCCCAATGCTTCACCTCTACTAGCATCACCTAGATGCAATGATTGCTAAGTGTTCTATTCATTATCATTAGAGATGGGTTCTTGTGAACCGCTACTCATGAGACATGGGTAAATGAGTTTTCTCAAAAACTATACAGTTGAATCCTGATAGAAATATCACACTTTGACTTATTGTGGAATATCTCCTACTATAATTGTTTTAAATTTTTTATTTTTTTAGATAAATTTTATAGAAAAATCTTCATACCATTGGTCAGTATGTAATTTAATGGCCAAAAAGGAATATGGGAATGAGTTAAAATTTTAAAGCACACATGCTTATTACCTCTCATAAATAAATTAGGAGGAAATGGATGTTAGGAAATTGACATGCCAATTTATTTTGGCATGAAAAATTCAATTTTATGAATAGGTGAATATTTTAGGTTGCTTATTACTTACTCAAAATAAATCAAAACTGTTAGACTAGGGAGAAAATTGATGATGTAAATTCATTTATGTCATTTTCAAAATGTTCATTTTATGTATACTCTAATGCCTTCGTGGAGAAAATGAGATTCAGAATAAACCCAACTTCCCTAGCTACCAAACTCAACATAAGCTCTTTCAAAACAATTGAAATGTCATTTCATTTAATCATTCATTCATACATAACATACTCACAAAAAAACCCTTCAATTACTAATAAAATGATCAAAACCACACTCTTCACTCTCTGGCAACTCAACACTTTGCTAATGAACTATCTGCTGCACTTTTTCCCTTATCATATTTGCAATTCAAAAATATGTTCTACAACCACTATGAAGAAGATATTCTATGTTTCACCTTCAATTGTTCATATCTACACACTTATCTTTGCTTCTCTTATTTCCTCATCACATGTTTTAATTAGTGTACATGCTTTCAAGCTCTGTGCTTTGTCTTCTCTCTATTTTTAAAGATATTCCTTTTTCCTTTGCATCTTTTCTTATGCTTCCTTATGTAACCTCATATTCGAACACAGTCTTCACACATAGTTGTTGTGCCCACATTGGAAAATAATTTTTTTATCCTATTCTCGTACACATTGAAATTTCTACTATGTTATATTTACACTCAAAGTATTTGTCTTGTTTTACTTGTTTTTTCTCCTTCCTTTGTTTATTGATAAAAGGCCGAAGCCATAAATTATATTAATATATATAAATAAAATATACATAATGCCTAGTGTTTATATACATCACTAATGATTGTTTCTTTTGATTAATGGGATCAAAATGGGGGTCCCCATCCCCATGGTGATGTCTCAGCTTGAGGCATTAATACCTCCTATAGATATGTCTCATATTTTGTTCTATATGCCTTATCGATCCATATAAAACTCCTTATTACACATATCTCCTTATCTCTCCAAACACCTTATCTCTCCATCTCCTTGTTTATGTGTTCTTATAACTCCATGCAACCCTTATTAATCCATCACCCTATTACTCCAAACCTCTTTATCCTTCCTAAAATATTCTCATGATTCCCTTCCTAATCTCTCCTAAACTTTTTATACTTCCCTTCCATAATCCATCTTCCATCGTAGGAGGTTTAATTATTGGATTTAATAAGTTAGCAATGTTAATGGGAAATTGAATATAAATTAATTGTGTTATTAAATAATACTAATTATTATTAATTAATTAATTTTTAATACTAAGATTAATGCTAAGACATTAATTATTCATTGATATGTGAAGCATTAAACTCTATAAATATTATATGATGATTAGTTTATTAGATTTAATTACTTATTCTAAATCTTGTTTTAATCAATATTATATTCAAATGTACCTTATGTAAACTTTACGCTTGGAGAAGCAAATAGGAGACATGTGACTCTGAAGGTATCTTGCTGAAAATAATATTTCCAATCATGTTTCTATTTTAAATAATTTTGGTTGGTTGGTTTTGAACAATGTCTTATTAGTACTTGTCGATAGGCTAAGCAAGTACTATTGCAATAAGTTTTAGATTTCAAAATATCTTTGGACCAATAAAAAACTACTACATTTGTTATTGTATTGTATATTTTATATTTTGTATAGTGTAAATGTTGATTTTTTTAACTTTATCATATATAAAAATTATTTATTAAAAAATTGATTGGCTAAATAATTTGAAGTGTTATACACAAAATTTGTGGAATTCATTGCCTACTCGGGAGTTATGGTGTTCGATATGTCCCACATTATTTTTATTCTCATTTAAAACTATTTTGAATAGTTTCTTTATTTTTATTTTTAATAACCCTAAAAGAGGATATATGTTAAATGCCCTACCTGACTCTAATAATATTTTTTTTATGTAAAAAATTGAATTATTATTAATAAATATTTATTTTAATATAAATTATTTTACATATTTTTTATTATAGATTATAAAATTTTAGAAATTTATATTTAATAATTATATTTTTAATTTGTATAATTATTACTATTGAATAAAATTAAAAAAAACTATATTTTTAAATTAATTTAAAATATATAATAAAAATTTTAAAACTATTTTTGAAGTAAGATTTCAATTGTTAAATTAAAAATTTAAAAACTAAATGACAGTCAATTTATTACAAATTATTTAATATATAATATTATACTTATTAATAATATTATTATATAAATATAACTATTATTAAATCTTAATATTGTTCATCATATATATTACATTATTAAGTATTCAATATATAAAAATAAATTATGATTATTATTTTATTTTCAAAATAATTTTTTAAATATAAATATAAATTATAATTATAATTAATTACAAAATTAAATCTACCTTGTTTTTGCTCCATTGTCTTTTATTTGTCCCATTTGGAATATGGAGGTGTTTTCATCTGTGGTGACGATGGCCACTTATAAATGATGTTCCTTATTTCTTGTGAACTTCTCTCGCACATGCACTTCTATTTTCAAGAACATCTTAATTTTGCTCTTCTTGCTCTCTAGCATCCTGATGATGGATCATGTAGTATGATCTGAAACGTTGATGGTTAAAAAATTCTACACAATCGAATCCAGAAACTGATTTAGCAGATTTGTACGTTATAAAATTTGAAGGCAATTAACTTTGATCTTTTCTTTTTTAAGATCCAAGTATCCATTTACTCCACCATAAGAATATATTCCCTCCTCTTGAGATTCTACTTGTATCATAATGTGCCAAATTTTATTTAGGATCAAATTCAAACTTTTAGATTTCTTTGAATTTTTTTTTTTAAAAATTAGATAAATTGTTTTGTTTATACCATTATTCACTTAGGAATCATCTTTTGAGATTTGGCCAATATTTTGTTTTAGAATTTAATCATTTAGTTAGAATTGTTATAAATTATTTGTTTAAATTAATTAATATTAGTTTTAGTAAATGGTTTTCTAGGAGATACTCCTTAGGTAGATTTGATTTGATTTTAATTAGGAATTAAGTTAATTAAAATGGTAAATTTTACTAATTTTAGATATATATTATCAATTAGGAATTATATTGTAGTTTTTGTTTTTATTTTGGAAAATATTTATGGGTTCTATTAAGTAGAAATTTGTTAAATTATAAATGTGTTAACATTGTGTATACTTTTTTGTGTTGGGTATTATTTATTTCTTGTTAATTAGTTGTGGTTAACTCGGGTGCGGAATCAAACATACTTTAAAAAGGAGTATATGTAAATACAATGCAGTACACATGTCTATTAATTTGGTTAGTTGAACTTATTTAATATTGTCGGTGGACTTTGTCGAGTTGTAGATTTATAGAGTAGTTAAAATGTAGTTTGAGATAAATATATATAGGTGTCGTAAGGTTTAAGTAATAATTGGTGTCCGTTTTTACTATAGTTGTAGATATAGTTTGTAACGTAATTTAATGTAGTCAAATATAGTCGTTTGTGTTGTTATTAACATCAAGAGGATTCTAGCAATATAGTATATATATGTATCTTTTGGCGTGTGGGTTATATAAAGGTAATTTGAGCATAGTATCTAGTGTAGTTAAATAAGGTTTATAGTATGTGTGTATAAGTCGTTAATTAGAAATCGAAACCTATGGGTGATATCATTATGTTGAAGTCGTAAGTAAGCTATGTTTAATTATTTTAATTTTGGATGTGATTTCATTCTTATGTAACTCAAATTTTGTGCTCTAGGTTTGAATCATCTTTTGTGATGTTTCAAGTGGAACCATTGGTCTAAGACTCATTGTGTTGTATCGTCTATTGATACTGTGGATAAGATTCTTTGAGGCTATTATTATATTGTTGTTACATTGTTAAGTATGTGAGTAACTTACATACTTTGTGCCTTATTGTAGAAGTGATTAATATACTTGATGTATTACTGGGATTATTTTGATGTATGTCATAGGTGTATGAGGTTCTAGTTTCCTTTTGGGGATCATTATTGATGCTTGTATTCTAACTCTATTGATTTCATGCTGAAATGCAAGTATTGGTGTTTGGGGTTTTCCCTTGTGTATACTAGAGGCTTGGGGTTTTGATATATGCATATTTGAAGTTAATGTTCTCATGGTTTTTTGTTTTCAGAGGACAATTTGATGTTTTTCTATGTTTTGGGCCTAATTGTGTAATTGAGGTCGCATGTTGGTTTTGGTCATGTTCCTTGATATCTAAATTGCTAGAATAGGTCGAATGTTGATTTTGTTGATACATGTGGCTCTCCTGATCTTATGTGTTATGTGGTGATCATGATGTTATTTTTTTATGGTTTATTGTATTCTTGGAGCCTAATTATGCATTTGATGGATTAAGGAAATCTTATTGTATCCAGTTTGTTGGACAGATCCAAAAGATGACTTGCTCATGTGCTATGTTGTATCTAGAATTGTGGATATGATTCGAAACCTAGAGAGGTTCTATGTGATCCTCCTAATGAGGTTATATGTTTTGGATGTCCTCTTATTATACTGGTATTGTGGATACTATTGATGACTTTGTGTCTATGTTCCAAACATGGCCTTGTTGACTTTTTTGATTTTGAGGATTTTATGAGGCTCTAGTTGAGTTTGTTTTCCTGTGCATCCTTTTATTTTTAGTTTAGAGCATAGGAGGATCTCACTAGGATCATAGCATGAAGGGTGACTCGCAATGGGGGGCAGGAACCAAAGTGGCCAGTCTAGGATAACCCATTGTGTAGTTTTAATCAAGTGATAACATAATAAAATTAACTGGGTTGGTAAATTCACACTAACTAAGAAAGATAATAGCCTTGCCCATGTCCTAGAGGATTGCATGCATATATGAGGATGGGTTTGAGAAGGCATGGCCATCCATGGGGCGTTGATCTGGTAGTACAACATCTCAGTTATAGCAAGGTGGTTGATTCTACATGGGCTCCACCTAGGCATCAGGTCCAAAGAGATTGTCAGGGTGGTGCTCGCATAGAGCCATGTTATGACACCCTTCAATATGTGTCTATTCTAGATTTACCTCTGGTATATGATGTTCTTTATGATTATTTTATATTATCTTGTTGTATATCCTTGTGGATTCCAATGATACTCCTTGGATTGGATGTTTCTTATTTCTACCTTTCTTGTGTCTGCTGTGTGGTGTGGGGCCTTGTGTTATCTCCTAGTTCGTGGGAGTGGGTGTCCCACGTGGTTGGGTGGAAAACATTTTATCCATCAAGTCTTTTTCCAGAGTTGGTTTGAGAGCCTTGGATGATCATGCTACTTCACTATGATTCTCATGCAACTTCTCGGTCATGCAACCAAATGATTTCTATGGTTTGTTGTATCTTATCATAGAGCTTCATGTTGATTTAATGTTGTGACATTATTTATATCATAATATCTATGTATTGTTGCACTATTGTAATCTCCTTGAGGAGATCATTCTGGAATGAATATGTAAATGCATATCAGTCTTTACTTGTAATTGGTAATGTGAACATGTATCTATGATTACTTTTGATGTAATGAAAATGTGGATAAAGATGTAGACCTTGATCATGATCATGTAATTATATATTATTTGATTGCAATACTTAATGGGATAATTCTTATTGTGATATCTTCAATGTCATATGTTATCATATAGATTTAGTCATGTATGTCATGCATTGCTAGTAGTGACATCAAAGAACCTAAGAGGGCCTTGTTATCTGGTTGATGCTCATCATTTGTGATTGAATTTAATTAAATGTGTTTTGGTTAGGATCATTGTATCATGTTGTTGCAAATGTATTATTAATATTATTACAAACAAATGTGTCTTCCTTAATGCTAATTTTATGTGTTGTCCTGTCGGGTTCCTTGGCGAGGCATTACATGAGGGAATAAATAAATAAAATTATTTAAAAGGAGAATATGAAGGGAACATATATTAAAAATATTTTTAATATATTAAGGAGAGTATTTAGATTAAACTTAAATACCAAGGGTGATTAATTTGTTTAATTAAATAAATAGTAGAATATAACAAATATAGTTGATTTATTAAAAAATGAACTATATATGTTATGGGAAATATTAATTTAAATTAAGATAAGAATGCAAGGATAATTTTGGGTGTGTACATTTTGCCCCTCTTTGATGCGACGTTGAAATTGACATTGCGTCAAAGAAAAGAGGAACATGCCCCAAAAGTCATGCTGAAGCAATGGCAAGAGAGTGTGCCCCCTTGAGGAAATAGCGCAAAAAATAAAATTTGGGGCATTTTCTCAAAATAAAGGGCTCACAAGAAGAAAAAAAAGATAAAATGACAAAATACATGACTTTGAGGGCAATCGGGAAAAATAGGGTGGAAAAATGAGGATTGGGACAAAAAATGGGCCTAAAGCGGCCTATAAATAGGGCCTCAGGGGCCCAAAAGAGTCATTTTCTATCACAATCCAAGAGCAAAAGGAGAGAAAAATGGTTGGTGAGAGAGACAAGCTGCAGTTGGGAGAGCGACTACAAGCATACCAAAGGCCAATGGACATGGGTGCTCTAGTGAGTTTGAAAAAAATCTTTTTGTACTTCATGTGAATGCATTTAATTTTATGTATGGTATGTTTTAGGAGCATTAATGAGGGTTAGAAGAAGTCAAGGAAGAGACATCGATCAATCGATCGACATATCCGAAGATGCCAATTGAACGATTGGCATCTGCATAGACATCGATAAAGAGGATTGATGTATGTGAAGGAAGATGCACCAATCGACGTAGAGATGATGATCGGGGGAAGGGTTGGGAATCAGGGTTGACTTGGTCAACCCAGTGACCCAGTCAATCCAAGATGGACTGAAGTTTCCATCAATTGACATCTAAGCTGATCAACATATGCATAGTTAGACATACATCTACGTAGAATGACCAGACATGGTGGGAAAAGGGGCACAAAATAGCTTCTAGGGTAACTAGGGACTAAACAAAGGGGAATAGGGGCATCATGCCCCAATTTGGACTGGGTTGGGAAGGGGACTAGCCAAAAAAATGGACTAACACAAAGGTTTGCAATTGCATGAGCAGATAGTACCCTTCAGATCAAAGGAGTGGTGGTCAAACCATGGAGCTTAGGGAGCAACCGACAACAGAAAAGTGGGGGCACATGACACTACATGGACTACACCATGTCAGCGAGTGGCCTCATATCAAAGTGCATAATGTGCTCATGACCACATTGATCGAGAGGTGGCAGTCCAACACCTCTAGCTTCCATCTATCAACAGGTGAGATCACCATCACTCTACTAGACGTGTGGAAGATCCTATGAGTACCTATTAGGGGAGTTACAATAGAGTGCTAGGAAGAGGGATTAGAGTTGCACATGGAGACTTGCTTCAGGAGATGTGTAGATAGATTACCAAGTACAGATAGTGATCATGGAGAGAGGTGATAACAACATGATTACCTAGATTGGCACTATATTTAGAAGGACTGATCAACATGAAAATGATGCCTAATCATACAGGCCACAGATTCCTGCAGGAATGGACAATGGTTCTCAACACACCTCATAACACTAGTGGCCACATGAGATCCAACAAACAATCCAACTATCACATCTACTTTTAAATCCCTTTGTGCATTTGGGTTTTTATATAACAATAACTTTCCACAACTGATCAATATAGGACAAAATAGGGTCCCATGAATCTACATTGAGAATGCCATACGACACTTATTGATAAGTATATGAAGCCCATGCAGACAAATCTGCAAGTGCCACCTTTTTACAAGGACCAGTTTGTTATTGACATGTGGCAAGCATGCAATGACTGCTAGAGACACATTATCTTTCCTAATAGATGCCATGTTACCAGACACATCAATGATCAACTTGTACACACCATACAGTGACTAGTACACTTCAGTAGCAGGACACAACTATCTCAACACTAGGTCATCAGTCCGTATGCATAGTCAACGTTTGAGATCATTATTTCCCTTCATTTATTTTGATGGGCGTCTGTTGTCATTTTTTAGGCAAGCTATTTTTTAGCGATGGTTGTATAACCGTCAAATTTAATCATATGTTTTTTTGACATCAATAGGATTTGAATATTTTGTCCCCTTCATCATTTGAGTTTTTTTATTTTGGAGTCCAACTTTGAAGATCCATAACTTTCTCATTTTGAGTCCTCTCAATTATTTTTTAATTTTGGGTTAAAAATCATGAACTTTCTAATGGTGGTGTTAGTTTTATATTTTGGTGTACAAATTTGCCATAAACTACAATTTTTCATGATTGTACATGTCCAATCCTGATTTCTACAACTTCCATGGCTTTGTTCAAGCTCATAGAGACACAATTTGAGGTGTTATTTTTTTGAAACTGTGTGATTTTTCATCTACTTCTCATTTATGCTATCACTTTAAATCCATTATGAGTGGACATATCACTTTCAATATTTGGTCTATTTTTCCCTACTTTGACACTTATATTTGCTTAGATCTTTGTGGGATCTTATGCATTATTCATTAGAGTCTACTACATCCTAATTTAGTAGTTGTGATCATTGAAATTGTAAGTCCAATTTGCCTTGTTTTGTAAAGTGCATTGTGGGGGTAATAAATTATTAATCTCAAATTATAATTTGATAAGTGTATCATTCACGTAATGATGGGTTATAAAATACATCCTTCTATTATAAATTTGACTAAGGATAATTATGAGTCATGGGAAAAAAGAATCATCACACATTGTAAATGGCTTAATCTCTTGCCTTATCTTTATGGACTCATTGCTGAGCCAAAGTCATAGTGGAAGAAATGTGTTTGGGGTGAAGAGAATGCTCATATCATATATTTGATTGGTAGTAGCACCAGTTCATGTCTCTTCCATGACATCTACCCCAAGTTCAGAGGTATTCAATGCCCACACACAATTTCAACAATTATTTGGGAGATTTTTGGAGATCCGCATGTTCGTCCTTTCCCAAATGATCCTAATTCAAGTTTCCTCCTTGCACTTGATGATGAAAATAATATTCCATATGATTATGATACCTTAGGGGAAATTGAATAATTTGAAATACTTGGGATTTATGATGATCCAAAGACTCCAACTATAGTTCCCACTTCCCTAGTTGAGATCACATATTCATCTCTTGTTGATGATTCCAGTGAGTCATTACAAGAGCTATTATTTTGTCTTCTTGATTGGGATTCCCATTTACCAGATATTGGTTCATTATTTGTGGAGTATCACATATAATTTATAGGACACACATTTAAGATGATTTATCTTCTCTTTAATGATAGCTTCATCACAATTAGAAAATATTATTCATCATCTTTGGAGATTGACATTCACGAGCCTCTTCCTTCACTTGATATGTCACATTTCTTAGTTCGGGTTGATCATGTTGATGTGTTGGAGACTCCCATTTAATTTTTAGAGGCATATCCCATATTTGATGATAGTTGTGGTAACAATTTTGTTACTTCATATTTATCTTTGGAACTTGTTCACAACCAATTTCCATTGGTTCCTTGTATGCCACCTTCTATTGTGATTGGGCATGTTCCTGATTGGTTCATGTCATTTTCATCATCCAAGGAAATGATGACACATAAGATATTTTTGATACAATATACCATCATACTTCATTTCGATTCCACTTCCTAATTCCTATCTAGAACAGGAAGCATTCCTGCATCTATACTTGATCTATCTTCTTCCCAAGAGGAGAAATGTTGTTTTTAGGCATTGGACTATATTTTATCTTCAAACATTCCCCATTTTTGTAGGACATTATTCATGATGGGGGGCTATATTTCCTTCTTATGGAGATACACTCGTTTGTATATACATTACGTTTGTAGTCCTTAGGGGGTGTTGAGTTCTCTATCCATGTGTCTAGTGTATTTTCATTTGTTTTTTTGGAGGGGATTTTTGTCCCATGAGATTTTCTCCCTTTCTCTATTTTATGAGAGATTTACTATATTACATTGCATATTGTACATGGGTACCTAACATGGCCTCGTAGTCGAGACCCATCTTGCATTTTGAGCTTAAGAATGCATTACCCTAAGTTTCACTTGGTGGGGGGGGGGGGGGGTGGTGGTGTTGGTGTAATTAATTATTCACCTAATTACACTTTACTAAGCTTACTTAGGATAATGCATACATTTTAGTTTGCATTTGAGAAACCTAGTAGTTTGCACCTTTATTTGCACATAGTGTAGGAGAAATTGTACTTTATGTGGTGATAGTAGTTATCACATTCTACTTTATGTGTTGTCTCCACCTTTAGTGCACTTATGACATTATCATCCTCCACATGTTGTACATACTTCATTGCATAATGGAAAATGATCTACCTTTGGTGCACATGTGATTTCACCTTATGTGGGTGATAACTTATCTCCTCCTTATCACACTCTCTTATTTCCTTTCCTATATAAGAAGACACATCTACTTTGTAAATAATTCCAATTTATTCAATCCAATATTGTATGTTCTACAATTTAGATCATTATTTTGTATATTGATAAGAATACAATTTGTTCTTGTCCACATTTTGTCTCTCTCTTTTGTGCTATTCATTGGCCTCTAGATCTTGGGTTGTTGTTTCTATTTGAAAATTCTTACAAAGGTAGTCATTGTTGATGAACAATGAAGATGGACATCTATTGCCTTCTAGGAGTGATCTTGTCCATAGTCTGAAGTTCTCTTAGCTAGAACACACAAATTTCTTTGTAGTTGTTACATAGATCATCCCAAATATCTCATTTCTAATTCTTGATAAGAATAACCTTTACTAGAATTGATGTTTCAATGTCCATGCTATGTTGTAAGTCTTGGTTCACATAGATGAATCAAGGCATTGTTCTTGGCAAGATCCTCAACATCAATTGCTCTCTCTTTATGTGTACACAATCTTTAGATTGCAATACAATTTAAGAGAGAACCAATTCAAAAATCATTTCCTTTTTCCTTCATTAATCATTGCTAATTCAAAATTGTCATCTTTCTTCACCACTCACGTAGCTATTTTTTGTTCATGAATTTGGAATAAGGGACACTCAAATGTGGGTGATCCCACAAAACTATTTCCCACTTTTTCCCATGAAGGAAAATCGCACAATCCTAAACCTTTCATTTTTGACCCCTTCGAGCGAATGGAAGTGTTCACATGAAGCTGTTAAACTCCTTCGCACAAACTAGATGAAATGAGGGGGTTTTACTTTTCTTGAATTGTGCCCAATTCAAGTGAACCCTGTGAATCAATAGAAAAGAATAATTTTGTACCAAGATGGAGGTGATTTTTGATCGGGGGTTCACTAGAAGGGGGTTTGCTAGAAGGCGTCTTCACACAAACCTTATGAATTTGGCTTGCCTCACAAAATCCAACTTATTTCTGCAAACTTCTACCCTATGAAGCTCTCAATAAAGGACCAAATAGAACAATCTTCAGAGATCCAAATGTCAGATGGTGCTACTCAAAACAAGATTTTAAATGATTATAATTTTAATATATATTGAGTTCATTGTGACTTTCTATTTTTAGTTTTATCAAACATAGGCTGCGTTGGTTCTCAAAATAGATTTTATTACTTTGAAAGCTACTAATATACCTATAGATAGATTTTCATGAGTAGTTAAATCCAAATATAGGGAACTCTAAGGCAGTTGGACCAACTATAGGGACAATACTACCCTCTGCACTTTTGCTTCTGCAAGACCAAGGTGGGTTCACCTAATTTAGCTCAACATACAATATTTTACAATTCTCTCTGGACTTTAATAGCATAAAATAATAAGAAAATACTAAATGATGACCAATCATTCATTGATTCTCAATTATTATAAAGAAGATACAACCTGACAACCACAATAATCGAAGAATTCTGAATGGTTTATTTTAAGATTGTAGAATACAACCAAACCCTACCAAACATACATCATTGTAGAAAATACTTGCTCCTGACTAGTGCCTTATCCATTGGGCAATATTTCTAATGTAAAAATAGAGTACAAAAACTAACTGATGTCAATGATTCATGATCTAAAACATTACCATATTATGATAGTATTAATCTATTCAACCCAAACCCATACTTCTTATGAAAATCCTTGTGCAAACCAGATGAATTTATGTTCTATCCAAAGTAAATTAATTTGATCCTAGATCAAAACTGAGGAAAATAAACGTACACACAAATAAACTCTATGTAATGAATCAAAAAATTCATAACTCAAGAAATAAACACACATGAGAGACTTGAATCTAGAATATATGTATTATATATGTTGAATCATGTTCTTGTATACACCTTGCTTCAAAATATAAACCACTAAAAATAATAGATAAAGATCCGAAACTTTTTATTTCTATATTGAAATAGTCTAATATAGTATACTATATCTTTGACTGAAAATTTATATGCAAGAATGATACCTCTATTTTTCAGCCCTTCTAAATGATCTTGGGAATCCTTTTCTAGAGAAAGGATTGCAACAAGCTTAAGATCATTTAGGCAAAGACAAAACAAATTATACATCACAAAAGATAAAAATATAATAGAATCAAGAACTTAGTTGTTACAAGATTTTAAAAGATAATTTCTAACTGGACCACAGGGCCTCTGCAACAACTTCAAATATGTTCTTCTCTTGACAACTGGTGCCTTTGTCTTCACTACTCTTATACACAAAATTTGTTACAAACAGATGATTGCGTCAGGGTGTTGGTGAAACGTCTCTTGTTGAAACAATAGTGGGGTGTTCTTGTTCCCTTGATACATTCGTCATATATTTTCCCTTCCATGCTTTGAACACCTCATCATTAGGCCAAGGAAAACTAAAAATCTCAACCTTCTGTTTGTTTAGAACATCCCATTTTGTCATTAGCTTCTCAACTTCCTTTCTCAAAAATCCAAAATGAGACTTTGCATTTTCAATTGATTCTATAGTTGTATGGTGAAAATGTGACCACACTTCTATGAATCCTTACATGCAAGAAAACTCAACAATGAGCCCTCACAAATCGATCCATAGCTCTCTATGCATGGAGTTGCAAGATTTATAAAATTGCTCTCAGCTAGAGCTATAAACTCATGACCTTGCTAGTCAACCACACAATGAAAGATTCCAAATCAAAGACAAGGGCAACAATGCCAATATCTCCAATGAAATCAATATGGATGCAATGCAATGCAAACTAATCTATGAGAATGAAAGATGCAAGCTATGCTATGAAAGGAAAATACAAGTGTTACAAATCCTCCTATTAAGCTACGTGCGATTAATCTATTGCATAAAGGAAATCTATACTAAAAATGTCATGATTATGCAACTATGATGTAAGAAAATAAGCTAAATGAAATGCAACAACAATGTCTTCAAAGCTTGAATGCAAGAATGTCTTCAAAAAGCTCCAAATGACCTAAAAAATCTGCAGCATAACATTAGCATAAAAACTTAAGATATGAAAATGAAGGAGAGAGCTCTCATTTTATAAGAAATGAGATGAAAATGGACCATTGAGATTAAGAGGCAAAAGACTTAATCAATGGTGGAGAAAAAATGGAAGCTTGATCCTTGTGCACAAATATCCTCCAATAGGAAAATAAGAGTTGACTTTTGTGTCCCACATAAGACAAAAAGTGTTTTTTCCTTTTTTATAAAATAAGAATAATGCTTTATTTGTGCAACTTAGGATAAGAAGAAAAGTGGAGATTTTTTATTTAAATAAAAGAGGAGGAAATTTCTTTTAATTAAATAAAGGTTTAGGATAAAGTGATTTTATTATTTAATTAAAAGAGATTTTTATTTAATTAAAAGGGATTTTTAATTAATTAAAAGGGAGCATGTTCTCTTAATTAAATAAAATTTTTATTTTTATTTTTTTCTCTTTTAAATTAAATAAGGCTCAAACCTTAAGAAATATTGAATTGATTATGATTTGATCAAGGAAATTGATATAATTGATATTGTTGATATTTGAAAATATTGATTCAGGGATTTGACAAATTGTTGAATGGGGGCCCAAAGTCTAGGCGACCATTTTAGGGTGCATAAATTTGCCTCTCTTTGACTAATGTGTGATCATTTCGGGAACACATGCAGTCAAAGAAGAATTGAAATGTGAGATCGATTTGGGATCACAAAACAACCCAGATGTGTGTTCATTTTGGGAATACATCAGGATAAAGATAAGCAAAAGACAAGACCAACACTGTCGCTGCTAGGTGCAAATCAAGCCTTAGACAAAACTATCGCCATCGCTGCTAGGCAATAATCAAGTTGAAAAAATAGGAGATAAAAATCGAAAGAAAAAATCACCACCGTCGCTGCTAGGTGATAATCAAGTCTCAAAATAAGAATCTCAAGCTGAGCTGAATGATAAAGCTGAATCAAAGATTAAAGCTGATAGGTACTACCCCCTCGGAATTGAAATTGAAATCAAATAGAGGAGAACAACAAATTGATAAACCTGATCAAGTCACAATAAATCATAATCAAAAGATGGAGCATGATAGGATAACCATCAAATAGTGAAGATATGCCCCAGGTTGACGAGGTTTGACTGAAAAAGATATAGGATAAAGATTAAGTCAAATCTTAGAGAGAGGAAGCAAAAGGGGTGAATGAAAAACTATAAGTTTGGAAGACATGGAAAGGAAGAAATTCCATCAAAGATCGAAGAATTATGCTTCAAAAGGTTAGTCAACTGCGTAGAAGAATGAGAAAACTTGGAAACACGACTCAGATTTTGATTTCAAGTTCGAAAATGGATAGAAAATGATGTGATATGAAAGACCAGAAATGAAAGATATGATCAAGAAGAATCAGAAAATGAGCACAGTTGACCAACTAGTCCATAGATGATAAAAATGAGAGCTCTCTCCATATGCAAGATGCAAAAATTAAACTATGATGAACCTAAGAATGCAAGCTACTATGAAAGTGGTTGACTTGCAATGTCACAACGCCTATAGACATCTAATTATCATCATCGAGCATTATTGGTAGCATCGTAAGATCATACAATGCACACTAGCATAACTATGTGGATATGAATATGATCTTTATCAGATAGAAATGTGGAAATCCCACCTAGGCATCAAAGACATGGAGGTCAAGATGACTAATGCAGTGAGATTACCTAAGTTTGATATGGCGAGATTATGCTTGTATCAAGACACATGAAAGTCAGGATAACTAGAAGCATGCACTCGCAAAACAGTCAAGGATAATACCTTGTCAATCCATAGTGTCAAGTAAGACCAGCATAAATGCTCATAATAGTTAGGACCAACAAAATATACTCACAAGCAGATAAAGAAATAAAACATGTTCTCATACTCTCAGTCTTCTAGCTATGCATCATCGAAAACTTCTTAGGGAGAGACCACTCATTAAAGAAATCCTCATAGACAGCACACAAAGAAAAATAAAGTCAACATATCTTAACAAGTTGATTGTTTAAGTGCGTGTGTGTTGGTCATAGAGTCGGACTCTAATCATCGCATCTGCAAATGAGAAATATCGCATCAAACTTAGACTATTGGGTAAGACATCTGATAAGTGTTAAGAAACACTTGACGCAAGGGTAGTGTTGAAAAACATTGTTTGGGGTGGTGTTGAAAAACACCTGTTGTGAAATGCCCCAAGAGACAAATGCACCTAAAGGACCTATGCTAACAGGTACGCCCCCAGACAAAGACAAAGACCAATTCTAGACCAAGTCAAATAAGGTCAAGTCATGATGAAGAAAGGTTCAGTGTCGAGGACGCATGCTAACAAATAGGAGTGCAAAGGCCTCAAGTAGCGCCTGTTTCTAGGTTTTCACCACTTGGATATTTTTTATTTTTAAATTTTTTGCATTTTTCAATTTTTTTTGTATTTTTTCAGGACTTTATATGCTTTTTAAGATTTTTTCAGCATCATATATCAATTTTTTTGGTATTTTTTTCAGGACTTTTTATGCTTTTTAGGATTTTTTCAGCATCATATATGATTTTTTTTGAAATTTTTTCAGGATCAATAAATATGTACAAAGGATGCCCCCAGACAGAACGAGCATTAAACTCATGAGCAAGATCACATCGTGTAGTCCCAATATCTAGCAATAAGGAGGACAAGATGGATAAGCAAGTTGGTGAATGAGATGGAGGAAAGGAGAATGAAGGCTAACGGAAGGAAGAAATCCTCAAGGTCAAACTCCTCAAGAGTACCCAAGCTAGGGAAAAGATTGTCATGTAAAGCATATTTAGACAAGCAATGAAAGGCCAACATAGGATAAGTCACAGAAGGAAAGGATGCAGTCCAAAGGAGTAGACATGTCAAGAGACTTCATAGCATCATGTTTTACTCTTTTTTATTAGATCAAGACCAATGGGGAAAAGGGATAGCAAAAGGCTAGAATGAATGGAGGAAAATAAATATGAAGGTTAAACATGAATGGAATGAAAGCAAGATCATTGTAAGATAGCTCACAAGATAGCCAAATGTTCGTGTATAGTTCAACATTGTCAAGATCAAAGGGTGAAGATGAAATGGATGAAATATGTAGAAGAACTAGGCATGATGCCTGATTGCCAGGTTTTCATCACGGTACTTATCCAAGGCATCACAAGGGAGTGGTTTTCACTATAGGATGAATTTATTTCTCTTTACTTTTGCTACCAAGGCGTCTGTTTCTAGGTTTTCACCATGACACATTTTCAATTTTTTCATTTTTTGTTCTTTTTGAATTTATTTATTTATTTATTTGGAAGGCAAGCTTTTTAGATAATGCTCTTTGAAAGGATAAACCATGATATGTCAAGGATTCAAAATGATATGCTCAAAGAAGCTGATAGGGAAAGAAAAATGGAAGAGAAAAATGGAGGATAAGATTTTATGTAAAGCGAGTGAGGTTGGAAGATAGGGAGAATAGGTAAATGAGGAAAAAGGATAGAAGGTAGAAGGATAATGAATGGAAGGATTGTGACAGGGTAGATGGAAAGGAAGGAAAGATCAACATCAACACACACCTTGAAGGGTGGTGAGAGGCTGGAGGAAACTTGAATGAAGGAATTCATGAAGGAATATGGTGAATGTTTAGCAGAGGTTGCGGTTTAGGCACATGGAATGGAAGAATGTTTTTGGAAGAAGATGAAGTGGAAGCCTTTGGAAGCTTAAATGTCAACTTTACTTTTTGTTCAACATGAGACTCTTTCAAGAGAGATTTTGGAATCCTTATAGCTTTAGGTTTTTCATTGCTTTTTGATGATTTAGAGAGAATATCTTCAATGATGGATTTTGGAACCCATACTTGTCTTGTAGTTTTTTTCTTAGATATCTCTTTTGACTTTATACCTCCATGTCGATTAGAGTAGACATGATAATTTTTTTTTTTTGATGGATTCTTGTATTGCTTCTTTTTCTTGTATTGAACATTCAAGTTACTTCCAAAAGACTTAGGACTTGTGGAAGAAGAAGGACGATATGACTGGTTTAGATGGGTGGATGGATGAAAATGATTCAAGGGTATGTATCTATGTTGATCTTGAGGAAAGATAGGAGATGGAGGGACGTAAGGACCCAAGATGGATGACGAATTAGGAGAATTAGGAGGGGAAAATGAAGGGACATAAGGACCCAATATGGAAGGAAGATGTGAAGTCCTTAGTAGTGGTGGAAGGGGTCCAAGGATGGAAGAGAAAGACACAAAAGGATAATCATTAAGTTCATCAGCATCTATATCACAACCAAGGATATCAACATCTTTAGAGCGAGCATTAGAATTTTCAACAGGATCGTGCACATCTTGAATAGGAGCAACTTCGTTGATAGGATCATTCAAAACTTACGAAGACTTAGGAAGAGTAGAAAGTGGAAGTGAACATGGAGTGGTAGAACAAGAAGATGGCAGACTTTGATCTTAACAAGGATCGTTGGGTAGCATAAGCGTTTCAACTTTTTTTTGATTTTCAATAGGCTTTACATCAAAAGTAACAACACCATTTTTAATAACCTTAATGGAAGTATCATCTTTGGAAAGCGCAAGTGTGGTAAGGTTATTTTGATTATCAATAAGCTCAACGGTGTAAGTAGTAGCTTGATCTTTCTTAGGAGATGGTGGAATGAATGCGGAAGAGCGTAGAGGATCAAAAGAACCATGAAATTGAGGAGATACATCATGAAGAGAATTGGATGATATGGAGGGTTCCTGATCTTGATCTTTATTTATATTTTTTTCTTTATCATTTTTAGAGTCCTCTTGACATGGAGCCACTTCTAAGGACAAGGAAGCATGTTGGAATTGTATGGAAGACTTTGGAGGAGATGCTAAAATACTAGCTGAAATAGACATTATAACATTTAAAGGCTTAGGCTCTTTAGGTTTAGCATTATTGAAAGTATTTGCAGCCAAGTGAAGGTTAGCTTGAGTTTCTTTAAGAGATAGCCCTTGAGGATAACTATAGGGAATCTCATAAAAAGCATTAGGACTTCTGTTGAATGAAGGATTTGTGAAAGATTCGAAAGCTTTAGGATGGAGATGGTAACCCAAATCTCTTCCTTCACTTCTCAAAGGTATAAAGTTCTTTGAGGCTTAGTCAAGAGTGATATCAAACTCAATTCCCAAGAGAGGTGTCTTTCGATTCACCACCTGCTATTTATACTCCGTCGGAACATGGGAGTTAAGGTCATCCCTTGAGGTGGTGTGTCCCCAAGCAGGCCTTCTAAAAATAAAATTAAGTAATTCACTATCAAAAGTATTTAAAGCACTAAAAGTGGAACACTTAACTCTTCAAGTGAATGTGAAGTGAGTCCAAAAGTGGAACATTTAACTCTTCAAGTGAATGTGAAGCGAGTCCAAAAGTGGAACATTTAACTCTTCAAGTGAATGTGAAGTGAGTCCAAAAGTGGAACATTTAACTCTTCAAGTGAATGTGAAGTGAGTCCACAAGGTGGAACATTTAACTCCTCACACAAACTCAAAGTGAGTCCAAAAGTGGAACATTTAACTCCTCACACAAACTCAAAGTGAGTCCAAAAGTGGAACATTTAACTCCTCACAAAAACTCAAAGTGAGTCCAAAAGTGAAACATTTAACTCCTCACACAAACTCAAAGTGAGTCCACACCTTAGAAAATTAATGAGATTAAGAAAGCATAAAAAGGGGGAAACTTTGTGGAACACTTAACGCTCTTTTCAAGTAGACCCCTCCCCTATGTATGAATGTTGATCTTGCATCCAAAGGGAAATAATGAGGGGTGATTAGAAATAAGCGAGTCCAACACCCAATTTAGCTAACAAGATCAATCAAAAGTAATCTAAAGTTGCTTATCAATACTACTCACAAATGACAAAGGGTTGAATCAATGAAATATTTAACTTTCCAAGCAAACATAGAGTGAGTCCACAAAGGGGTGCATTTAATTCCTTATGTAAACAAGGAATGAATCCATGCCCTCAATCACTCAATGAGATATTTGATATTGGAACCAAGAATTACTTAAGGTTTAAACACAAACATTCACTTACACAAACTTTTATGAAAGCAAATCTATGTTTATTCATTTCCCATTAAGAGCATCAATTGAAATGTGTTCTATGAAAGCATGTAAACACTCAAGCCAAACACATGAGAAGTTCAATTTTAATCCCAAGATCCAAATGTTGTATAGATGGAACAAAATACCTCAAGTCGAACGTTTTGTTTTAAGCATTTTCCATGAAAGCAATAGCACCTTCAAATAAACAAGACAATAAAACAAGCAAACAAGATATGCAATGTATATCCAACTTATGCAAACCCTAGGGTTAGATCTGAAAATCAATTGTTAGGAGCAATGATAACCAGAAAATAATCCAAATGATAACTCATATCATGCATTGAACAATGAAAAATAAGTGCATACCCATCACAAAATTTTATTTTATTTGCATTCGACCTAGTCAACAAGATTTGATTTTTACCACATGAATTCGGACCCTAAACCCAAAATGAAAAAAAGAGACCTCTATCAAAAAATAGAGAAATTTCCAAAAATGTAAAAATTTTAAAAAAATCTCTTCATTTGTGCCCTAGAGACCTATTTTACCAAAATAGACCAGTTTTTATAAATTGACCAAATGAGCTATGATATGATTTTTAAATTAAAAACACAATGAATGGACCCCATGTACAATTTCAAGAGATTTTTAGAAATGTAAAAATTTCTAAAAAATACGCTGATTTGCGCCAAAAATTGATTTTTTATGAAAAATCAAGAAAAAATCATAATAAATACAAATTACCTCCAAAAATTTTGAAATTTTTTTTGGAACTTCTATGATATGTCGCCAACATAAAAATTTTTTTTTAGACCAAAACACCAAGCCTTTTGGGAGATATGATCAAATCTTTCAAATCTAGGGTTTTTTTGTCTCCAAACAAATCTACACAAGGGTTAGCTCCAAAAATAATCAAAACCAGCATGCAAGAGGTGGGTTGCCCCACGGTGGGTGCCGAAATGTATGGTGAAAATGTGACCACACTTCTATGAATCCTTACATGCAAGAAAACTCAACAATGAGCCCTCACAAATCGATCCATAGCTCTCTATGCATGGAGTTGCAAGATTTATAAAATTGCTCTCAGCTAGAGCTATAAAATCATGACCTTGTTAGTCAACCACACAATGAGAGATTCCAAATCAAAGACAAGGGCAACAATGCCAGTATCTCCAATGAAATCAATATGGATGCAATGCAATGCAAACTAATCTATGAGAATGAAAGATGCAAGCTATGCTATGAAAGGAAAATACAAGTGTTACAAATCCTCCTATTAAGCTATGTGAGATTAATCTATTGCATAAAGGAAATCTATACTAAAAATGTCATGATTATGCAACTATGATGTAAGAAAACAAGCTAAATGAAATGCAACAACAATGTCTTCAAAGCTTGAATGCAAGAATGTCTTCAAAGAGCTCCAAATGACCTAAAAAACCTGCAGCATAACATTAGCATAAAAACTTAAGATATGAAAATGAAGGAGAGAGCTCTCATTTTATAAGAAATGAGATGAAAATGGACCATTGAGATTAAGAGGCAAAAGACTTAATCAATAGTGGAGAAAAAATGGAAGCTTGATCTTTGTGCACAAATATCCTCCAATAGGAAAATAAGAGTTGACTTTTGTGTCCCACATAAGACAAAAAATATTTTTTCCCTTTTTATAAAATAAGAATAATGCTTTATTTGTGCAACTTAGGATAAGAAGAAAAGTGAGAATTTTTTATTTAAATAAAAGGGGAGGAAATTTCTTTTAATTAAATAAAAGCTTAGGATAAAGTGATTTTATTATTTAATTAAAAGAGATTTTTATTTAATTAAAAGAGATTTTTAATTAATTAAAAGGGAGCATGTTCTCTTAATTAAATAAGATTTTTATTTTTATTTTTTTCTCTTTTAAATTAAATAAGGCTCAAACCTTAGGAAATATTGAATTGATTATGATTTGATCAAGGAAATTGATATAATTGATATTGTTGATATTTAAAAATATTGATTCAGGGATTTGACAAATTGTTGAATGGGGGCCCAAAGTCTAGGTGACCATTTTAGGGTGCATACAATAGTTTGAACAAAAAGGATGGTACTCTCAAGATTAATAATACTATTTATCCTTATAGATAATTCACTATCCATTTGTCTGATCCATCTCATCCTACCCTTCAATTTACCAACCCTGTTGGAAATACTAGGAAACATATCAAAACAAACCTTGGAGTATTCCTTCTTAAGTATCATTGTTTTCCTTTCAATGTTATCTCTTTTTGTTGTAAATTCAAATAAGCTTTTAACAAGCTTGTGAGTAGTCTTAATTTTAACATCAACTTTCTCCTCAATTTTAGCTAATGAACAAAAGAATTTTAAATCAACTTGCCTCAAAATCCATGTATCCAAAATTGGCTCTAATGTAGCCATGTCCCCGTCAAAACAATTTAAAATGCTCACTAATATTTCTCCGCTCATATAAACAATTTTCGGCTCAATGCTTTACAAATTGCAAAATTGTGTCTCTGACCTTTTCCTTTTTTTATCTACCACTACCAATTTTCCTCTTCTAAATTCTTCCATTTTATCTTTCAAGTCATCCCCTTCCTCTTTTAATCTTTTCTTTCCTCTTCTAATTTCTTTCTCTCCCAACTGAGATTTGCTTCCATCTGAGAACTAGGAGGCAAAGGGGAAAGGGGAAATTCAATAATTGGACTAGATGGTGAGGGTTTAGTAGAAGAATAAGCAGTCAACCTTTGAGAAGGCTCTCTAATTTATTGTTGTCCCGCCAATTGTCTTCATAGGTTTGCAATTATCTCATCCTTCTCACTGGTCTTCATCTTCATCTCACCATATGCTTTGAGTATTGTTTCTAATTTGACCATGAGCTCCTCCTTTTCCCTGGATTCCTTTTCTGCAACCTTCATGCTAAATTTAACAGACTCTAGAATCATACCAGATGCCTCCACACTTGAGGTCTCACCAACTCTTCTCACCATTAGGCTGCCAAAATAATCAGTCTTGGAAGCCTCATTTAGCTTCTCTATTCGACCATTTAGCAACTTCTGTATTCGACGCTTCTGAAAATTAGTAAATTAGGGAAAAAATCATGAAAAATATCTAGGAACTAGGTATTTATCTTATCTTTCTAACAAAAAAAGAAAAAATAAATTTCAATATATACAGATCAAGTTAGAGCGCATAAAATGAACCTATGTCCAAATTACAGTTAATATCACTTCATAACTTAATAAACTATAAAATATTCAACCAAATTGAATGAAACCAATTGGACACTCTAGATATTGGTGTTACAAACCCAACTTCAAAAGAATTACATTTTTATCATTTTTAGGAAAAAAGAGTTATGTTTGAAAAAAATGAATGTCACTCCTTAAAAATGTTTAATTTTTATACAAACTACTTTTAAGGAGAAGGAAAAATGGATATAAATCAATTCCATTTTAAAAAAAATAATAATTTAGAAACTACAAACAAAATGCTAAAAGTCACTAGTTTACATCATCTTCAAATACTTAATGGTTTTGCAACAATAAGTGTCCAAAAGAGAAGTTTAAAAATAAAATAAAAAATAAAATAAAAATTAGAATGTTCATCTCAGTGTCAAAGTTGGCAAAAAAGTGGGACACAACATTGTGGGACCACCCATCATGTTTTAGTTATTTAGTTTGTAACACCAAGGAATCAAGTTTGACCCCTTTCAATTTTGATTGATAACAATTTATTTGATATATCGTACCAGATGTTAAACCACTTGACTAGAGTCTTGGGAAATATATGATTTTCCCAAAAAAAATATTTCACTGAACATTACAAAGACTTAGGCATATCTCTAACTCCATGACAATGATAATTTGATTACCTTTTTATCTTGAGTTGAATATTATTCCTCGCGATAGTGTAATATACTTTAATTTAGTCTAAAGTGAGCCTAAGGTCACAATATACACCATGACTCTAATATAATTCAAGGTAGCCACAACCCAATAATATATGCCCCTCATCAAATATTAGAGTTTTTCTATGAGGTAGATAATCCATGATATTGAAATAATAAATCAACCCACAAGGCCTTATTTATATAGTAATATCATAAATATGAGTTCATGTGCCAAAATATAGAAGAGTCGCCTAAATAATGATTCACACATGTATCTTAGCCTTCACAATTCCTCAGTACAAATCTCAACCTGAAGTTGTATATGGTCTGGAATTTGTAGAGAATAGACAAACAATGAATTAAGGACTTGATAAATATCCAAAGAAACATTTCAAAATTTAGTGATATATTGTTGGTTGTGAAGTACCTCTGCCGATTTTAGAAAACCCACCTTTGGAAGTGCTCAAGAAAAATTTCAAACCATCATTGTCTAAGTGCTTGGCATATGAAAGGTCGAGCCAAAGTATATTAAGCCATTCAACATTAATAATATTTCAATATTAACGTTTCTCCAAGTCTATGAAATAAATATTAATCTGCCTAGTGTTTCCCTACAAAACTCGAGCATTGATAATTTAATTATTTGTCATGGTGTTTGCCTTAGTATTCAAACATTAATAACCCAACTATTGAATATAATTTTTTTTTCAATAAACTTGTGAACTTTAAAAATATTTGAGCCAAGCATTTATCTTGATATAATTGTCTCCTTTTATACTATGGCTGCCTTATTAATCCATAGATGATTATAATCACTCATGAACTTTGACAAGTTGGCGGAAAAACCTGCTCTAATACCACTAAAATATCTCCATATGGATATTTGCTCCAAATTTTACCAAATGTTCCATAGGAATTTTAAACAAACAATTTGCATGCAAGCTGATTTTTATTCATCCAACATATTATTTTAAAAATCATATAATGTCAGACGGAAATAGATATTTGAAATTAAATGAGTGTTGTCATCAAAATAGATAAGTCATTACAACTTTATTTTTTCAACAGATATTAAATACCTCTATTATTGTGAGTTTGCCTTTAGATGAATACTTCACAAATTTTCTTAGTTGTGAACACACAAATGGACCTATAGTGCTATTGGAAATGGGTAATCTATATTTTTAGACCATTCCAACACCACAACAATGGAGGCATTCTAAATGAAAACACATGCAAAATATGAAACAAATAAACAAACACACGTCTTCAAAAGAAACCTCACTCCATTGCCCTCATCTATCAAGGTCTTATGTTAATATGGGTGCTCTAGAAGAACGTGCACAAGAAGATATGAAGAATAAAGATTGAGATGAATGTAAAGATGAATGATTAAGAAAGAGTAAAATGGAAGATTAGACCAGAATGCAAAATAAACTTGAATATAAAGTTTAGTTGTTCGCTATGTGGATGCAAATAATTGATGCTAAAATTCAATGCATAGAAATGGATGCAAAACGATGGATCTAAGCAAGAATGGACATGGTGTATTAAATTCAGCTGTGCTGATAAGATATTAAATTCAACTGGGTGCTCTAGAAGAACGTGCAGAAGAAGATATGGAGAATAAAGATTGAGATGAATGCAAAGATGAATGATCAAGAAAGAGTAAAATGCAAGATTAGACCAGAATGCAAAATAAACTTGAATGTAAAGTTTGGTTGTTCGCTTTGTGGATGCAAATAATTGATGCTAAAATTCAATGCATAGAACTGGAAGCAAACCGATGGATCCAAGCAAGAATGGATGATTAGAAATGAGAAGGGGCAAGGGTTAAATAGATTTCCTTAGGGTGAATCCCATTTCATGATGAATATGGGATAAAAAATGTGATATAGAATTGTAAATGTTCTTGTCCCACATGCATTAGGTGGATGTAGCAAGTGGTGGTGGAATATTATAAATAGAGGATGTAGTGGATGTGAGTTATTTTAGAATATATGCATTAAATGGAATAACAATACGAATATGTATTTATTTAATAATAATGGAGGAATATGAAGAATGAAATATTTTATTAAATGAATTAATGAGAATAATGGAGAAATATAAATATTCTAGTATAATGAATAATAAGAATATTATAATGATTGATAGAATTAATTGTATGATATTTATAATATAATGGAAAATAAGAATATGAATCCACCTTATTTATGGAAAAAATGATATTAATAAAAGGACAATTTTTATATGTCTACACCACCAAAGAAATGAATTGGGTTTCCGTCCAATCCACTAAGAAATCTTGAAGGTTTCAGTCTTTATGTAGAAATCCTGAAGGTTTTTGTCCTTAGGTTTCAAAACTCAAAGCTAGAATCTCCCAAAATCTCCAAGAGAAAATAATAAACCAAACATAAGCATAACGAGCCTCTCAATGTCCTTTAATAACACATCTTTGTGACTTCATTTTCCCTCTACCTGTCTTTTGATATTCCTTTTCTCTGTCTTTTTATTTTCTATCTTTAATTTGAAAATTCAGAAATAATAATAAAATGACTTTATTGATTATTCACTAAGTTCCATTAAAGTTATTTTAATACTTTATAAAATAATTAAATTAAATTGTCATTAAATTTGATATAATTTGACAACTTCAAACTCAATTATTTAATTGACATCTAATATCTCCAAAAAGGGAACATTACAAGATTACAAGTATTTCATGTCCACATACTCTGTTTCAAGAATATGAAAATAACATATCTAATTTATCATTATAAAATTAGAGTAAAACAAGCTATCTATTAACTTTGTCTAAAAGTTATGAGTGTCCAATTCAAATTAGATATCTACACAAATTTGGAATTAAGATTACAAATTCTTCTTGTCCACATACTCTTTTTTAAAAATAAATGGAAAATGACATCATAAATTTCACCATTAGTCAAATCATAACAGGCTATACATTAACTTTTGTTCAAAGATAATGATTTCTCAATTCAAAGTAAGACTAAATGTTTGAGATTACAATTATTCTAAATCCACATACTTTGATTTGAGAACAAAATGATAAAAACATGTGACTAATTTCACTATCATAAAGTCAAAACATAGCATGTTGGTCGAAAACTTTTGTCAAAAAGTTATAAATTAGGTATCTAGGAAAATATGTAATTTCTTTTAAAACTTTATCCAATAAAAAAATTAGAATTAAGATTAAAAGTATCCATCTTATAGTCAAAACTATGATGAAATGAATTGTCCCTAACTTCTGTTCAAAATTTTTAAATGTCCAAATCAAAATAGCAATCTAAAAAATTAGAATTAAAATTTCTAAAATATTCCACATCAATTTGTTTCAAGAAGTCAAAGACAAAGTGCCACAACATGTTTCTCCAACTTTCTCATGTTTTTCTATGTCTTATTTTCTTATAATAAGCTTTGATCAATTAAATTTTTTTTTTTTTTCTATTTAAGAGTATTTCGTGTCCACACGTAAGTAGCGGAATATTCGCACTGTTTTCCTAGGTGCCTAACGGAAACTGGAATCAAAATCCATGACTGCTCAGCCACGGCTACATAATACATGCTCTGCATGCATTTAGCACTTATCAGTTATAGTTGATATTTATTCATCATTATTTTCATTTAAACCGCATTGCTTGCGCGCTTAGAGATATCTTTCAGCAACCAGGTAACAATCAATTTTTAGCATTCAGTTATTGCAATTCCTTTTAATTCAATACGTTTTTTCCCTCTCAAACCAATTGTGAATTATGCACATCTGAGTATTCAGATGCCATGCTTACAGAGTTTTGTAATCTTTTATGGCGATTCCTGTTTGTAGTTTGTTTTGCTTTTCATTGTTGCACGTAAGGAATCGTGCCATGCAAATTGGAAAAAAAATGTTGGTGGATTTTAGTTTAATGTACCCCCGAAAGAAAATTCGCTGAGAACTTGATATTTTATAAATTTTTATTGTGAAGGAAAAATGCAAAGTTTTTGTGACACGGCTTTCAAGCCCACAATTTTGACAAGAAAATATGGAGCATTTTGTAGTAATAAATCTAAAATCTGGATTAAGGGCCAATTCCAGCATCACAAAGGCTTTCTGCAATCGGCCAGGACTTACAATTTCGCTACGAATATTGTCTATGTAGAGAATAAACGTGAGGAGGATTTTAAAAGGTCGATCTCTGCAATTTCTTATCCTTTTGTCTTTTGTATTTTATTTTTTGCATTTAAAGTTGATCTTTGTGGAGATTACTACTGGTGGGTCTGAATCTATGGCTCAATCGACTTGTACGTATTGTATATGTAACTGTTTTATGCATCGTTCAAAAGCATTTTCATGTATTTTGTAGGCGAAATGATCTTCTTCAACTTCTTAATGACCTTTAATTGATTTCAATTAGTGTCCTGCCTGTCAATGACCTTTAATTGATTTCAATTTGATGTTTAGTGCCCTGCCCATTTTCTTCAGGTTAACAAGCCTTTTAAAGACCCTGGGCAGCCTACCCTACCACTTAATATTACATTCTTCTTCATTAGATCTCGATTCCAGTAAAAGCCATCTACTCTGCCACAATAATGACCCACATGAATGTAGGGCAGCGGCTGGATTTTTTAATACGCGTCATTGTCAATCAACTGGTGTTTTGCATTTTAATTTTAATTTTGTCAGTTATTGCGGCAGCATGAGGCAGTCTTAGTTTTTTAAGGCAGATTTATGTCTCAGAAAATTCTACAAAGTCATTTCAAGTTTAGTAGATCTGAATCAATACTTATATATGAGATAATTACAGGTTCGATCATATGGAAAAATAGTTTCCTTATTGAAAATGGCATGTCCTGTAACAATTAATGGATGCAACAAGCGTCAAAATTGCTGTCTTTGTGCCCATAACCACTCTATCTTAAAGAACGAAGTGATTAACCTATGTTCTAGAATCCAGTGTATTGAGTTATACAATCATGAATTGTCTTAACGGTGAGTACCTTGTGTATCCATCTTTTATGGTTTTTAAGGTAATCTGGGGTTTCCTATCACTCAAACACATCTCCCAAGTAAGAGTCAGGGTGAAGAATATTGCTTTTACCAAAATCTTTTGCTTATCTATGAGGGATTGATGGATTGTTTTCTTGAGCTGGTTGTAATATAGTTTCTTGCTGATAGGATTAAGATTTTTTATATTAGAAGTGATGGCAGTTAGGGTTCAAACACATCTCCCAAGTAAGAGTTAAGAGTGAAGAATATCGCTTTTACCAAAATCTTTTGCTTATCTATAAGGGATTGATGGACTGTTTTCTTGAGCTGGCTGTAAGATAGTTTCTTGCTGATAGGATTAAGATTTTGTATATTAGAAGTGATGATAGTTAGGGTTCAAACACTATTCTATCCTAATTTGATATCTACATTCTAAGCAAGTTTGGCAGATGCACTGATAGTTAGTAAGATGGTCCTCATGATTCATGCATTACTTTTAACCGGGGAAATGCCTCTTCATTCAATAAACAGTAAAAGTCTTTTAAAATTACCTTTGGATGTCTTGAGATATGGCAGGTGCTACGTAAAAGGGGGATGGGCTTAGCATAGATTCATTATCGATAATTGTAGGCTGTAGCAAGCTATTCATCAATCCAAGATCCTCATGGATCTCATCAATACATAGTTGTTGATGTATTTTTTCTGCTAAGATCCTATAACATATATGCCAAAAATATTGGGGGTTCCCATCCACATCTAGAAAGATCAATTATAAAATCTATCTGCATGCATAGATGCTACAACAGCAAAACTAGAATTTAACCATACTACTAAAACCAGGCCTATAGATTTGCTTATATTAGAATCCACCCAAAAGAACTTAAAAATAAAAATTTAAAAAACCCAATGCTAGATTAGATGCATGTAGCAATTTGTGATGTCCCCTTCCTAATTTGCCCTAAAATCACAATTGATACAAATTCGGGTTAGGGTTTTGCTTACCAAACAAAGCTTTCCTCAATATTGTGATCATTGGATTCTGATCCTGCAAAACAACATGAAGAAACACATATGCAATACATATACATCCATATATCTAAATATTTACTCAAACTTTATTAAAAAACATATTGGAATAGAGACATGATGGGTCTGCCCAAAGCTATTTCTAAACCAAGCCAAGAGGTATGTATACCACAACCCCCTTGCTTGGCAGCTTGTATCTGCTTTCCCCGATCATATCTTGTCTCCCTACAAATAGTTGCCACCTTGTGGAATTAGGTGGAGGTTGTAAGGGGTGACTTGACTTTGTGATTTCCTTCTTGACCTAGGCTGCAACGCTCCTACTAGGATGACCTCGTCACTAGCGTCTTGCAGCCTTGGTTTTACACCTCAGGTCCTTTCCCTTGCAAGGTGCATTTCAGACAGTTAAACACTTCATATTATTGTCATCAAGGCTATATAATTATCAGTAATGACGTATGTTCCACGGCGTTTCTGGGACAGGGACAGGGGGACGACAAGGGACAGCAGAGGACAGCAGTATATATATATATATATATATATATATATATATATGTTACCTGATGCTCTCCTGGACCCCCCGGATGCGGATGCATTCTGGTGCTGATGCAGAGGCGGGTGCTCTCTTGGTGTGCACAAGAAGTGCATCAGCACCCTGTGGATGCTCTGTGGATGTGCACAGGAAGTGCATCAGCACCCTGTGGATGCTCTGTGGATGCGCATCAGCGCATCCATCAGCGCCCCGTGGGCATCCTCAGGCATCCCCAAGCATCCAGACGCATCTGGAGCCCAAGATGCCAAAAAAATGTCCAAAAGCAAATTTTTTTTTCATTTTTCACTTAAAAAGTTTAAAGAACTTTAAACAGATGTTTACCCTTTACAAGCTGCTGCCTACTCAACTTCAAAATGCTTAGACTATCTCTAGATGAATCTTCCACCCTCTGATGATCAGGTGTTGCTGGAACCACAGGGACTTTGAAATCTGCCACAGAGAGTTCCATTTTGGGTGTATTAGTATGCATGCCCAGAACTGTAGATGACCTTCATTTGAAGAACCTGAGATGACCCCATGCAAAACATTTTCACCTATTTACTTTGGTGGATTCGATTCATGAGGGTTTGCAGATGTATGGGTGCGGAGAATGGATTTTGAAAAGCTCCTTGCCAAGGTTAGTTGGGTAGTGCATACTTAATCATTGATAGCAATTTAGATTTTTGCTGCCCATACCAGAATTTGAATCAAATTATTGGCATTAACTATCTGATCATGAGAATCAGGGATCAGCAGAGTCTTTTAAAGCTGAATGAATTGCTTTAAGTTCCCTGAGCTTTGTCAGTCCTATATTTTAGCAGTACTTGGGCATTTTATTCAGCAAATCCCTTGCATCATAAGCACTTTCTCTACTCTTTACAAGTACTTTATGATGAGGTCACGTGCTTGCTTCCACTACAAATGCCTATAATATTTGCTTCTAATACTTATCTATTCTTATTTAATGTCTTTTAGTAAGGTTATCACTTATCTGCTTGTGTTTCCTTACCAAACAACATTTCTATTATTCTGTGGATATTACATTCTAACATTTCTCTTTACAGACACAGCTAATGGTACCTTGCTAGTTTTCCTTACTAACATCTTTATTATTATGTGGATGTTTACTTTTTAATGCAACTGAATATAGGCAACTAATATATTATCTATCACACAATCTGTTATGCCTTATTAGTTTTCTGACTACAAGACATTTTTCTGCTAAACACTTGCTTTTGATGATAGAAGTTTGAGGGAGCGGGAGAGTAAAAAACATCTGTATTCAAGATGGTGATTTTTACTCACATTAAATCTGGCACACAATTATTCATTTGAATTTGTAAATCACACTATCTTTGACATGTCTCATCATATAGGGCATTTTACTGGATGTATTTCTTCTGCAATTATTCACCTTTTGCATCCATTCTTTTCCTTCTTTTGTTGAGTTTCTCAGTTATCGTTGGCAAGTAAACACACATTATCCTTTAGTGATAGGAAAATTAATTTACTGTCAGTTATCGTTTGCCATGCAGTGTGTTTACTTGACCCAAATTTAATTTGTGTATTTCTTGCATTTCTTTGCGTGCGCGTGCGCCCACACACACACACACACACACACACACATAAACGCACCCAAACGCATCCAAAACCCCCCAAAAAAATTCGCGCATCCACGCACCCGCATCCGCACCCGAATCGGCAACTTATATATATATATTATTCTTTCAAAATATATTAAGATTTATAGATAGAGAGAGGGAAAGAGAGATATGTCAATAATTTATAACAACAAGACAATATGTAAATAAATCACGAGTTACAACAGTAGTATAACAACATAAATGATTATGGCAGCAGTATTAATCATGAACAGTAGTATAACAGCATTATAACAATACTCTCAAACATCAAAACCATGGTCTATCAATATGAATATCCAAATCAAAATGTCTCAAACATGTATTTAAAAGTCTCAAACATCAAAATATAATAGGCTACAAGCACATCCTATGAAACTAAGCCTCATTTTGGCCTATAAAACACGAATTCGAACCTTGGGACATGTTGATGTGAGTTTTATGTCACTACAACATGCAAGATGAGAACACTTAGTATTCCAGGATGAAACACCAAATATCAAACCCTCTCTTGTATAAGGATGCTCATATGCTAAACAATGTATATGGATTGTGTGATCAAATGGGATAACCCCAAGGTTTCTACTTTATTGTGGACTTAACTCTGTTATAATGATGTGATATGCTGGTTATCACAAAGGGACTTACATTGTTCATTCAATGGATATCAACTACTTTAACAATTTCCAACCATACAAACTGCAAAGAGAAAGGGTTTAGAAATTCTATCTAACTTTAAGAATGTAAAACAATGTAGATGATGGGGTGAACCTCTAACCAGTCCTTGCTTCGCCATGTCAATTAGGCATAGGCGGGTGCTATCTTCTAAAGATGCAGTTTTCACATTGTCAATACGCATTCAAATACCCTATGAAGGTGCAATCTAAATGAACATTTCCAATAGAAGTCAAACACTTGCAATTTAGGCTTGGACTAACCTTGCACTGTTACTTACAGTCAACAAATAGCAAAAGGTATGGACACTACCTCCGCCACTAATCACCATTCAACAATATCTTCCATTCAACTACTTCTACTTATATTCAACATGAAATAAAATCCCTATTCTAAGTGAGGAAAAGTAGAAACCATGCAATACTCCAAAATGATACAAACAATCCACCATGAAGACTAACAATGAATTAAGAATAATTTGACAGTATCATATCAACAATTTCAACAAGTCTCCCTTTACAAATGATAGGAGTGGGGTTTATATAGGAGCCCCAATTAGAATGAATGGTCAGGATTGATTTAAAATCAATGGCCCAGATTAACTCATAATAAACCCTAATTAGGGCAACCATAAACAACCAATGACAATGAGGCACCAACATATGGGCCAATCAGAAAATTACATTCCATATCACCTTGAGGATGAAGCAATGAGAAAATAATATGTTATACATGTCCATTTGTGAATGATTTTGATTGGATGATCTTGGAGATGTTAACTTGGAGCTCTCTGATTGATTGAATTATGACTGGATGCCACCTCAGCTTGCTCATCTTTGATCCTTGTTTCAATTTTGTTTCTTGATCCTCTTCCTTTAGGAAATTCTCTCATTGAACTTGTCCTTGAAATTGTCCTTGATATCTCGATTTTCTTGAAGTGATGGATTTCCCTCTATTGATCATGGACTTGTAAATGTTTATGTCCTTGAACCCTTGATGATGATAATCTTTCTCATTTGTAGACCTTTCTTCCTCGCATAATTTGATCACCTCCGTATGGTAAGGTTTTCCTCTCCCATTGTTTGGGACATCCTTGATACCTTTATCCATTACCTCCCTGGCTTGGAATCATTTAGCCTTGATTGCTCCTAGGGACAAATTGGAGTCCCTAACAACTTGTCCTTTAATTGAATCATGTTTAATCCTTATGGAAAATTGATGTGAATAGGGACAAGTTGATCTCCCTATAAGATAGTCCTTATTCTTCAAACATTTAATCAAGTGGAAAGTTGACTTACTTAGGGACACATGAATGTCCTTGAATTTGTCCATGGACTCCTTGTTTTTAAAATCTGGACTTATCCACGTCCTTGCTTGATGAAGGCTTGATCTTGAATCCCCTAAGTCTCCTTCTTGAATGTATCAAGCTCCTTTTACCTTGAGCATGAACTTGTCTTCCACCTTCTTTTGTTCACTTCCTTGCAACTATCCTTGCCTTCGATCCGGACATGATTCCTGGTACAAAACTCGAAGTTAGTGTGGTTTAGAGGGACTTATACAAAGCAATAAATTTCAGACCTTTTAAACACTTGATTCAATCCTTAAATCCCATTTAATGACTGAGATAGTTTACACTCACAGACAGCAAATGGAATATAGATTTGGATTAGAGTCTTAGGACAACAAAATGAACGTGACTTATCCCTCAAAATGACAAAAATCAGACCCCTATCATCAAAGAAAGAACTCTGATTTTTTTGAAGACAACCTATGGTAAGTCTGAAGACATGTTAAAATCAGTCCTAACACCTCATCAAACTCACTTTAAATCATGATCCCAGTTCCCCAAATGAATTAGGAATCAAATTGCAAGCCAATCATAACAAGAAATCCATTTTACCATTATGATGAAATTCAGACTTCTGAAGACAACCTCTGAAACTCACCTCTTTCCGGATGATTTTGACCCTCAAACTTGGTGTTTTTTGTGCAAGAATACCCCCCAAACACTCAGCAATAAACTTTACAATTATTTGTTAAGTTGGTGAATTATACGAATTTTTCTAAAAATCGCCCCTGTTTAGGTGTTTCCAGACTTAAGTCTGAAGACAAATATTGTTTCAGACCCCTCTTGGCCTTGGAATTGGCATTTTAACTCTCCAATAAGTCTGCAATAAAGATTAATGAGTCTTGGAGACAAAGAATAAACTCAGAATATTTTGCAAAATAATTGAACCTCATGGTGAAATTTGAAAACTTACAAGTTTTAGCCTCTTTGATGCCTCAGGTTAGTCCTAAAAATCAGGTTTTAACTTTGTAATCAATCTGCAACCAAGTTTGGAACGGTTTGAGAGCTTGGGAATTTTCTATGATTTTTCCAAAAAAAATTGCCCCATATGGAGAAATTCTCAGATTTTGGTTTGAGGACACACACTTACAGAAAAATGGTGTTAAAACCCAAGCTTTTCCTTTGCAGACACCCCTGCAATCAGATTTGGTATAGCTTGATGAATGAGAAAAATCCAAGGAAATTTGCCAAAATCAGCCTTCATGGAGAAAATCTTCAGATTTAAATCTGAATACACTTGCTTTTTGTCATCTCACCTTCTAAATTTCTTCCTTGGAAGCTAAAATAAAGCCCAGATTTTACATCAGCAATCAGTCATATCAGATTTCATGGCAATGGTTGATGCCTTCTTATTTGATTTTCAGCCTCCTTACAATTGGGCAATTTCTTTTCAGCCTTTTAGCTTTTGGCTTCACCACCTTTGACCATTAAGTCAATCCCTTGTATTCTCTCATTGCTGTTACATGCTCTTTTAGAGAAGATTTGGGTTTGAGTTTCACCCACACAAGCAATGTGGGATTAAAACAAGCCACCTAGAAACTCGTGCAAACATGTTTTAATTTATTTACCTTTATTTTATTAATTTCCATTTTATTTTATTAAGGGAAATCAACCTTCTTGAGGATTGCATTATTTTTTCTAAGTCACCCTTTACCATTCCCAAAGGGGGAAATTCGAGCTTCATTAGGATTCATCCTTGCTTCTTTTCATTTACCCAAGTGGGGAAATTCAATCCCCATAGCGATGAATTCAATCCCATACTAAGATTTTTTTCACTCATCTTCAATAGCTTCCAAGAGGAAAATTGACCTCCATCTAGATTTGGGGGATTTTGTACTCCATCTAGATTTCCTGACTTTGGAGCTTGAAATTTTTCGAAGTGTTGAGAAAGGGAAAAATCATCTTCATCGAGACAATGGGGAAAATGTATACTCATCTGGACAAAGTAATTGCCTTAAAATTCTCTAAGTGTGAATCCAAGGGGAAAATCACTCTGCATCTGAACTCTTCACTTTGTTGCAACACAGTTTTTTTTCATTGCAAACAGTTCTTTTAAGTGGGAGAAATTCTACCTCCATCAGGATTTTCACCATTTTAAGTGGGGAAACTCTATTTCCATCCGGATTTTATGTATTTTTATTTAAAAAAAATGATTTTCATTAGGATTTTTCACATTTTAAGTATGGAAAATCAATTTTTATAAGGGTTTTAAAGCCCTTATGCATAAAATATGTTTTTATAATATATCTTGGAATATTTGACTAGCCAAATATTAATCCATTTAGGATTTTTATCTCAATCCATTGCAACTTGATCTAGAAGAAGCTTAATTTGAATATTTCAATTTGCACTTGTAACCCAACAACTTGATTACTCAACCACTCAATCTTTTAAAGCAAGCTCTAAATTGCCACCTCAACTACTAAAACTTAACAACTACGAGCGAAAAGAGGGGGTCCCTATTTGCAATGGGTTGATGGTGTGGAAACCTCACAACAAGACATAGTTAAGAAGTAATATGTTTTCATTTTGACCTCTTTTTATCATTTTAGGTTTAAGAAGACAAATCATGTCTTTGTGGCACCCCCACTTTACTGCTTTGGCAAAAAGAATAGGAGAGGTTTTGACGTCCCCTAGCCATTTCAAGGATGGCTAGCTGTCCCCAAACATCCAGGGACATTTCCTAGTGTTTCCAGTGATTTTTAGCTGTCGGGGACGGCTGGGGGATGTTTCCTTTATGTCCCCCATCCTCGATATGGGGAGGGGATAGGGATGCAGTGTCTGGGGACATGGGACGCGTCCCTGTGTAACATAGGTAATAACACATGACAATCAACATAGGCTATATCATTATTCCTTTCATATATCTATATAAACAATAAATGCTTAACTAAGGATAAGGATGCTAGTCTAATAATGACATCAATGAATATAAACTTATGACAGATCTGTATGAGGTTTATACTGCCGCAAGACCCCTTGATTTCTTATAGTATCATTTTGGGTGCAACCTTTAGATTGTGTTTTCCTTGAGTGGTGTCTTTGCTGAGTGTGTTCGTGACTGCTGTATGATTCTGTGATCTTTATATCTGCTATTTTGTATTTACTCTTATTTCTCTTCTTTTGATATAAATCTGTATATGATCTTCTCATAAATAGTCTTCGCTCTGTTGCATATATTTCATTTATTATCATATTTATTCTACACTACACCCCCTCTTCTCAACCTCTTAGAATGGCTTTATATCTCTCCCAAAAGGGTCGATTCCCCAGGTACATTTGTTTTCATTAATAAACATATCTATCCAATGATAACAAATCACATCTTTTCCTTAATCAGACTTAATCGCTCCTTCCAACTGCAATCACTGTCTAATTGAATTGCTTTTATCATGTTATTGCTTATAATTAATTTAGGCTCTTTTCAAAGTGCTACTCTTGGTTGCAATTATGAATCAATCTTCTATGTCAATTACTGTTGTTTCTAGGTCATTCACTAAGTTTACAAAGGCATAACTAACAATATGGCTTGTTGAGATTTTATATCATATTAGGCTCACTTTGGTTTTGAGAATTTGAGTAATCTCAATCAATGCCTTTCTATGTAAAAGTTCAGAGTCTCAGACAACTCAACGTTTATACACTATATGGTGTACTAGAGAGGGATGCCATTTGGTACATTCTAGACATTGTCCTTGTTTAAGTATATGCTTACATACTAGTCATATCTTGTAACTTCCTAGGACAATGTTTTGATTTGACATTTTTGCTATATTATTAAAGAGTTGTCAGTCAAAACAGTTCTTAATAACAACATATGACTCTTGGGTGACAGGTTGCTATCAAACTTAATAGACTATGGCAGTCAAACATATGAGAGATCTATGTATCGATGCCTAATGTTACTTCATGTTTGCAGAAAGAAGGATTTTGATATCCTAACACATGCACCCCCTTTTTCTTGAATGCAAGAGTGTGGTTCGTGCAACATTATAAGTACTCATAACACAGCCATGGAATAAACTTGTTGAAAACACATCAAACATGATGTGAAGCATATTTAAGACATTAAGTGTACACTTGAAAGGCACATAAACACATGCACTAATCATGTTGAAAATATGACAAACTTTAGGCTAACACATAAATACACATGGAATATGCAGAGTAAATATGCTAAAAACAAATTAGGGCATGAAGCAAACACTCAAAACATGAAGTATACACATACGACATGAATCATGCACATGAATATGCGTGATGTAGGGCATGAATCATCCACATAAGACACAAAGTAATACATGTGAATACACATAAGGCATGAAGTATATACGTAAATACATGTAGCATAGAAGCATGAGTTTACTTAAGTCACAAAGCATACATATGAACACATGTAGTGCATAAAGTATAGAACATATACATGAATTCAAAGTCAAGAAGCATAAAGTATGGAACATACACATGAATTCACTTAAGTAATGAAGCATACACTTGAATACATGCAATGCACAAGGCATGACATATCCACATGAATTCACTCAAGTCATGAAGTCTACATGTGAATACTCGCAGCACACAAGGCATAACGTATACACATGAATTCGCTTAAGTCATGAAGCATGCACGTGAACACATGCATCACAAAGCATGAAGTATACCCATGAATACATGTATGAATCATATATGTAAAGCATAATTTGTACATATGAATACACACAAGGCATGAGTCATACACAAGAATACATGATTATATTCTTGACCTACTTAAGAGAAGGGCTGAATAGTTAACCCTAACTAGATGGCGATTGAGGTAGGTTTGTCTCATAGGATGGCAAGATTATGCTTTGATACCATTTGTGATGCCCCCTTCCTAATTTGCCCTAGAATTTGTCCTAAAATCACAATTGAAACAAACTAGGGTCAGGTTTTCTGCTCACCAAATAAATTTTTCCTCAATATTGCGATCCTTGGATTTGGATCTTGTAAAACAACATGAAGAAAAACATATGCAATATATGTACATCCCTATATTTAAACATTTAGTCAAACTATATTAGAAAACATATTGAGATAGAGACATGATGCGTCTGCCCCAAGCCATTTCTTTGCTTGGCAGCTTGTATTTGCTTTCCCCGATCATATCTCATCTCACTAAAAACAGTTGTCACCTTGTGGAATTAGGTGGAGGTTGTAAGGGGTGACTTGACTTGCTGAGTGCCTTCTTGTCCTAGGCCGCTATGGTCCTACTAGGACTACCTCCTCACTAGCCCCTTGTGACCCTGGTCTTACATCTCAGGCCCTTTTCCTTGCAAGGTGGGTTTCAGACAGTTAATACATTATTGTCATCAAGGCTATATAATTATTAGTAGTAACACATGACAATCAACATAGGCTATATCATTATTCCCTTTATATATTTATCTAAGTTATTGGTTCGGGTTTGGGTACGAGAATCTGGTTCGTGGGTTCGTGAATTATTTTTTTTCCATTATGGTTTGTATGGGTTCGTGTGTATATATATAAATATATATATGCATTATATATACAAATAAATAAGAGAAATATACATAATTGTAAAACTAAATCATTTCATAGTATGAATCTATGATGTTTGATCATTGATCAATGCCAAATGTCAAAGATAAACATTAAAAATTTAAATACTTGATCATTGATCTATGTTCACGATTCTATAGAAAACCATCACATTGAATTATTGAATTACAAAATGAAAATTCAAAATATAGTTCATTAAAGTTTGAAACATGATTCAATGTTCATGAATCATGAAAGTGTTCATCAATCATCATATGGATTATCAAAAAAATCTAGATCAATGGGGTCTTCAACAGTTGCAAGTGGTAGATCAACATCATCATTAGAACCCAAACCAGTTCCCCTAGCACTAGAGGGTGTTGTGTCATCATCATCGTCATCATCCACATCAATCAAAGTGGCTCTAGCAAGATCTTGAATGGTTTGGGCCCACTTTACCCATTTGGACACCGTGGGTCCCTGTTGGTCTGCGCGGATCCGCGCGCGGTCCTCTCGGGTCCTCGCTGGATTCCCACGGGTCCGCGCTCGGTCCACACAGGGTCTATGTTTGAACCTGTGGGTCCGTTTGGATCCACAGTGGTGAGGACCCAGACAGACCCACAGGCCTGAACACGGACCTTGTGTGGACCGAGCACGGACTGATCCGTGAATCCGGACCCGGACCCGGACCCAGTTTGAGGGTCTAGGGTCCGAATCCGGTAACTTAGATATTTATCTAAACAATATATGCTTAACTAAGGATAGAGAGGTTAGTCTAATAATGACATCAATGAATATAAATTTATGACAAATCTGTATGAGTTTCATGCTACTGTAAGACCCCTTGATTGCTTATAGTATCATTTTGGGTGTCACTTTCAGATTGTGTTTTCCTTGAGTGGCATCTTTGCTGAGTGTGTTTGTGAATGCTGTATGATTCTGCGATCTTCATATCTTCTATTTTGTATTTACTCTTATTTCTCTTCCTTTGATATAAAACTACATATGATCTTCTCAGAAATAGTCTTCGATCTGTTGTATACATTTCATTTATTATCTTATTCATTCTACACCGCACCCCCTCTTCTCAACCTCTTAGAATGATTCTATATCTCTCCCAAAAGGGTTAATTCCCTATGGACATTTCTTTTCATTAATAAACATATCTATCCAATGATGACAAATCACATCTTCTCCTTGATCAGACTTAATTGCACCTTTTAACTGCAATCACTGTCTAATTGAATCGCTTGTATTATGTTATTGCTTATAATTAACTTAGGCTCTTTTTAAAGTGCTGCTTTTGATCACTACCCTTCTTACTTCAACTGCTCCTTAATTCTTTTAATAGTCTGTCTTAAGCACATGAGTTGCTGCCTTTTACTCTCAATATAGTCAATATATAATGAAGTTGGCTATTAGGATCTGATCACAATTTGTTGTCTACTACCATATTTATTGGATCGTTGTTCACTGTCTTGGACATACAAACTGCTGGGTCTTTTCATACTAAGCACCGCTGCTAGACATCATTGCCTTAAATACAATTTCTTCTTTGTTAACATATCATTGCTTTCTCATTTTCTGAGTATTGTATTTTTATGCATGATCACTATCTACCATCAATTGCTATACTTCAAAGTTCATAATATATTCATCATATGTATACACCTTTCATGCTTAAACTTATTCCACAAAGCCTGATGATAAAACGGTAGTCTTGCATGGTTTAGTTCCTCCAATGAACTATCCAAATTCTTTAACATCAAATTGACATATCTTTCATCGTTGTTTTCATTCTTTTCATTGCTGTCCCTTTTCAGCTAGATATTCATGCTTCATTTGTTATTTTCACTCAATCCCTAGGGCAGTTCCTACTTAAACATAAACAACGGCAGGGGAAATGACACAAATAATCATAGTCACAGTTCAAGTATAAAAAAGAGCCCAAAGGTCACGAGTTGACATTGGAGCATTCAATCCAAGAAAAAAGTTCTACTAAAATCAAGTGGTGTAAGAACCAAAATGCTAACAAGATAGAAGTCATAGAGATCATGGAGGTGGGTGTGGGTCTTCAACATGGTTGCAATAGAACTCCATCTCTCTAAGTATCCTATGGTGAGGCATAGAGCTGGGATTATGTTCACAGTCACACATTACACATACATATATGTCCATACACATACATATAGATATATATACATTATACATATACAGATACATATACAGATATATATACATTATACATATACAGACATGTATACATATACACACTTATTTATACATCCATATACATATAGAAATACAAAATTTAGTAGATATAGCTATAGATGTACTGTCCGTGGAGATTCATGGATCTGACAGAAAGGCTTAATGCTAAGATGATATCATCCAAGCTGAATTTCCCCTTGAGGAAATCAGTCTCTTTGTGTTGTGGAAATCTTTTGAGCATATGGTCAATCCTCTGTGCTAAGGATCTAGCAAATAATTTATATGATAAATTAGTAAGAGTCATTTAGCTCCATCTACTCATGCTATTTGCGTCACTCTGTCAGAAGTACAGGCAATTAATATGAAAATACCAGCATAAGTCCTTTTTGTGGGCAAATTAGTGCAAGGAGATCCATTAGACATCTCAAAGAGGTCAGTGTTTATGATACCCACAAAGATTTGCAAAGTTTCATGTCAAGCCAACCCTCACCGTGTTGGTATTCCACCCTTCATGACTCACATGTGGCTTTTACCTCCTTAATACTTAAGTTAGCATATAGTGCCTTAATCTTCTTATCCATTAATGGAGATAATTAGTGCACGCCTTTTTTAATCTAGTAGCAGTCTCCTGAGGTAGGAGATGATGCATTGGTAACCTATATTCTATATTCGAAAATCTTGAAAGAAATCATGTATCTACTCTTCTTTCTCCATTACTCTGCTATATTTATGATGTAAGGACGTAATGCATTTGGAGCTCTGCTTATGCTTGAGATATTCAAAAAACAGTTTGCAAGGTTTATCTTGTCTTCAACCAAGTTTATTTTTTCTCCATCTAGTACTCTTCCATTTTCAAAAGTGCATTCATCACATCATCTAGGAGGAAGGTAGTATTTCATAATTCATGCTATTTGCAAGCCCAAATTGAAGGTTCTGTCCTTTATGTCTTATTTACCTGGCCATAAGCTGTGCCCAACTTCTCAAAAATTGGATTTTCCTGTGGACTGAACCTTCCTACCAAGAGATCTATTGAGTAGAATCCACTCGATAAGGAACCAAATTCCATTACTTCTCCACACCTTTTCTGCCTTTATAGGTTTCTAGGTGTGAAGTGATAATCTTTTGCAAGTGAAGTGTCAGTTATTCCAAAAGTTTTATTAGAATCCATCAACATAGCAAGAGTCTGCCTACTGGTTAGAGATACCATACTTTTGAGCATGAATCCTTATATCCCTATTGTCCAGAGTAAGATGTTTGGTGAATATCAAGAATCATGCTCAGTATATTAGGTCAACCCATGTATTGACAATACAAACTTTCCATGCTTCTAATAATTTTCATACATTCAAAATGAGCTCGTCTTTTTCAGTATCCTTGAGTACGTGGAGTATAAGTATTCTGAGCATGTGAAATCACCTAATTCAATAAGTAAGAGCGTTGCAAGTTTCAGAGAAATTCAAGAATGCACACAATAGAATTAGAATCTATCCACCCATGCATGAATTCTCCGCTTAAACTTATTTCACCTAGCAAACTACCCATCCCTTGCATTTTTGTTTCCAGTTTGGTTTGGATTAGATGCCGAGTCTCTTTGCAAATGTTCCAGGCCTGCTTTTTTATCTAGATTCTAGACCATGAACAAAATGCCTTCTCTGTCACCTTTACACTCCACCATATTAATATCCTGTCACTAATTGTATGGTATCAAAAAATATGCAATGAATGTGCTTTAATTCCAATTTTAGTGTCATAAACACAACTGAAATACTCAAACTAGCCGATGAAGCTTCCATCTATTGTCAGTTCCCCTTCTAGAAATGCTAGAAACTCAAAGGCAATGTTTCCAACACTTGTGATATGTATTTTGAAATGTAAGGCAGGCAGGGACCAATGGCTCCACTGGTGCAGGACCTGCCATAGAATTTTCTGTATGATTAAGTCAGCATGATACTTACCATAGTGGCATTACATTTACATGCCATTTAGAAAACAGATAAATATTTATTAAAGATACAGAAATGTAAAAAAAGAATTTTACAACCCATGACCTATTCAATAATATATTCTAAACAAAGTTTATTGAATAACCGGTAGGTTATTGGGTTATTCGCTTTTTTTTCTGTTCAGGTTTGACTGGGTTTTTGAAAACCCTAACATGTCAGTTTAATTTGGCACAGCCTGGATGTCGGGCACCATTTAAAGACTGGTTATTTCATTTTACTCTCATTCTATGCTACTATTTTATTTAATACCAAATATTGAAAACATCATATGTATGCCGGTTCCACAATCTTAGAGCTTCTCTTGCTTGCCAATAGCATATAAATAGAAGAAAGGTTGATTTAATAAAATAGAACATTTGTCATTTTTCAGTTTTTACTTTATAATATGAAGTAAGAATTATACACAAGAATTCAATGCATCTGTAATTAGCTTTTTATACTTCTATGAAGTATGAATTATACACAAGAATTCAATGCGTCTGTAATTAGCTTTTTATACTTCTATGAAGTATGAATTATACACAAGAATTCAATGCGTCTGTAATTAGCTTTTTATACTTCTTGTTGACAACCAAAACATCTGGATAGCGAAGGGTTATTATGCCAAAGCAAATAGAATTCTACCTGCAAAACCTTGCAACCAAATAGTAAGCTTCCGGCGTTGCCTTTAGTTTTAAGTACAGCTTTTCACATCTGCTAACATACTCTCTATTGTTTGCTCAAAGTTCCAAGTCTTGTGGTCAATTAATATGACCAATGTACTCATTAATAATCATCTTTTATACCAATTTCTCTGTAATGGACTTTTCCAACAAGCATTCTCAGACTTCCCATTGGCACTCCTATAATGATTGATGATATTGTTGGCTACTGTGACACATCCTAGAATTTAGACACTTTTTTTAATTGGAAAGAAGAAAGCTGCAAATCAGCAGCAAAGAAACAACAATTATAACTACAAAGCAGTAGCAAGACTTCCATGAAAGGAGCTGCATAGCAGCAACAGAACAGAAGCTACAAGAAGCAATAATTGGAAGGAAAACGATCAGCAACAGCAACAGCAACTGCCTCCCTGCTGGAACAGGAAGCCTCTATCCAGCGACCTCTGTAGTTTTCCAAATCAACAACTAGAAATCCTCATGATGAGGAATATCTGTCTCCATAAACACGCACAATTGTCACCAATATGAACTTTTGGAATTTGAGTGCTGCAATTATCTTAGAACTTCTTAGTTTGCACTTAAATGCTGTGTAATGTTACTATATAGTCTGAGTTTCAGCAAGGAAAATTCTGTAGAATGTTAATATGAAGGGCTAAGCTTGAACAAATCACCTGGATTTCAACTTTAAAGGGAAAAAAAGATTGAGAAAAAAAAAGCTAGGCGTCTAAATAAAATATCAAATAAAATAGTTTAGTTTAAAAACTATTCTGATCATTAAATAAAATAAAATAGTAAATAGCAATGTATTTTTATTAATTTGAGAGGCATTTTAATTTATTCTAATTATATTGTTTACTTTATTTTTATTTACTTAAAAGTCATTTGATTTTTTTTTTTGAATTTGTAAATAAATGCCAATTTTTATGTATTGGTCATGATATAGAGATGCAAAGGATATTGAGATTTTGTCTAAGTTTTTTTCAGATAATCTCAAATATTTTGCAACAAGAGATACAAATCAACTGTTATATAATCATAGCCAATAACTATGAGATGAGAGGGGGAGGCTTATTACAATCTGTTTGAACATATTGCAGATGCAGACACCTAAAATTGACCACCTTTGGTCAATTTATCCATATTTCATATAATCCTCAATCATCTATACTAATTAAATAATAATTTCTTATTTAATTAATATTTATCTATGTTTTGGGGGAATACTCCACAGTGCAGCAGTAAGTTGCGAGCCTCTCATTTGGGAGGTCTTGGGTTCGAGTCTATTTGAGCCCCATGTTGATATCGGCTTCAGCCAATCACCAATCCAAAAAAATATTTATCTATGTTCTTCTAAGATAAATGATTACCCCTAATTATTTACGTCCATCCTTTAAAAAAAATTCCAAGGAGTAAGCGCTTTGACCCGAAGCTATGAACAGGTGAGGCCACAAACGGGCAACCTCATCCCAAATGAGATTTGAACCTTGATGGCAAGAACAAAAACACAACTACTTAACCATTACAACATGACAATGTCTGCTATTTACCTCCATCCTTATTCCCTTTCTTCCAAATCAATTAAATAAATAATTTTATTTATTTAATCTCTCCTCACATGTCACATCCTCCTACACTTCTGACTTGCACTCCGATCTCCCTCTTAATCTCCACCTAATCTTCCATTAAGCATGTGAAAAATCTAATCTTTTGATTAAGAGAAGTCAACTCCTCCCATCACATCTTGGGACTCAAGCACCCAAAAGGAATTTTTAATTCCTTTATTCCTCTCCTCCATCCTCCACCCTTGATCTTCATCACACAATCTTAACCATCCATTTCAATCTTACCCTCAACCTATATATTGAACCCTTATAGCCATTTTATCTCACTCATTTTCCATTCATGTGGTGTTATGCTACCAGATTTTTGAGTGAGCACACATTTAATCAACTATTATGGCAAATTGTTGCAACGATAGGTTTGATATACTCTATTTTTGTGGTATTTCAGGTTATTTTGACCTCTTTTGCCTAATCTTGAGTGTTGTATTGTTTTGTGATTTTGTTGTTTTTATTCAATGTTATTGGGAGACGCATCTCCCCCTTCCAAGACGTGTCTCCAAGACTTTTCGAGTCTCCAGAGTCTTCAAAAATGGCTGGAGACTTCACGGCGAAGTCTCCCTCCCGAAGAATCCTAGTCTTCGATCCCAAAAAATGAAGTCTCCCCCGCATCTCCGAATAAAAAGGCAAATTCAAAACATAACATTTTATTTTGACCTTCATTTTTAGTCATGATGGAGATGTTGCAACCATGGTGGAAGAAGTGGTTGAACCAAATGACCTTAATGAATTGCCCCTAGTTGCACTACCATGTCATGTCCCCGTCTTGAAATAAGAGTTAAAAATATAATAATAATAAATAAAATAAAATAAATAAATGATAAAATATAAATATAATTATAACAATATAAAATAATTATAATTATAATTATAATTATAGTTAAATAATACAACTAAAATTAATAAATAAAAAAGACTAAATAAACAAACAATATACAATATAAACATCAAACATTACTAAATAGTGGAACTATCGATTGACTAAATATATGCGATGTCTGATTTAGTATTATGTCTAAGTTATTGTCAACATATATTAATAAGGATTAATTTCATTATTGTGACCAACGAATATTATAATGAATACTATGACTATTTAACTATTCATTATTATTGTCAACGTATATTCCCTTATAATTGTTAACATGTTATACCCAGCCTGTCCATTATGATGACGTGGCTGTAAAGAAGAAGTTTAAGGAATATAACAAATCGTTGGAATGAAAGGACACATCTCATGGGTTTTCTCAGGCAGAATAAATAGACACAGTTCGCAGTTGTTAGGGGGAGGGGAAGAACGGAAGAGAAGATTATAATTTTATATGTAAGCATCACTGGACAGAGATTGGTCAGAGGAAAACGCAAGGGACTGCAGGACAATTTGATCTAAGGAACTCGGCATTTATTGCAGTTTCGGTATCCATTAATACTGCATGTATTTCTTATAATATTGCTGTGTAAGTGTAGGGAACCTTATTGATGAGTATAAGTTGGCCATGTTGAATTAAAGAATGATACATGGGTGTGAACAATTTATATATAGATATATATAGAGGAACCTGAGTTGGAGAGTGATGATTTTCTGGACGGCATCATAGTTAAAGACCTTGAGATGGATGATCACAGCATTGTGGATACCAGATAGATTTCTGATTTTTATTTACAGTTCTGAATTTTTTGTTTGCATATCAGCGATTTAGCATCAAACTATGTATTTTTGAATTTCAAATTTCAATATGTAATGATAATCTCAGTGATTATTAATCTGGTACGATCATATGCAATACTCAGAATTCAGATATGCAATGTGAGTTTTCAACTATTTGACTCTATATGACACAATATTAAATGACTGAATGAGTAAATGACATTACTATTTAGTATTAGTCTTTGACTCTTTAGTGTTTGCCTTTGGTTTTAATGTTCAATGTTTATACTTAAAAGTTAAAACTTTCCATTGTTCTTGTTTTCAAAGCACTATGTTATGAATCTATGATATTTCTTAGAAATTATTAAATTATATTTTAAAAAAAATTTGTGATCTCCAAGTACCCCATCTCCTATTTTTGAAAAATAGCCGTACCAGTACTGGGGACCTCCAAGTCTCCCCGTTTCCAGGTAATCTTGTTTTTATTCCATTTGAGAATCACATTCCCTCACACAGTAAAATATGATGACTAGGAGCAGTAAGTTTTTTTGATCTGCAGATTATGGGCTATTACTGGTGGTTGTTAAATGAAATGAATAGTGGAATCATTTTTTATTCATTACAAGAGTCTAGAGCTATGTTAAGGCACTCTGTTATGCATTTATCAAGGACGATAGAGAACACTTAATACTGTATTTTTCACTTATTATGCTTACCTTATACCAAGGAACTCAATAGTGTTTAATTTGAAATTCAAATTACAGGATGGGTTCCTTTCCATCTACCACAGATTTACAAGCAGTATTATTTGACGTTGATGGAACACTATGCGATTCGGATCCTTTGCATTACTTGACTTTTCGTGATATGCTTCAAGAGGTCTGCTTAAATACATAAATTCAGACCGTATTTAGCACATATCCCTTTTGTCCGTGTTGAATCCTTGGCTTGTTTCATAAGATGATTCTGATATTATAATCAACTTGAACAATTTCAGGTTGGTTTTCAAGGCGGCGTTCCTATAACTGAGGAATTCTTTAGTAAGAACATCAGTGGCAAGCATAATGATTATATTGGAGATTTGTTTTTTCCTGATTGGGATGAAAACAAATGTAAGAAATTTTTTGATGATAAAGAAGCTATGTTTCGAAGGTATGGATAAAAGAACCTAATCATGTCAAATAAAAATGTAATATCAAATAGTACTTAAAATACTAAGTATATTTTCAGCTTTAATGTGTTTAGTTAGAAATTCAACTTTGCCTGAATAAATGAATGAATGATAATTCTCACCTGTTTTATAATTTTGCAGTATCGCACCCCAGCATATTAAGCCTATAAATGGCTTACATAAACTCTGCAAATGGATTGAACGCCGTGGTCTAAGGCGTGCTGCAGTCACCAATGCTCCAAGAGAAAATGCTGAACTCATGATCTCTCTTGTAGGTCTCACCGACTTCTTTGAGCTTGTGATTATTGGAAGTGAATGTGAACGGGCGAAGCCATTCCCAGATCCATATTTGAAGGCCCTAGAACATTTCAAAATTCCAGCCAATAGAGCATTTGCTATTGAGGTTTGGTCTTAGACAGTGTTTTCATTTGTAACATTTTCTAAATCTTTGAACCTTCGTCTGATTAATTCCTCTTTCGTCAATTTTCATTTTGTAGGATTCTACTTCAGGTTTGAAGGCAGCTGTTGGAGCAGGATTGGCAGTTTTGGGGGTAACCACTAGGAATCCTGGACAGACACTACTTGAGGCGGGAGCTACATTCTTAATCAAAGATTTTGAAGACCCTAACCTTTGGAATGCACTCGAGTCATAAAAATCCAGACATGGATTTCAGAAATAATTGCGAGGCAGTTGCACGGAATTGATTAATAGTAAATTCACAATTTGCCTTTTATCACTCTTTATGATGCATACATTTGTCAAGGAGATTCAAACTTATAAGTAGTGCTTAACCTCATAAGTAGTGCTTATAAGCAATCTTCCAAATCTGGGATGGTTGTAACCTCATAACTCAGTCTGAATGTCAAGTTTTATGGGCTCAGTTTTCATTTTAATTTTTTGTAAGATTGCTGAATTACATTGTCCCGTGTGAGGTAAACTGTTCAGTTTTTTAAGGCTCAGGTGATCCCATGATTCACTAATAAATAAAAATAGCCTGGTCCATATTTGAAAATCTTCCGCTAAAATAGTGAAGCAGCAACTGTTTAGAGTCTTCAATTTCAGCTATTGGAGGGGTTCTGAGATTGTGAAGCAACTGCTTAACATTAATTTTCCCACGTCTGAAGATTGTATCAATCAGTTTTTACTTTTCCTTTGCATACTTTAATTTTTATCCAATTATATGAGCCAAAACCTTCCACAACACACAAGCAAAAAAAAAAAGAGTGCAACATCGACAAAAAGCTTCATAGGATCATTTCCTTAAAGAAGCTCCTGATTTTTTTGAACTGTATGTGGTTAAAAATTTAGCAATGCTCTTAGTTTCGAGGATGTAAACAGTTGTGTAAATCATAATACATTACATTACGTTAACTCATTAAATACTACTGAAACCATGTATCACTGAACAACTCTTTGAATCACAATCCTTGTATGTTTACTCATTAACTTCCAAATAAACTATGGCATGACTGATCAATCATTTTGAATCCTAATACTTCATATATATCATAGTTCCATAATTCGGACTCGGCTAGGACTCGACAAGGTCGACTTGACTCATGACTCGGCTAGGTCGACTTGGCTTGTGACTCGGCTATGACTAAGCAAAATGAAAGAACCCTTGAAGTTTAGAGATTTTAAACAATTTAAAACTTGTTTCATGCACCCATTATTGAATAAAGGTTAAAAACACTATAACATTATCAAATATAAGCTAATTCTATCACATACATAAACATACATCCATCACATAAGTACAAATGTAAATTGTAGCTGAAGGAAATAGAAAACATAGATATGCAGAATTATAAATATTGTCAAATGTATATAAAATCCGTAAAATCCATAACATCAAATGTTCCCAAACATATGTGTAAGCAAAAACAAGTCAATGGCTCAGGCTCTAGCTTAGCCTTAGCGTTAGAGTAGCCTGTTTGCTTCCTACAAAGGCATCTGAGGTAGGTCTTGAATGACTGACAAGCCATAGTCTTTGTCTGTGAGGTGCCACTTTGATCAACATCAGCTGCGCGGGCGCATGATCGTGCTCTATCCTCCTCCTCTGCCATAGCCACAACCTCAGCGTCTTTGTCTGCCTGGTCAACCCACTCATGGTCCTTCTCAGTGAAGACAAGATCGGTAGACTCAATGAGCCATTCAAACTATGGATCGATCTGTGCTAAAGTGATTGGAGAGGAGTTAGTGTCTAAAATCTATCTGGCCCTAAGATAGAGGTTGTAATGAACAAAGACAAGATCATTCAACTCTCCATAGACAATCTATTACGCCTCTTAAGTGGATATGCTCGAACATGGATCAATTGCGCTCACATCCAGAAGCACTGCATGACTGACTCAAAATATGAATAACAAATTTTTGAAGGTTGGGGTCGTAGGCCCAAACATTTTCTACCATCTTATCTGAAATAAGAAAAAAATAAAAAAAATCAATCTCATTTCCAACTTTAAGGATAGATTATAAAATCAAAATGCATTAGCAATAAACTTAAGAATCTTAAGTTTAACATATTTCTACCTACTTGCAATGATGTCCGAGCTTCTTTGGACATCTTGCTTGCAAAAACCACCCCTTGTTCATTATTATATGCATCTATCTCGTGCAGTGTAGATGTGCCATAACAAGACATCTTTTGTAGCACTGTATATAGGGCCACTAAGAACCTTCTCATCCGCCTTGAAGTTATTGAGGAAACAAAATGTTGGATTGAGGAAATAAGTTGCTACATGGATGGGCCCGTGAAGTTGGTTTTTCCATCTCCTATTAGTTATCTCCCAAATGGGGCCATACTTATCCTCAACTCCTACATACATGGATCTAATGGCCTCCTTGGCCCTATCCATGCCCTCATATATGTAGCCCATAGAGGGCTTCTCCCCATCAACTCCTCGTAGGAGAACTACCAGGGGCTTAGTGACCGGTAGATAATGTTAAAAAAATAATTAAGTTACAAGTGTGCATTAAAATAAGAAAAATGCAAAGTTGCAAACAAAACAAAAATATATTACCCTGGATGATCTCTACACAAGGGATCCAAAAACTTGACTCATAAAAAATACAATCTGTCACATCCATCCCTGCAGTGGTCGTAGCATAGGACGAGGCAGTCCACTCCTCACCAACAAACATGCATCTCAAAGTTGCCTTTGATTCATCAAGGATTTTCGTGTGAAGAAATTTGAGGCAAATCTTGTGATACTAGGACAAGCCAACTCCTTTTGCCCCGTGTATTGCCTCATTATGCTAAGGACCAATGCATGATTGTAAATAAATTTGCAGATATTTTTAGCCCTTTCAACACATGATTTCACCCATTCAAGCTTACCAATATCCTCCAATATGAGGTCAAGGCAATGGGCTGCACATGGAGATAACAAATTTTTTGGGTGCCTATCCATCAAAAGTTTACCTGCAACAATTTTAACTTAATTAGAAATTTAGATGTGTTAAGAAAATTTTAAATAAATTCATATAGATGTCTCTCCATCAAAATTTACAAAGTTAAAAGTTTACCTTCAATAATATAACTTGTTGCATTATCTGTCACTGCCTGCACCACATTTTCTTCCCCCACCTCACGTTCCTCAATAGCCTCACATAAGTATGTGACATTTTTCACATGTGAGGAAGCATCAATAGACTTCAAGAACATGGTGGATCCTGAAAATAAAGAAAAATAATTATCAATTATCATGGATCAATCAACAAATCAAAATATAAACCATTCAATGCATTTAGGGAAATAGAATGATCAATCACCTCCATAAAAAATAAGAAACAAAAAAATTTAAGAGTGTCCTATTCCTCCTATCCGTCCAACCATTTGTCATGATGATGCAACCCTTTTCTCTAAGATTGTTGGTGGTCCTCTAGCTCAATTTTCATATCATTAACTATTTCTAACAAGAGGGGGCCACTTAACTCAACATCAATAGGGGCTTTAAACCCCGCCCCACAAATGGTTATAACATCTATCATGCCTTGCTAATAAGGAGACCTATCACAAATATATTATGATTAGACAAATCATAGTTCAACTTCAAACTATAAATTTTAAACTTAAAACAATCAAATAAAAAAGAATTACTTGGCCGCAACAAATGAAATATTGCAAAAGTACAAAAACTTGCAAATTTGTTTTCTTGCAACATCATGGACCTCTTGTTTGAACCCATACTCTCAAGCGAGAGTTGTGCAGCAAGAGTAGTGCGTGGCACAAAATTACTGTCCAACTTGGATTTTCGAACTCTAGGGCTAAGGGTAACAATGCCATTAAGAGGAGTAGAAGTAGAAGCACTAGCACTAGGACAAAAGGGAGGCATGGAAAAACCCTCTTCAACATAGCTTGCAGATGTGGATGAATGTGAGCCAATATCATTTAACTCTTCCCGTTGCCTCTTCTTAGTTTCCTTTTCTTGTCCATATGTTTCTAATTGGACATAGCATAAAGGAATTGCCTCGGGAGTTGCTTTATCACTTAGCTCAACATCATTGCCACATATGCTGACAATATGGTATTTAAATATATTGATGCCACCATGATTAATTTGTTTACAAAACATGCATTTTGTTTATTTTTTTGTCTACCATGAAACTCTTCAACTCTTCAGTATATTTCCAAGATTCATCCTTTGGAGGCATTAGGAAAAATTAATGTTTTCAAAATTTGAAGGCTTCTGCAATAAAACAATGAACAAATTACTATTTGTGCATTGTATTTTAAAAAAAATAGCAAACCTACATATTTTTTAGAAGAATTTGTAAATACATGTTTACATTTTTTTGTAAAAAAATGTAAGCAATTTATATTTTAATAGAAAACATTCAAGATTTGGAAAGTTAAATTTAAAAAATTTAACAAAAAAATGGAAAATCTATAAACATACAAAAATAAAAACCAACAAAATCTTTGAGAAGTCTTGGAACAACTGCTATGGACTCCTTGATGCTCTCATTGCAAACCTATGGCCTCCCTAATGTGATTTGTGGACTCTTTGATGCTCTTCTTACCTGCTAGTTGCAAACCTATGGCCTCTTGTTTTTCTTTCTCCCCCTCACTTTTCCTCTCTTCTTCTCATAACAAGCAAATAAGACACCTTTTAGGGAAACAAGGAAAATATATGCAAAAAAAAAAGAAGGGAAAAAGTTAGTGTTTCTTTTGTTTTTAGTAAATGAGATGCCTATTGTCGTGCGTGGGTCATGACCATCAGACTCGGTAAGTCATGGCATGGCCTGTTGGTTCGGTGAGCCATGCGAGTCATGGCCCATGACCCACTGAGTCATTGCGACGGGTCATGAAAACCCGACATAAACTCCACGACCTGTGACCCACTTGAACTTGCATAACTCACCATGAGTTTTGGATCACTGATATACATTACTCATTAATATTGATGGGTAATTAATAGCATGGAATGTTCAAAATCTATAAATTCTATTCAACCACACTTAACACATCTATTAAGTCACATCTCATACATAAGACACAACTTTCCAAGCATTATACATATTTAAATATCTTTGGATCTTTTGTTTTTTTTCATTATTATAAACCTAGTTTACGTCCACAAACCATAAAAGAGAAGCATATAAATTCTGCCAAAGCAAGAGAAAAGCCATTTATAGATCAAGAAGCTCACAGGCACAAAGACAGAGCTTGAACACACCAAAACAATAGTGAAACACAAAGGAGCTGAACAATTGTGGAGGAGATCAGACAACAACATCCCAACCAAAACCAGAAAACTGCACCACAAGCATCCTCTGATTAGGGCAATATGAGAAGGTTGCATGATATCATCTTGTAATAACCTGATCACATCCATAGGAAAATTTCTCAACCAAAATTTGACCCTGACACCACCGTCCCTCAACAAATTGACACTAACACAATTCCCAGCTCTTCTAATGTGATAAAGCTTAAACCCTTTGAGATCCTTGACTACCCATTCAGCTTGGTTAATAAATGTTTCCATCTTCTAATTCCGCACTGTTCCACCCTTAATTGCTTCAATAATTAGACTTGGATCCCCCTCGATCCTTAATTTCTTTCAACCTTTCTCCCTTGCAATCATCAAGCTCCACATTAGAGCTCGAGCCACAACCACATTATTTGAGTCAGCACTGAAATCAAGAGCAAATAGACAGATAGACTAGCGTTTCCCCTACGGCTAGCCTTACCTGTATTATTCTGTCACACCATCACTATTGAATTTAAGCCAACTAGCCTCTACGGGGAGCCATACAACATAGCTAGAGCACTGAGAAGGAGCTGGGAAAAGGCCTAGCTAGCAGAAGTGTGGCAAAGCACCGCCCAGACCTGCTCATTATCAATCATTGTCCAATTGTGTCCTTATGAATCTCCCGCAATCTCACCAATTGAGCTTTTCCCCATATCCCAACCTTTTTCAATCAATTTCCCGTAGTCTTGAAAAACTCCTATTTCTTTCCAACTACAAGTTCCAAAGTATAATTACTTGAGCCACATTCTAGATGAATTTCAGACCTAAATTGCAAACATGGAACCCCAATGAACCAACAACAAAGGAAGAATCTTTGGGACTGCCCAAGAAATCCCCCGTTTTGCAAGGAAGCAAGTGCAAAGATGCCAGAAAAAACTACAACAAAGGAATAAATGATCATTGTTTTCCTCATCAATCTCGCACATTACACATTTGGAGAGCTCAAATCTGCCAAAGCTCCTTAGTCTATCCTAGGTGAGAGTCTTTCACTTCTAAATGATCAAGAGGAAAGTATGCATTTTGGAAACATCGTACTTGAAGAAAACCCCGCTATCCACCCGATCCGAATTGCCAATATGGTATAAATATTTGAATTAGGCTTCCTTTACCTCAACATCAAGGTCAAGTCGACGGTCCCATATGAGATTCTCTTGGCGGAGGCTAGTATGTTTCTGATTGAAGCCTCAACTATTATTTGCTTGCTATGCTACTTAAAAAAAGTGGGTAATATGGATATGCATCGCTGGCCTAGGTTGGTAGTGGCGGAGGAGTTAGAATAGAGGAAAAAGACGTAGAAGAAACAAAATAATAACTGGTTAAACAAATGGAACATAAGCACCCACGAGTACCCAAACACTAGCATTGAGATAAAAAAATGGGTGTTAGAGAAATTCAAAATAGTCATGTGGACAAAACAGAAAGGTAGGAAAAAAGCTTACCATGTCAAAGAATTTAACCCCAAGTGGGACCATGGCGATAAAGAATATTTAGGTTCCACAATTAAAGGCAAGACAAAAATTCTAATGACTTAGCTAAGGACCAGCTCTCATCATTTACGATGTGAAACTGGTAGATGGAAAGTTCCCAAAGAGTTGTGGGAAGAAAAAAATTGTAATTTTTGCAGCAGAGGGGTGGTGAATTAGTTATCCTCAGCCCCAAATACAAAGATGTACTCCACATAAAAATTTAAACAAAATATGCAGCTCGGTAACATATAAACTTAATTTGTTTCTGTGCCTTTACCGATTACCAGTAAATATCCAAATGTGATTACCGACTAAATCAATTATGCAACATGTAAAGTATGATAGCAAAAACAATCATAACAACAAACACATAACATAATGATTTAACGTGGAAACCCTATTAAGGGAAAAACCACCTGGGACTGGTAATCCAAAAATTTCACTCTTCTAAAGTGAGCTCGGTGAAGAGCCAACTCTGTTAAAGGTTACAATACACACTATTTTTTATTAGAGGAAAACCGGTTTTGAAGGGGCCCTGAAACCTTATACATTTTGGTCAAATAATATTTTCAAAGCAACACTCAAAGAAGGAACAGATCGAGACCACAATGAGGGTTTTACAACAGGCTCCCACAACTTGGAGAAAGAATGGTCCTAGAAGAGGGTATCTAGACCCTTACTAAAGAAGGAACTGCGAGAAAGATAATACAATTTAAGATCAACAACCCTGAAAATCCTAGCGGACAGAAAAGAAAAAATCTTCGGACTACAGAGAAAGATTATTTCTTCCCCTTCTGGGAATGAAGGGACATGTCGAAAGAGGGAAGATTTTTAGATCTCTTTTTTCCTTTAACAGAAGTCCACCCGTCTTCCGCATTCTTAGCCAAATCCTGCCAAGAAATTGAATCAAGAGCTGAGGCGCCCAAAAAAGGGGAACTAAGAGATTGTCCCAGGATAGGGCCACAAGTTTCCAGAGAGGCTGAATTGAGAGAAGGATCTATTGCAGTCGTTCCAGCGTGATCCAACGAAGCAATGTCAGTAGGAGGGGCAGATGCCTCACAACCAACAGGGGCCCAAACAGCTGAACCTGAACTAATCGAAGATCCAGGGATGGATACATCACCCGAGGGAGAGCCATCAATGGTGTCAAGAGGCACAGGGGCCTCAGAAGTCTCCTGAGAGGAAGAAACAACCTGAGAAAAGCTTCGAGAATTCGAGGCCTTCACAATAGAGTAGTGATGGGAGGAGGCTCCCTTCCACCAAGAAGCAGGTTTTTTAACCTTTTCCAATCGAAACTGATCCGCTAAGTGACCAATTTTAAAACATCTCCTGCATCTGAGGGGGAGACCTTCATAATCCAAGGGTTGAATCCATGAACCTTTAGGATGTTGTAGCTTTATCTTTTCTAGGAGACCCTTGGAAGAATCTAAGTCAACTAGAATCCTAGCATATGTGGAATGAAGAATATCATCAGATTCTGCATCTGCCATTAGAAAATCCCCAAGAGCCTCCCCCACAACCTCAAAAAGAGAATCAACCCAAAAGTGAAGGGGGAGGTTGGGAAGCCTCACCCAAGTAGGGACCTTGGAGAAAGTCTCTGTAGAGGCATCAAAGATCGAGTGCCAAGGCTTCATCATAAGCATGAACCGATCGTTCCAGCTGAAGAAGTGATCACAAAGAATCAACTTCCTATCAACTAGATTCTAAAACTTTGCTATGAAAAATCCCCTCGCAAGAGGGAGTATGTGGACTATTGGAGAAAGTCTCTATAGAGGCATCAAAGGCCGGGTGCCAAGGCTTCATCATAAGCATGAACCGATCATCCCAGCTGAAGAAGTGATCACAAAGAATCAACTTCCTATCAACTAGATTCTAAAACTTTGCTATGAAAAATCCCCTCGCAAGAGGGATTATGTGGACTATTGCTGTAATAATGGGTTCCTATAGGCGGGTAATCCAATCATGCAGATTCAGAAGACTTGGCCAAAAGCCCTTGAACCTGCAAATGAGACCATGATCTGTGATTACTAAAGACACGACTTCAATGTCTTTCACAACCTCGTCATCCAAAGGAAGGATTAGGGGATTAGAAACTCAAAAAGGGGTGGCACTTCTGAGACTATAAGCCGGCAGCTGAGAGGCTATAGGCTTGGGCTGAGAGGAGCTCTCGGGAGCGGCAGCAAGAAACACTAGAGGACCAGTAGCGCCAAGGGGGCTGACATCCCCAACTACCTTTGAAGAGAACCGAACCCTAATAGAGTGAGGGAGAGGTGGGTCCTTAGAAAACTCAGTGAGAGAGGACTCCAAGGAGACAATAATTGCACTCCCCGTAGGACCCTGAGCGGCAGAGCAGGAAAGAAGAGGAGTGGCGAATGTAGAAGAAATGGCCACAGCGGAAGGAACGATGGAAGCCCTAGACACAAAGGCTACAGGACCCCTAGGTGCGGCGGGAGCGGGAGTGAAAGCCATTGATGAATAATATACCTTGTTAGAGGATTTAACACTAACCGTTAACTTTTGACCAACATTTACTATGGGGTAAAAAAGATAACACTTTACATTCGGTAGAATTTCATAGGGTAGAACATAAGACTGTGAAGTCCACTCGATTAAGAGATTTTCTGAGTCAATGGTTAAATTGATACAATAATGATCTGATTCAAATACAACTTAATTTGCAGATATTCAGATCTATGCTAAGCCCTTATAAATAATCCTCTGAGCACTAAGCAATTCACTTCCTTCAATATCTCAACTTACTTTGCTCGGTAAATGATTCTCTGATGCTCGGTAATAACTCTGCAACTTGGTTCTTCAATAACTAGTTTGATCAGGCATGCATGAAACTTGTCTTTCACGCGAATTATCTGCAGTCTCCTTCCGACATTTTTTCAATAATGAAACTCATGTCTCTTAAATAGACAGGTAAAACATTTTCTTCTCAACCATCATATTTTGCCGCTTAATCTCATTCATCCATTTTGCCGCTTAAACATCCCTCGGTAGATGTATTCATAATACGTTTCAATCTCATCCTTTAGATCATCTTCAAATTTTGTTAGCCGTGGATGTCAAAACAAACTTCATCCTTAACCTTGAAATCATAACAAATCTAGCTCATCATATTCTGTCGGCTAACCTTAGCATTTAATATTTTCATCCATACTTGATTTACAAAGAAATGTGTCGGTGATAACTAGTTAGACCAGCTCGATTAATATTGTCACTCGGTATATACAACACTTGCTCGGTGTATACAAAAAACTTCAATTACCGACCACATTGTCTTGTCCAAATTTGAATCTCTTCTTCAAGATAGGTTAATGAAACATGATCAAGTCAACAATATACAGTCATGGTCTCATCAAATAAATTACCCAATGTTTATCTTTTCCTTCTCTGTCATATTCATCTTCTCCTCATGTAGATAACTTTGTTCTTCATCTTTTCTTCTTCAACAGATTGTTCAGATGTTTGTAACTTACATGATAAGTATTGTCAAAGCTAGTTGACATCAATGACAACATATTGACTGATTTAATCATTTTGCATATCATTTCAGTACTCGGTGATCTCTAATCACAGTTCTTTAGTTCATCTTAGATATTCAATCAGTTGTAGTTCATCAATCTCTCCCTTTGGCATTGATGGCAACACAAGTAATATGAAAATATGCCATACACAAACAAACCATGTATTCTACAACTATGTAAGTAAATGTTGTAGCTTGGTAAGCTCCCCCTAGCTTGATATTTAATATGTTTAATCACTATGAAACATAACAAACATTTACATGCAAGCTCTCCCTGTGGATTTGATCTTTTCAGTTCTCAGCAACAAATATTCAAACTCTCCCTTTCTATGATTCCTCTCCATACTGATTTACTTCTCCCCTTTTGAAAATAATCATTCTCTGATTTTCATATGCAGCCTTCTCTCCATGATTTTCATATGCAATTCCTCTCCCTTTTACATCAATGCCAAAGAAAACATAGAATAGCTCTAAAATAGCCAAGTAACTCTCTTTGTGCATATCAGTACCTTCAGAGTATAGATTTTTGTTTTAGCCTCTTCAATGTTTCACAACCTTAGACAAAAATCCAAAGTGTGAGCTATGTGCATCAACATGAATGATCTTCTAATAAGAATAGGTTGATGCAACCTTTTGATCATCTCAGTGACTGATAGACAGGGGACAGACCCCAAGTCTAGTCTTCAATTATTCAAATGTATCCTTTGGTAATGGTTTAGTAAAAATATCAGCAAGTTGCTCCTTAGATGTTACAAATTCTAGTTTTACTTTCTTCTCTTGAACTTGTTCTCTCACGTAGTGATACTTAATGGATATGTGCTTTGTTTTAGAATGCATCACAAAATTCTTTGAAATGTTTATAGCACTGGTATTATCACAATATATAATCACCGGCTCATTGATTACCTCATTCATTCCTTCCAATACTTGTCTGATCCAAGCAATATTAGAACAGTTTGAAGCAGCAACAACATACTCTGCTTCAACAATAGACTAAGAGATACATGCTTGTTTCTTGCTAATCCAAGTCATAAGCCTATCTCCTAAAAAGAATGCTCCACCGATTGTGCTCTTTCGGTCATCTATGTTTCTAGCCCAATCTGCATCGATGTAAACTATCAGTTCAAATTTGCCTTCCTTAGAATACCATATGCCATAATCTTCTGTCTTTTTCAAGTATCTCATAATTCTCTTTATTGCAATCATGTGTGAATCCTTAGGATTGACAAAAAATCTTTCCACAATCCGAACTGCTTGTGCAATATCAGACCTACTGTGTACCACATACATCAGTTTCCCAATCATATATCTATATAATGTTTGATTCACTTCTGTAGATTCATCATCCTTTGTTAATTTGCAGCCAGTCACCATCAGTGTTTCTATTGGTTTAGCATCCTCCATGCCAAAAGTCTTCAATACCTCCTTAATGTATTTTAATTGTGTGATGAAAATCTCATCATGCTATTGTATGATCTGTAATCCTAGAAAGAATTTAATCTCTCCAAACATTGACATTTCAAATTCTTTTTTCATTTCATCAGCAAAGACTTACATATCTGATGTTGTCCACCAAAGATTATATCATCAACAAAAATAGTAGCAATCAAAATGTTATCATCTAAATCTCCTTTCATATACATGTTACTGTTTTCACTGGTTCTAACAAATCCAATACTAATTAAATAAGCATGCAATCTTTCATACCATGCCCTCGGTGCTTGTTTCAATCCATATAAAGCTTTGTGTAATCTACATACCATGTCTTTCTGATTTGGCTCAACAAACCCTTCTGGTTGTTCTATGTAGACCTCCTCTTCAAGAATTTCATTTAGAAAAGCTGATTTCACATCCATTTGATATACCTTAAATCTCTTATGTGCAACATAAGAAAGTAGTATCTGAACTCCTTCAAGTCTTGCAATAGGTGCAAAGGTTTCACCATAGTCTATACCTTCTTCTTGTGCATATCCCTTGCAAACAAGTCTTGCTTTATTTCTTGTAACTTCTCCATTCTCATTCAACTTATTCTTGAAAATCCACTTAGTACCAATAACATTTTTATCTTTTGGTCTAGGTACCAATGTCCATGCTTTATTCTTTTCAATTTGTTCTATTTCTTTATTCATAACATTTATCCATTCTTCATTATCAAGTGCATCCTTAACAGTCTTCGGTTCAAACTCACAAACTAAGCATGCATTTTGTCTTAACTTACTTTAGGTCATCATGCCAACTTGCTTATCACCAATGATTTTATTCTATGGATGGTGTCTTCTTACAAATTTTGCTAGCACTTGTTCTCTCCTCTGTTCATCATTCAGTTCAGGTTCATTTCTCTGTTCGGTAGCTTCTTCCTAATTGTCAGTTTGCATTTGTTGACCGTTGGTAGCATTTTCTTGATGCTTGGTAGACTCAGCCTGCGGCTTCAGTAGATATTCTAGATCTTCAACATAAGTAAACCTACCATAGTCTTCCGGTTCCTTCATGCTTTCTTCATCGTTCTTTTCAACAAATTCATCTACTCTCACATTAGCACTTTCAATCATCTTATTACTAACCTTATTCAAACATTTGTAAACTTTACTCTTAGTAGAATAACCTAAGAATAAACCTTCATCACCTTTTGAGTCAAATTTACCATTTCTATCATCTTGTAGAATATAACACTTGCTACCAAAAATTATGAAATAACTTACACTCAGTGTGTATCCAAACCATAACTCATAAGTTGTCTTGTTTGTGTCTTTCTTCAGTTGAACTCGGTTCAGAACATATATTGCAGTGCTAACTGCTTATCTCCAGTACATTTGTGCAACATTTTTCTCTATCATCAAGGTTTTAGCACTATCAACAATTGATCTGTTCCTTCTTTCAGTAATTCCATTCTACTGTGGTGTTCTCGGTGTAGAAACCTGCCTTTTGATTCCATGTTCATTACAATAGTTAGTGAATTCATCAGAAATAAACTCACCACCTTTATCAAATCTTAAGCATTTCAATACTTTCCCAGTTTCTTTTTCAACTTTAGCCTTATACCATTTGAACAATTGAAATGCCTCAGATTTTTCTTTTAAGAACATAACAGTCATCAATCTAGTATAGTCATCAACAAACAAAATAAAGTATCTATCTCCATAATAGCTTTTAGTTCTCATAGGACCACATAAGTTGGTGTGAACCAACTCCAAAATTCCTTTTGATGAAAAGTCCTTACTTTTGAAACTAGATTTTGTCATCTTCCCTTTCTGACATTGATGACACATAACATGATCAAGTTTGGCAAGTTTAGGCAATCCCCTAACTTTTCTCTTTCTACTGATCTTAATCATGTTATCAAAATTTGCATGACATAACCTCTTATGCCATAACCATGCATCTTCATTTTTCACCATTAAACAAGAAGTCTCAACATTGTCAAGATAAACCAGATTACCTTTTGATTGTCCTCTGATGCCAACAAGTGTTCCATTATCATCATAGATTTTCACCTTGCTCTCAAATGCAACTCGGTGACCTGAATTATTCAACTGTGCTACACTTAAAAAATTGTAATTAAGTCATTTTACCCAGTATGCATTGTCACATCTAATTCTATCATTCAACAAGATTGATCCTTTTCCTTTTACCATACAAGGTGTATCATTTCCCATTTTTACTGATCCTCCATTATAATGTTCAAGATGCTCAAATTTATCTTCATCATCGGTCATGTGATGTGTACAATCACTATCTATGATCCATGTATCATTCTTACTAACTTTAGAGATAAGTGCTTTTTCTACATACCTTTCCTCTTCTTCAGAATCTTCTTTCATTGCCACAAATACTACCTCAACATCATCATTTGTGTTGGTCTCGGTGTCATCATCATCATCTACAAGGTAACAAGACTTCTTACCTTTCTCTTTGTGATCTCAGTTTTCTTTGTTGTACTATCAATTTCCTCTGTTATTCTAGTTGTTGTTCCTTCTGCCAAATTTTCCATCACCAGATCGATCTTTGTCTTCTTCTTTCCTGTTAGGACACCTAGCAACAATATGGTCAACTTCTTTACAGTTAAAACAGGCTAAAGGTAACTTCCCTTTATATCTTCCTTTACCTTTCTGCAGTCTCCGGGACATCAGTGCTTCAAGTTCATCAAGCTCATCATCAGTGTTACTATCACTTTCATTCTTTATATTGTGCTTACTGCTAGATTTACCGATCTTAAGAGTTGACATAAATGTAGATTCAACATTTGGTACAACACTATTATCAAAGTTATTCAGCTCAAAAGTTGTTAGCTTACCAATCAACCTATCAAGAGTAAGAGTATTATTAGGTGTAGACCTCATTTCATGAATAGCTGATATTTTGATTGCATAGACAGGCAGAAAGGTTCTCAGTGTCTTACTTATCATAGTTTCTTCATCAATTGTTCCTCCAACTCCTCGAATAGCATTAACTACCTCTTTGATTCAGTTTGAGTATTGTGTGATAGTTTCTCCTTCATTCATCTTCATGTCATCAAACCATCCTCTCAAACTTTCAGCTTTGGATCTCATTACATTCACATCACCACCATGAACTAGTGCAAGTTTATCCCACATCTCCTTTGCTGTAGTGCAATCTTTTAGATCCTCAAATTCAACATCAGATAGAGTAGTAAAAATATCTATCATAGTCATGTTGTGTTCATGTCGGTCCTTCAATTGATCAAGAGTTAAAGGTCTAGTCGGTGGTTGAATGTAGCCATTATCCAGTAAGTGTAATGCAGAATCTCCAATTCTAGATATGTGAAGTCTCATTCGACTTTGCCATGTAGTAAAGTTCCCTTTGTTCATGAGCTTCAACACTTCCCTCTTATACATCTTGTGATCTTTCTGCTCAAGTCCTTACAACTTTGTTCCAAGCAACCAATATAGCTCTGATACCAATTGTTAGAATAACTGAGGGGGGGGGGGTGAATCAGTTATCCCCAACCCCAAATACAAAGATGTACTCCACATAACAAGATATAAAAAGAAGAAATAAATTAAAGTACACACACACACACAAATTCACTTCATGAAATAAAAGACATCCAAAATGAGCTCTTGTCTCCCTCTGGACATGACCTTGGTGTCATGGGAGACACAATACATGTTAGCTTGACTCCCCCTAAATTCCATGGTTTTATCCCTGCACACTCGAGATAATATCAATAATTCCAAGAATATGTCATGTATATAATCCAATTAAAGCATCATATAAACCCATTTGTACATATACGACAATTAAGTCTACATACCACATCACCTCATTCACATATATAAATCTACATTTCTCCAAATCCAAAATTGATCAAACAATATATATATATATATATATATATATATATATATATATATATATATATATATATATATATATATATATATATATATATATATATATATATATATATATATATATATATATATATATATATATATATATATAGTAATTAAAAATACCTCCTAACCAAGTTTCATAACTCAATTCCACATAGTCCATATTCCTTTATACTCTCTAACTCTAAAGCATATCATAATTTTCATTTATTTAAATTACCTCAATTTATCTGCATCAAGTCGCACATATCAATATAAGATCCAAGATCTTAGTTCTATATTCTTTCATTTAGCTCATAACTATAAGCAAGTAAAACATAACCCAAATAAGATGTAGTACCAATGCACCAGGGCCTTCCATCAAATTAGGTCAAAATGTATCATCTTGTAATAACATTATCTCAATTTAACACATGGCACTCAATCATTAGGTTCATATCCTAGAATACACAATGCTATCTTAAAACAAGGTGGTCCTTAACCCATGATAAACATCGGTCCTAAAAACATAATTACCTACTATGAAATCATCCCATAATACAATTTGTCTTGGATCCCTTCTTTATTAATTTTGAGTATGTTTCAAGAAGACAAGTCACGAAGATGGTTGTCTCAAGGTTATTTCTAATCCATCCCATATTTAATTACTGATCCTATTATGTCTTTAAAATCTACAACTTCACTAATCAAGTTGGTTAATAGTGAGGACATGTCAAATTCAAAAAGTTTCTATACTTCCTAAAGCTTAACTTAGTCTTGGTTATGCTATTGTACTTCAACCATTGACACTATTGATTCAAAAATCTCTATTGTTTAATTACCATAGATTGTCTTTTCTCTAAAATGTCTCAACACTATGCATGTTAAATTGGCACATACTATTAATCATTAGGGGAATATTCCAATCCTCATAAGCTTCCTAATAATAATTTAGATAAAATTTCCAAGCATCCTAGAGTAACATTAATACTATCATGTAAGCACAGGTATACATCTTCATGTTCCAATACCACAATAGTTAGCCAACGTAATATTACTTCAAAACTATATCTTAAATTAACATATTTCATGAATCCATTTGAAGATGAAATCTATTCTAATTAAGTTGACGAACTACGGTCAAGATATCTAATTACTTCACATAAAATCTATGGAAATTTTTGCAAGAAATAACAATAGTGCTTACCAGAGCGTTCTTACCAAGATGAGGGAAATGGAGGGGTCCTACAGGATGATTCTTCCAAAATCCAGCTAGCTACTCTCTGAATGGGAAGTACTGCATTAGTCTGGTTGGAGAGTAAGATCCAGGAGGAGTTTTTCACACACAATAAAATTATTTCATGTTGGTATGAGTTTACTTCTACTTTAAAGAAATAGTTTTATCCTTTGGGTTATATGCAACAAGTTGTTATGGACTGGCAAAATCTAAGACAAGATAAAAGACAAACAATGCAAGAGTATACACAAGTGTTAGGAAGAAAGCACTTGCTCTTGGTATTCCTCTTTATACATAAGAAACTTTATTAAAGTATATAGGTGGATTTCATTCACATTTGAAACATACAATCTTAATGTTTAGTCCATCTAACTTTGATGAAGTATGTGTACAAGCAACCCATATTGAAGGAGATGAAAGGAACATGAGTTTCAATTCAAAGAAGTTCCTTCACTCGAAGGCAATAAGAAGGGTAAGAAAGTAGCTATTGTGAAGAAAGAGGAATAAAAGAATACTTGTTCACATTGTCAGAAGAAAGGGCACAACGATGAAAAGTGTTGGAAAATGCATCCATAATTACAACCAAAGTGGTTTAAGAAAGATCATAAATGAAAATAAAAGACTGCAACTATTGTTCAGGATCTGGGATCAGATTCTAAGGATGAAACAAAGATATTAGTTGTGGGTTTAAAAGGTAAAGCTTTCATTGGTAATGATTCTACCACTAATGTTTCATGCGCTTCTACTTCCAAAAGTCATCTTGTTCGTGAAGATAGTAAAATATGAAAATTATTTCATCTAAGGGTGATTTATGAGAATACTAAGATTATTATATTGATAGATAGTGGGTCCCAAGTTAATCTAATTTTAGAGGAAGTTGTTAAACAATTGAGATTGGAAACTGCACCACATAAGGGACCTTATCCATTAGGTTGAGTGTGCAATGATAACAGATTGCGGATAACAAAGCAATGTAAGTTAAGATTTTCAATAACATCTAAGTTCATAGATGAGGTTGAATTTGATGTGGTGCCACTAGACATTTGTGGGATTTTGTTGGGTAGCCCGTAATCATATGATAGGAAAGCTATCTTCTATAGGGAGCATAATAGGTATCATTTATTTAAGAATGGAATTAAATACATTGTAAAAGCTCATCCCATGAAGAATGATGGATCAATTGTAAACACAGGGCATTTGAAAATGATTGTAAATGCAAGTTGTAAACTGACTCTCATGTCTATAGAAAATAGTGATGTTCAGGTTTCACCAACAAAAAAATGTGAGGATCAATGTCAAGAAGAATCAAGTTTTCCGCTAATGATGGTTAAATACTTTAATTTATTTCTTCTTTTTATATCTTGTGATGCCCTAGCCTGACACATTTTTCACTCAAATCCTTCATCATGGATAAGTGGAGATGGGCGGATAGATGTAGAGGAGTTGTCATCAACCCAACTAAAATATCCACAACCATTATTTCCCTGTGATGCCCAGTCTACATTAGTTCTTATAATATAATGAATAGTATTTACATTAGAAACATTAAATATATACACATTAGCAACCCTTTTTCTATTTGGGCAGCACCAAAATTGTCATCCAGGGTTGTTCTGTGTCTGTGAAGTCTTCAACACACACTGCCCACCACCACATTGACATTTTGGCACATTGAGAAGAGTCATCGAGCCTATATCAATAATGCACCGCACCATCATTACTACATTTATTATTTTTATATGATTATTTTTATATGGAATACACCAAGGAGTACCATCAGAAATATTAACCATTTACAATAATAAAAAGTAAACCTAAATCAAATAGCTCATTTTTTTATCAGCATGTGTAGTCTCTGTGTATATGAAAAATGAATGAAATATCAAGCTGAAATAAAATAGTGAACAAAATAGTATTCCACATAGAGTGAGTGACCATCAAAAGAAGGTGACAAAATCCTATCACGAAGCACAAACATAGGAAATCAAAAAGGGACAAAAGACAAGAAATAAGAAAAATCATTATGACTATAGAAAAATCATTTATACTATAATAAAAAAAAGAAACACTCTTTGTCAATAATTTTCAAAATCATTAGGACTATAGAAAAATAATGAAGACTATACAAAATCAAATTCTAGAAATGGACAGTTCTGATGCTTTGCCATTACAACAATTGAGCATTCATCATTTGGTATTGTGTATTCCATTTAAGTATGTCAACAATGTTCAAGAAATAAGAAACATCATTAGGACTATAGAAAAATCAAGTTCTAGAAATGGACGGTTCTGATATTGCTTTTCCATTACAACAATTGAGCATTCATCATTTGGTACTTCTAGGTGTATTCCATTTAAGTTTTTCAACTGTCGTGTTTATGTTCATGTTCTTTATGTGTTTGGCTTCTCTCCCTCGCAAGGGATATGCCGATAGGTAATTGATTTGAAAGCATTATGATTTGATAGTTAGAAGGTTGGTTAATAGATTCCAGTCGGTTCTTTGTAGAGGGTAGTCTATTTGGAGTACACTTAATTTCTCTACAATTTTGGAGTACACTATCCCATAGGTACAGTCAAGGTAGGTACACTTAATTAATATGCTTAATCTATTAGTAAAATAGAAAACCCTGAGGTAGGATAATTTCTTCTCATGAGGAAAGGAGGACCATTACCAACATCAACACAAGATGGTAGATTTAAATCAAGATGTTTGGTCCAAGGCAAGGTATGTACTCTAATTATTGATTCAGGGGCACATAGCAATTTGGTTTTAGTTGATATGGTGTCTAAGTTGGGATTGGCATTAGTAGAACATCCTAACCCTTATAGTACCACTTGGGTAAACCAAGAGTTGAATGTGAAGGTTAGTCAGAGGGCTCTTGTCAATTTTTCAATTTGGCCATATCATGATTAGGTTTGGTGTGATGTCATATCTATGAATTGTGGGCATATGATATTAGGTAGACCATGGAAATGTATGAGAAGGACAATTCATGATGGCTACTCTAATACATATATTGTTCACAAAGGCAAAGAGATGCAGACTTTTGAGATTTGAACTATGTTCAAATAGGTACAGTCAAGAGTCCTATTGAAGGGAAGCCAGTAAACAACCATGTTCAGATGTGGATGAACAGTGGACAGAAAGAACCATCAGCAAGGCCACAATCTGATTCAAAATCAGAGACTATGCATAAGGTTTTTGGTGCTAATGCTTTCAAGGTTTGTGCAGGGTACACGAGAAGGGCAGTGACCTTAGGGGACTTCATTCCTTCCCCAAGGCACCATATTCATAAAGTACAGGTTTAGACTCAGATAGACTGATTCTTGGGACAAGAATCCTTTCAAAGGTGGTGAACATGGTGCAAATTTCAAATTTTGAAATGCGTCGATTATTAGAAAATGGAGGGAATTGGATTTTGTTATGTTTTAGTGCAAACTAATCCATCCAACCGATTGGGATTAGTTTCAAAGATGGGTCAAAATGTTTGTATCGTAGATAAGGGTGGTGAAAATGATAATAGTGTATGTAGTGTACCCATGTAGAAAACCTTTTGAAATTCCATAAAAATAGTGACCTTATGAAAGCTTGAAGATTGAAGAATCATTAGACAATGAGAAAGGAAAAAGACTCGAGTGACTGTTATGGGAAAAATGGACTATTGTCTCAACTCTCAAGCACCTAGCTGCACTTGAATCAAAGTTTTGGGTTGTTTGACTACATGAGTATTTCATTTCACATGACAAAATGTGGATCCATATTTCACCTATGCTAAAACTGAGAAGTTCACCTCTTACCCCTCACTTATAGTTGTTCCTTTAAGGGAAGATTGTAGGGCCCAAATGATAGCCTTCAATTATATGTACTAAGTGTTACAATGGAAATGTAGGTCTATAGGAGATTCTCAACATTGAGTAGGGGTTTAATGAGTGGTAAAAGAAGATAGAGATCTTCAAGGAAAGTGTATCAGACATGAATCAAGCACAAAGAGAATATAGAAAACACCGTAACCATCATAGTCTTCCAGAGTCAACAACATCAATGATAAAGGGAAAATAAGAGGATAGTGTTTTCATGAACAAAGGCCCTAAATCATCAGATTTAAATGACAGTCGTGATGTTAAGGGACAACTAAGAGAAATTAATATGATAATCCAAGTGCATATGATATAGACCTTTTATCTAAAGACAAATCAAGTCTAACCAAAGAGATTAGAGGGTGATAGTTTTTTATTAATGATAGAGATATAGAAATAAAGCAATCCTTTTGGAATGATGACTATGAGGATGAATAATAGTGGGTGTAAATCATGAAAATATGACAATGGTGATAGAGATTACTGGAAAGGTTCGATTTTGAATCACAGTAAGGAAAAAATGATAGACACACAGATAATTAAAGGAAGAGTTCTTAGACACAATTGAGTCAAAGACTATAAAATGGTTGATATGATGATCTCAATTGAAAAGACAAAGAATAAAGGATGAAGTCATGTACTTTTCAAAGAAAAATGACAAAGCAATGTAAAGGGACCTATAGGATAGTCATACAACACATGAAAACTATTGCAGACAAGGTGAAAGGAACATGAATGTGACATTCCTCTCAAGGGTGTATCATGAAAGACATAACCTTTTATACTTCTTAATGTGACAATTTAAAAAAGGACAGTTCTATTCAGTCACAAGAGTGAGTGTTTCATGACAGTCTTCTATAGATAGTGTGATGTCCCCATCTTTAACCTAGTAACATAATAGCAACAAAACACATGTGGTCAAGGGGTGGCAGACCTTGAGCACCTCAAGATAGTTAGGAGATAGTGGAAAATTGTACATAGCAAGTAAGAGTTCAAGTAGATGGTGAAAATGAGGCAATGATAAGCAATAATAGAACAAAGGACAATGATGTCTAATATTTTCATAGAAGTGGAACTGTGAAAGGCTTAAAACAATGATGTGCATCAAAATATAGTAAGATCAAAGATGAAAACTAGTAAACTAGTGATGAAGAGAAGACAAAAGAGAGATCTCAATGTTATTATGGAGATCAAAATACTGTTATTGTATGACATAGATAGACACAATTTGAGAAGAAGAGGATAGTACATCTCTATCATGGAAATTCGGTGACAGAAAAAGAAATGCAGTGAGAAGACAATATACAATAAAAATTTGAATTGGAATGATAGTGAGATGGAATGTGAAGAAGTAAAAAAGAACAGGAAGAAAAAGATCAAAAAATTAATATAAAAGATGCATGTCAAAGAAGATACCTTAAAGATATTTGAAATTTTAAAATTTTTGATTACCATACCCAATGAAGATCAACAATGTATTGATGACATCAAGAAAATGAGAAACTATGTAGTGAACAATGAGATAAACATGATTAAAACAATGAACATAAAGAATGTATGTTTTCTCAAGAATGCCCTTTCATAAAAAAAAAACTTTCACTCTTTCATCATTCCCAGGCAATTTACATTTTCTACAAGGTTTCAAAATAAGCTTATAAACATGTATGACAGGTGCGGAAGCCTGGTGGATGCACTTATAGTGTTTGACCATATCAGAGGATAAGCCTGTAACCTCAATCTAACTTGAGTTGAATAAGAAAATAAACCATGATTAGTGAAGCCCAATTAGTGGGTTTCATTTGGAGTGAAGTTATTTATGGCTATATAAAGCCAAAGCATCAGAGTTGTCTTTGAGGCAAGAGTAAATTGGTGTTAAAGCTTTAGTTTTCGGTTCAAAAATTTAGAGGTGAGTTTAGTGAGTTCAGGGCAATGGAGAAGAATCAAGTTTGTGAGGACAAATTGAAGAATGTGGTAGTGGATCATCCTCATCCTGCAAAGCTTCACAGAAAGATGAATCCACTTCCTCCAAGGAGAGGGGCTGTGAAAATAGAGATTTTTCAATCCATTTTCCATCCTGCAAATCTGCATGCCAAGGACTCCAAAGGCACCTAGAGGAGCTTTAGGGAAAGAGATTTTTTACTTCCCTTTTGATGTCCTGCTTATTATGTATTATGATATATTTATGTTTTGTTAGACTATATTAGAGGTTTAAATGTGTATGTAAACAAGCTTCTTTTTTAAAGCTTTCTCTGGTTGCATTTGCATTCACTGTCAATTAGGATATTTTTAAAAATAATGGTCCTTTTTATTGCAATGATGAGGAGATAGCATTTCTTCAATTTTTAATATGTATGTGCCAAAAAATTAGAAGATATGTACAGTGGATTTCATGCATTTGGGATGAGATTGTTTGGATACCCAATTGTCAATCAAGAGCTAATCCAGGAGGAATAAACAAAAATGGAGGAAGTGGGGGCTTAAGATTAGATGTAACATCACATTGTGGGATAAAATCGGTATCACCGATGGTAATTTGTAAACCTTTGTCCCTTTCTTCTTCAAAATAGGAAAGAGAGGTTCAACTAAAAGCTCTATTAATTTATTAAGTAGATCATGTTGACATTGTTAGAAAGGATCCAATCAAATCGAAGGATCCAACTAAAAACTATCTAAACATGCAATCTCAATACAAATGCATATAATCCATGCATACTAATAATTAGAGAAGTAATACTCTATAAAAAATCATGATTATACCCAATTAATCTTGAATCCTAGAGTGCCAAATTTTTCCTTGAAAAATCTAGATTCATGAAAAAGTCATTGGCCAATCATTGACCCAATTTTTAATGACATTTTATGTTTTGAAAACATTAAAATCGTGTTAAAATTCCTTTAAAATGGTAAAAATTATGAACATTTTGATGCAAAGACCTGTGAACCCTAGAAAAACTAGTGAAACCATTGATCACTTAGAAATAGCACTGATTTTTAGATGATATCAATGTTTGTGCAGAATCAACATGGAAAGTGTTAGTATTATTTTTTAAACAAATGGTTTGACTCCAAACACCATGAATTGAGTTGATTTGGACTTTCAAGGAGTGCAAACTCTCTATATTCTAAAGGTAAATGATGCAATTAAAACTAGAAAGGACAAATATGTTGTCTAACTTTGCAGTAGAGAAATTAGGGGTCAAAGAAATGTGGTCTCATGGAATGCTATGATTGTTGAGAAGGCCATGGAAACTTTTAAGGAAATGCAATTAGCAAGTGTAAATCCAAACTCCATGACTTTTGCCAGGATCTATTATATGAAAAGTGACATATATGCTGTTGCTTACCATTTGTTTGCAAAGAACTTATGCCATGTGCCTTTCAATACTGATGGTAGGCACTTCTATTCAGATGGAATCTCCTCTGAGTAGGTTACTTGGAGTGCAAATGTGAAAGAAGGGTTCACTTTTTTTAAAAAAATGGCTACCAAATGTAAACATAAAGCAGTGATGTTGATAAAGATCTTATTGTATAAGTTCTATATTTCAGATTGATGTACATCATTGCCATGCTATTTTTAATATTTGTAATTGAACTGAAGAGGAAGGAGAGTTTTGTTAGAATAACTGAGAGGGGGGTGAATAAGTTATCCAGTGTCCCAAAATAAAAAGTATAATTCAAAACAACTTCTTCAATTTCTGCTCCTCGGTAAACAATAATTACTTTCATTGTCTATGCTTTTACTGATTACTAGTCTAATACCATAACAGTTGCCGATCAAATCTAACATGTAACATGCAAAGTATGATAACAAACAAATATCACAATCAACACATAACACAAGAGATTTAATGTGGAAACCCTGTAAAGGGAAAAACCACCTGGGACCATCAACCCAAAATTGTTCACTCTTCTAAAGTGAGGTCGGTTAAGACCCAACCCTGTTAAAAGTTTACAAACACACTATCAGGTGTGACCTTGTTAGAGGATTTTAGACTAGAAGTTATCGTCCAACCAGCATTCACTATGGGGTTGATAGGATAACAATGTTCATTCTATGAATGATACATCATAAGACTTTCAGAGTCCACTTAGTTAAGAGATTTTGACTGTATACAATGGTTAAATATGTAACAGTAAATGACCTACCTTAATACAACTTCAATTGCAGATTACATATCAATATTCAGTCCATACAAATCCTTCTGATCAATATTTCACTTCAGATTCAATACTGTATCAACTTACTATCCGTCAGTAATTGCTCTTTGTAGCTCGGTAATTGTTTTGCAGCTCGGTTCTTACTTAACCAGTATGATCAGAATGCATGAAAACCTTGTTCACGCAATATTCCTGTAGTTTCTACTTCTTCCGACATCATTCCATAATGAAATTCTATTCTCTTATATAGACGAGTAAATCATTTTCTTCTCCTCCATCAGATTTTGCCGCTTAACCACATTCATAGATTTTGCTGCTTCAAACTTTCTCGGCTGATGTGTTAGTAACACATTTCAATTTGCTCCATTAGATCTTCCTTTAATTTTTTTAGCCGTCGATCTTCATAAAAAAAATTATCTATTATCACTAAAATCGAGGTACTTTACAACTCATCAATCTTATCGGCTAAACTAATCATTTAGTTCATTCTGTTCCGCTCGGTTAACAAAGAAATGCATCGGTGAACATTTCTCAGTTAATGCTGTGATCGGTATACACTACACTTTGTCGGTGTATACTAGAATTGCTTCATTTACCGACAACACTACTTTATGTCTTTCAGCTCTATACTTCATCATAGATGAATGCAACATAATAAAGTCAATATCATCAAGTCATAGACTCATCAAAAAATTACACAATGTGTTCCTTATCCTCATCTATCATGTACATCTTTCCTCATGTAGATTTCTCTGTTCTTCATCTATTTCACCTTTCTTTAGATGTCTTGATATAATAACTTACAAGATAAGTGCTGTCAAACTAGTTGACATTAGTGACAACATAATACTAATTTAATCATATTACATATCTAATCAACAACTCCTCAGTGATCTTTAATCATGGACTCTTCAATCAAATTCCAAATCAGTTGTAGTCCAACAAGTTTACTAAAGTAAAAAACTTGGATTCGGCTTTCCAAAATTGGGAAAGATTAGAGGCACTATACGAAGGAGACAAGTATACCAAACAAGCAAAGTTACAAAACCAGAAGACAAAGATGGAGAAGCTACAAATGAATGAGGATGAAAGCATTAGGGCCTATGTTCAAAGGGTTACATAAGCTATAGTTGGAATAAAAAATTGTGGAGGCACTTATGATGAAGAAGAAGTTATTGCGAAGATCCTCAGATCATTGACACCTGCTTACAAGTTCAAGGCTATGTCTATTCAAGAAACTATACCTCTGATCCCAAACTTTAGCAGAGAGATGTTGATTGGTAAGCTAACTACTTTTGAAGCTGCGGAATTAGGAGAAGTTGTACCTAAAGTTGAATCTTCATTTAAGGCATCCACACACAAGAAATTGTTTGCACTTCTGAGCACCAGAAAAGAAAACCTAAATGAAGAGCTTGGTGAGTATGTTGAGGAATGGGAACAAATAATGACAGAAGAAAGAAAGATGGATGAACTTGTTGCACAAATTTCTAGAAGAGAAAAAAGAGGTAAGGGAAAGTTTGAAGGCAAATTACCTTTGAAATATTTTTCATACAATAAGGTAGGTCATTTTGCATCTAGATGTCCTACAAGAGTTTCTAAGTACAAACTTAATTATGAAAAGATTAAAAGGGACAAAGAATGTTATTATGATAATGAAGGAATCTCTAATGATGATGATTTAGATTGTGAAGAGATTGGATTTGTTGCTATTAGAGATGAACCAGTACATGAAGAAAAAGCTTTAGTATCTCATGTTGACAAGAAAATTGAATGGATAATTGACAATGGTTTTTCTCATCATATGAATAGTGATAAGAAGAAGTTTGTTAAATTAGTAAAATATGATGGAGGTGTTGTGAGGTTTCAGGACAATCTCCCTAAATCTATCATAGGAGTAAGATCCATTAATTTGGATGGAAAGACTAATACAGACAATGTACTGCTTGTTGAAGGATTGAAACATAATTTATTGAGTGTTTGACAGTTAATGGATAAAGAGTTTCAGTTAAGTTTTGTTAATGGTAAATGTTTTATCAAAAGTAAGGAAGGAAAACTGATTGCAACTGGTTTAAAATATAGAGATAATGTATTTGAATTAAACACATCTAGAGCCCCTTGTTTTGTTGCGAAGGTAGATGAAAAGTGGTTATGGCATAGGAGATTTTGTTGTGTAAATTTTGATAACATTGTGAAAGAAAGTATGGCTAATGCAATAAGAGATCTTCTGAAGATTGTGAAACCATCTAACACTGTATGTAGAGAATGCGTTATGGGAAAACATACTAGAAGCAGCTACAAAAGAAAAGCATATACATCAAAAGGAAAGTTGGATCTGGTACATATAGATCTATGTGGACCTACAAGAAAAAAATCATACCATGGTGAAAGGTATTTTATACTCTTTGTTGATGACTTTTCTAGAATGATGTGGGTTACTTATTTAAGAGAAAAATCAAAAGCATTTGATAAATTCAAGTTGTTCAAAGAAAAGATAGAGGATGAATCAGGTTTAAAGATTAAGTGCTTAAGGTTAGATAGAGGTGGAGAGTTTACTTCAGACTTATTTAATTCATACTGCAAAGAGCGTGGGATAAAGAGACAAACATCTGCTCCTTGGACTCCACAAAAAAATGGGATAACAAAATGAAGAAACAGGACCATAGTTGATGCTGCTAGGACAATGTTGATTGAAAGAAATGTATCTCATATACATTGGAGAGAGGCTGTTGGAACTGCAGTATATGCATTGAACATAATTCAAATCAGAGAAGGTACCAGTAAGACTCCTATGAATTATGGTTTGATCATACTCCTACTGTAAAATTTTTTAGAATATTTGGTAGTAAGTGTTATATCAAGAGAGATGATGAGATAGGGAAATTTAATGCTAGAAGTGATGAAGGAATCTTCCTTGGTTACTTTGTTAAAAGCAAGGCCTACAAATGTTTCAATCTAATATTGAGGAAGATGATTGAAAGTAACAATGTAAGAATAGATGAGAAGTTTCAGATACAAGAAAGAATGTATGATAGTAATCAGATTTTAGAGATAAAAGAAACTACTACTACTGCAGAAGGAGAAGAACTTGTTGAGGAAGAAAGTGAAAAAGACCCTTGTGATGCTAGCACAAGTAAGGCTATTGAGACTCCTAAAACACTGAGGTATGTAAAGAATAACCATCCTGAAAATAAAACTATTGGCAATACCAGTCAAGGAGTGCTAACTATATCAAAGGTTAGAGAAGAAATTTGTTTGATCTCTCAAGTTGAACCAAAAACTACAGATGAAGCATTTAGAGATGAATCTTGGATAAATGCTACAAAGAAGAATAATATTTGGGAACTGGTTCCTAGACCTAAAAATAAAAATGTAATAAGAACAAAATGGGTTTTTAGGAACAAGATGGATGAAGAAGGAACTGTTGTAAGGAACAAAGAAAGACTAGTGTGTAAGGGATACTCATAGCAAGAAGGCATAGACTTCGAAGAAACATTTGCTCCTATTGCTAGAATAGAGGCAGTAAGATTGTTCTTATCTTATGTTGCACATAAAAACTTCAAGGTGTATCAGATGGATGTAAAATCTACTTTTCTAAATGAAGATCTTGAAGAAGAAGTCTATATAGAACAACCAGATGGATTTTATCTATGCAAAGATAAATACATGGTGTGTAAATTGAAGAAAGTTCTGTATGGGATAAAGCGCTCCTAGGGCTTGGTATGAAAGGTTAGACAAGTATCTACTTGGGCTTGGATTCAAAAAGGGTAATGTAGATAGTAATTTGTATTTAAGAACTAGTGAAGATGGAATCCTGATAATAGAAGTCTTTGACATGGATGATATTATCTTTGGAGTTAATGATGATCTATGTAAGAAATTTTCTAAATAAATGGAAAGTGAATTTGAGATGTCCATGATAGGTGAAATGAAATTCTTTCTTGGATTGCAAATAACTCAGAATGCGAATGGTATTTTCATTTCTCAAGCCAAGTATCTCAAAGAATTGCTTAAGAAATTTGGAATGGAAGATTGTAAACCAGTAGGAACATCTATGGTGACTGGTAACAAGCTAACAATTGATGATGAATCAAAGTGTGTTTTTTAGACTTTGTATAGATCAATGGTTGGAGGACTACAATATTTGACCCACACCAGACCAGATATTTCTAATGCTGTTGGAATTATGGCTAGATATTAGACAAAACCTAAAGAAACACATCTAGTTGTTGTGAAAAGGATACTGAGGTACTTAAGAGGAATCATAGACTATGGATTATGGTATGATAGAAATGATAGCTTTGAACTTCATGCTTATATTGATGTTGATTGGGCAGGGAATATTGATGACAAAAAAAGAACTAGTGGTAGTGCATTTTTCCTTGGGAAAAATTTGGTTTCTTGGCTAAGTAAGAAACAAGACTGTATAGCACAATCTACTATTGAATCAGAGTATGTTGCTGCTGCTATAAACTACACTTAGATTGTTTGGATAAAAAAAATGCTGACGAACATTGGAATAACTTTTGATGAGCCCGTGGTTATCCATTGTGATAACACCAGTAAGTGAATATGTCAAATAATCCAGTGATGCACTCCAAAACTAAACATATTTATATCAAGTATCACTTCTTGAGAGACAAGGTGGTAGAAAAGGAAATCAAATTAGAATATATCAGTACAGAAGAGAAGATTGCAGACATCTTCACAAAGCCACTGCTAAAAGATACTTTTGAATATCTCAGAGGTATGCTGGGGGTTCAGGCCCCTCCTAGTCAGAATTAAATGATGCAGAGATGCATCAGTCCAAGGGTTTTCAGAGACTTATCCTAATCTAGACTAGATGTAGGGATCTACTCCTTAGGGGAGTGATCATGGAAGAAAGATGTTGGAAAGCAGTTGCTAATGCATGGCACCCTTTTCCATTTTTGTCAAAGGGGGAGTGTTGCTATGAGAAAATCCCTATTGTATGGGGAGATTTTTTGGTTACAGAATTAATTGTAGTACTTTGGATTGATATAACTTTGGGATAATAGATTTTCCCATAGGTTGACATCAATGTCAAAGGGGGAGATTGTTGGATATTGCTAATGCATGGAGAGGTGATTGAGACTTTTGAGATGTTTAATCACTACGTTACTCAATGGAACTCATACTGTTGTCATTTGTGTTTTGTCACTAATGTCAACATATGTTTTTGTGAGGAGATCAGACTGGCTATCACAGTGTATGGATGCTGTATAGATGGTTCAGATGCTATGAAGATAGATGAGAGCTCAGGAGGATGTTGTGATCTTATATCCAAGATCAAATCATGAAATGTTTCATATTGGATAATTTACAAATGTTTTGGTGAAGACTGGTCACTGACTGTGATAGTGAGAAATGATAGAGTTAGTCTCTGAGTTTTGTGTATAGCTTTCTGGTGATGAGGAATCAGTGCATACGAACTTCAAAGATGAAAGATAGAGTATTGGGGAATGTTGTATGAACTGCACAAGGTACATAATGTAGGATGATGTCAGCTATGGAGTGCACTCTGGAAGGTGATCTATTTGGAAGCTGACTACAAAGATGTAGCATGTATGATGGATGGTGAACTTGAATTAAGGATGTTGGTCCTTAATTATTGTCATATAATCATTGTAGACTTGTTCTAGATACCGTGTGTATCTTAGCAAGGGTTTTTGTAATTGTTTGTAATTAGGAAAGCCTTATGGGCCGACCTATTTATAAGAATTGTAATAAGGTATAAATGAAAGGTCTTTTCTTTGGAAAAGATATGTATGAAGAGAGTATGATATAGAAAGGTTGTGAAAGCTGGGAGCTTGTGCCTACTATATGTAGAGCAGAGGTTTATTGGTGGACTTCATTAGAACTAATCAAGAAAAGATAGTTGCTGTCGAATAGTTCAAAAGATTGTGTATTTCTTCATATACACTTGTGTTGCGAACAATGAGTTCTGAAGGTGGAATTAGCCTTCTTTGGGCATTGAGCCTTGGGTAGTGAGCCCTCCCTTTTGTTCTTGACTCCTAACAAGGTTTGTCCTCTAACAAGGACTATGTACTGTAATGTTTCAATAAGCTCCTAATAGGTCTATATCTTCTAACAAGGATAACTATACTCTCAGTACATCATTTGTGGGTGTGAATTCCCACCGGGGTTTTTACTTTTAATAGGGTTTCCCCAAGACCAAAATATTGTGTTATTGTGTTGGCATTCATTGTGTTCATTGGATTTGATATTGTGGTGCTTAAAGTTTAATGTTTAATAATCTGTTATACAACTAATGCACCCCCCTCTCAATTGTATTGTGGACTGTTATTCCTAACAGTTACAAGAGATCTACAAATAAGAGAATTAAAGGTGAATATCTATGGTAAGATCTAAGCAGAAAAAAGAGATGGAACAAGTTCCTAGAAAATTTTAAGTTCCTAGGTGAAAAGAAAACATGTTACCGAGATTCAATTTCAAGGTATAATGAATTGAATGGTCAAGATTAATTAAAGAAAAATGTAATAGATGATATTAAGAGGCAAAAGATGTCTATATAAAGGATGAACTTATATGGACAAATGGCTGGAAAATTGATTAGTTGAAGGGTTATTGACTATTGCAGAGAAGAAGGAAAAGAGATATTTTGAGTGTGAAAATAAGGATTTGATGAAGTGCTGATGCCAATGGATAATGAAGAATTGAAGTGAAGAAGAAGAGCACACAAGGATCTGATTGAGAAAGATAGTTGTAAATTTATAGGTCAATTTTATTACTATTGCTTACTATCATTTGTAATAGAGAAATCTCTTAACAGAGTAGACTTAATAGTCTTATTGTAAAATCCTTGAGAAATGTGACATTCTAAAGAGTGTTTAAAGCCCTCTAACAAGGCCACTCCTAACAGGGTAAAGATCCTAACAAATCTTAGGTAAATCCCTTAACTGGGTCACACCTAATAGTGTGTATTGTAATATTTAACCAGATTAGCTCTTAACCGGGCATACTTCAGAAGAATATTTTCTTAGTGGGTGACAATTCCCATAGTGGTTTTTCCCAAATATGGGTTTCCAAGTTAAATATTGGTGTTACATGTTGTGAATTATTTATGTGAATGATTTATTGGTTGTTCTAGTTTATTTACTAATTTCGGTAAATAGTGAACTATGTTTCTACTGAGCTGCTACGATTTAATCAGAGAAAAGTTTTAAAGGTATTTGGGATCAAGGATTACTGATTCACCCCCCCTCCATAATCCAATAATTGGTATTAGAGAAAAGTACTCTAAAGAGATAAGTTTAAAAGACTTGAGTAAAAGATCTGAAGATGTATAGGAGAGAAGTACCTAAGTTGAACAAGGAAAGTTTCTCAACATGGAAAATAAAAATGAGATTGTATCTATTTGGAATTGGAGACTCTGCACTACATCTGATTGATAATGATTACACTCCACCACATATTGGACCTTTGACAATTGGTCAAATGAGAGAAAAGAAGGAACACAACTCGATTATGATAGAGATTGCTTCTCCCCTCTACGATGCTGAATTTAATGATATTAATGATTGTGTTAATTAAAAAGAGATGTGTGACAGGCTTACACTTATCTATGGAGGAGATCAACATGTACAAAAAGCTAAGGTTGATAGTCTGAGAGGAAAATATGATGAAATAAGGATGAAATATGAAGAGAACATCACACAAAATAATAGTAGAGTCAAGGAAGTTGTGAGTGCCAACATAGGTGCTAGTGGATCACTAACCAATGAAGAAGTGGTAAGTAAAATATTGAGAACCCTTTCTTCTAAGTAGTCTATTATAGTATCTTCAATTCAAGAATTTATATCTATATCGAACAATGTTATTACTCTTGAAGCCCTAATCGGTAAGATGACTTCATTTGAGGTTAGAAATTATGATAATAGTCTATCAACCATTGAAACTGCCTTCAATTCATCTATGAGCATTGGATCTTCAAGAAGAGAAAGAGAAAATTATAGTAATTCATATGGAAATGACTATGAAAGTATCCTCACCGAAGAGAAAAAATAAGAAGAATTGGAAGCACTGTTGGCTAACCGACTACCTAGAGGTGAAGGAAAATATAAAGAAAAGTTACCATTGAAATGTTTCAATTGTAATAAGATTGGACATATTGCATCTAGATGTATTGACAATGACAAGAATGATAATAATTACAAAAGGGAAAATCGACACCGAAGATTCAAAGATTTTAAGACAAAGTTAAGAAGTTTTTCTATCTAGTTGAGGAAGGTGTAACAAATGATGAATCTGATGATACCGAGGAAGGATATAAAGTTATCTATGTTGTTGTAAAGGAAGAATCAGATGAGAAGAATTATGAAGAAGAAAAATAACTTGTTTCTCATGTAGGTAAACTAGACCCTTGGATTATTGATAATGGTTGTTCACATCATATGACTAGTGACATTGATAAGTTTGAGAACCTAGAAGAATATGATGGAGGATTTGTCAGATTTGGAAATGATGCTCCATGTCCTGTGAAAGGTAAAATATCTATTGTGTTGAATGAAAAGATGAAATGTAATGATGCATATTGGGTTAGAGGACTGAACTATAATCTGTTGAGTGTTGCACAACCAAACAATACTGGCCACCAACTAGAATTTCAGAACATAAAAGTTAAGATCTATGGTTTTGATGGAGATCTAATTGTAACTAGAGGAAAATCAAGAAGTAATTTATTTTATCTTGATACTGATGCAAAGAGTTGCTTGTTTGTTAAAAATGAAGATGTATGGTTATGACATAAGAGACTGTGTAATGTGAATTATGATAACTTGCTCAAAGTAAGAAATAAGAGTAGAGTAAGAGGACTACTGAGATTATGTAAACATGATAAAGCTATGTGCAAGGAATGTCAAATTGGTAAGATGACTAAGTCTAGTTTTTCAAGAAAATCTTACTCTACAAATGGTATTTTGGAATTGGTTCACACTGACCTTTGTGGCCTATGAAAGTTCAAAGCTACTATGGAGATCGATACTTTATTTTGTTTGTTGATAATTATTCAAGAATGATGTCTATTATATTTCTAAAAAAAAACTGATGCATTTCAAATGTTTAAGTGGTATAAGACAAGAGCTGAGAAGAAAATAGGTAAACAACTGAAGTTTTTGAGATTTGATAGAGGTGAATTTATCTTTGATGAATTTACTATCTTCTACAATAAGTATGAAATTAAAAGACAAGTGTTTTCATCGAGGACTCCCAAGAGAAGGAATAGATCTATTGTTGACTATGCTAGAACTTTATTAATTGACAAGAAGGTTGCACAAACATTCTAGAGAGAAGCTTTAAGTACTGCAGTTTACACTCTCAACTAAATACAGTTAAAGAAAGGTACAAACAAGACACCCAATGAACTATGGTTTGGTCACACACTGAATGCAAGTCATTTCAAATTTTTTAGAAGTAGGTGTTACATACTGAAAGATGCTAGAAATGGAACATTTGACTCTAAAGGAGATGACAAAATATTTCTTGGTTATTCATTAAAGAGAAAAGCATATAAATATTTAATCAAGGATTCTAACAAAACTGTTGAAAGTGCAAATGTAAGAGTTGATGAATTTGTAGAAAAGAATGAAGAGGATAGAAAAAAGGAACATGAGGATTATAACAGATTTTTTATGTACAAGATGGTAATTCGGTTGACACAACCGAGTAGAAGCAAGCATAAACTAATGAATAAGATGAGAATCCATTGAGAGATGAAAACACTGATGACTAGTCTACCAAACCTATATTAGCAAAATATGTGAGAAGACACCACTCATCGAGTAGAATTATTGGAGACAAGAATGCAGGAGTCATGAAAATAAGTAAGTTGAAAGATAACACATGTTTGATTTCTTAATTTGAGCCAAGAGTAGTGAAGGGTGTATTAGAAAATGAAGATTGGATGAATTCTATGAAAGAAGAAAATGATCAAATTGAAAAGAATAACACTTGGTCATTGGTACTGAGATTCTAAAGAGAAGAATGTGATTGGGTCAAAATAGATTTTCAGGAATAAACTCAATGAGAAAGGAGATGAGATTAAAAACAAAGAAATAGTAGTCTACAAAGGGTATGCAGAAGAAGAAGGTATTGATTGTGGTGAAACTTTTGCACCTGTTGCTATATTAGGTGTGAGAATATTACTTGCATATGCAACTTACAAAGGATTCAAAGTTTATCAAATGGATGTTAAATCTACATTTCTGAATGGAATTCCTGAAGAAGAAGTTTACATTGAACGACTTGATGGATTTTTTGACAAGAGCAATAATGATATGGTCTGAAAACTTCATAAAGCTTTATATGGATTGAAGCAGGCTCCCTGAGCATGGTATGCAAGACTGCACTCTTATTTAGTTAAGATTGGATTTGAAAGGACTAGTGATAACAACAATTTATACTTGAAATGTGATAAATCAGATGAAATTATGATTACTGAGATATTTTTTGATGAAATTATATTTGGTGGTAATGAGATAATGCCTAAGTCATTTTATGATGAAATGAGAAAATAATTTGAGATGTCTATGATAGGAGAGATTATATTCTTTATTGGATTTCAAATTCAACAAGTAAAGGATGTGATCTACATACTCAATCTAAGTATATCAAGGAGATCCTGATAATATTAAATATGGAAGACTCAAAACTGGTTGGAACTTCGATGGCTACTGGTTGTAAATTGTCTAAGGAAGATGACACTAAAGAAGTGGATGAGACACTTTACCAATCCATGATTGGTACTCTATAATATGTTGTTCATAGTAGACCTGATATAGCACATTCAGTTGGTATTGTTGAAAGGTTTTCTACAAACCCAAAGGAGACACATTTGTCTACAGTTAAGAGAATATTTAGATATCTAAAAGGGAATGAAGATCTCAGTTTGTTATACACAAGAGGAGGATATTTTGATCTCAAGATATATAATGATGCTGATTGGGCTGGAAACATTGATGATAGAAAAAACATTAGTGGAAGAAATTTTTTCTTGGGAGAAAGACTAGTGACATGGTTAAACAAAAAACAGAGCTGTATTTCACAATCTACCATCGAAGCTGAATATGTGGCAACAACTATGAATTGTTATAACATTGTATGGATCAAACAACTATTGGAAGGTATGCACGAAGAGATTACTAATCCTATTACAATTTATTGTGATAATACCAGTGCTATTAACATATCAAAGAACCTTGTGATGCATTCAAAGACAAAGCATATATCAATTAAGTGTCACTACTTGAGAGAGAAAGTACAAGATAAACATGTGACATTGGATTATGTGAATTCTAAAGAATAGATAGATGATATCTTTACAAAAATATTACCAAAGGATGTTTTTGAGTATCTCCGAGGTAAGTTAGGGGTTCTTCCCCTATCTAATATTCATTAATGAAAGATGCATGCTGCATCAATTCAAGGACTCAATAGAATATCTATCTTGTGAGTTGATGCTAGTGTTCACTCTTTAGGTGAAGCCTAAAGTTGTGAAGAAGGAAGTTTATGACTGCAATCAAAATCTACACACTTGAGGTATAATTTGGGAAGTTTATGTTTCTTTGGCATTGTTGTCAAAGAGGGAGAATATCATTGATGATTGTTTATCAGGAGATGAGTATAACATGAAGAGATGAATAGAGAAGATCATAAGGAGATATTTACTGAAAGAGGGATAAAAAAATTTGAGATGAGTATTAGAAGGGAGATGAATAGAAAGAGAATGTTTTTGATGAAATTAGAATGGAAAATTTTATTGACAGAAAGAGAAATACTATAGATGAAAGATCAGAAAAATAAAAGATACAACTTAGAGGGAGTACAAAATATGAATGACAATGGAAGGATACCATCATCAATTGAACATTGAATTTGTTAGTGTTTCCATCAATGCCAAAGAGGGATATTGTTACTATAACTAATAGCAATGTTGAAGATTGATTATCTGATGGAGTTGATGATGAAGAATGACCAAGATCAGAGGAATACATGATAGTAGAAAGGTTAGATTAGTTATTTTCTTGTCATTGATGTCAAGCAATTGATTTATAATTTATATTATGTTTCCATATCATTTAGTAATGATATAAAGATGAATGAGTTAATGAGAAGAAGAAATGAGAAGTTGATATGTTGAAGAGATTAAGTGGGAAACCGATACAGATTGAACAATGATTAGATTATGTTGACATAATTATTTTCTACCTAACATATGATTATGTTAAGTCAGTAAAGCATGGTGATGAAGATTTGACAATTCAGTAAGTGAAGTTGTTTTGGCTACTGAGCAGTAACATCACTTGATAAGGTAAAGGTAAAATGATAGGTCACTAGATAAAGTAAAAGGAACTCAAGGTGTCGAGCAATGTAACCAAAATTATAACAAAGAACACCGAGCGAGGAACAATATTAAATAAGGATTGAATCAATATTTAATGATTAGCTATGATGAGATGGATGATCATGATGCTGAGGAAAGTTAGTTAAAAGATATCTATGGATAGGAAAATTCAAGGTGAAGATCTATGGTAAGATTGAAGTGGAAAAAAGAGATGGAACAAGTTTCTAAAAAAGTTCAAGTTCCTAGGTGAAAAGAAAATGTGTTACCAAGATTCAATTTCAAGGTATAATGAATTGAATGGTCAAGATTAATTAAAGAAAAAATAATAGATGAGATTAAGAGGTAAAAAATATCTATATAAAGGATGATCTTATATGGAGAAATGGATGGAAAACTGAATAGTTGAAGGGTTACCGACTATTGCAGAGAAGAAGGAATAGAGAGATTCCGAGTGTAAAGAAGGATTTGATGAAGTGTTGATGCTAGTGGATAATGAAGAATTGAAGTGAGGACAGAAGATTGCACAAGGATCTGATTGAGAAAAGATAGTTGAAAATTTACAAGTCAATTTTATTACTGTTGCTTACTAGCATTTGTAATAGAGAAATCTCTTAATAGAGTAGACTTAAAATTCTTATTATAAAATCCTTGAGAAAGGTGACATTATAAAGAGTGTTTAAAGCCCTCTAACAAGGCCACTCCTAATAGGGTGAAGATCCTAATGGATCTGAGGTAAATCCATTAACTAGGTCACACCTAATAGTATGTATTGTAATCTTTAACTAGATTGGCTCTTAATCGGGCGTACTTCAAAAGAGTATTTTCTTTGCGGGTGACAATTTCCATAGAGGTTTTTCCCAAAGCTGGGTGTCCATGTTAAATATGGGTGTTACATGTTGTGAATGATTTATTGGTTGTTATAGTTTATTTACTGATTTTGGTAAATAGTGAACTATGTTTCTACTGATTTGCTACCGAGTTAATAAGATAAATTTTTTAAAGGTATTTGGGATTAGGAGTTACTGATTCACCCCCCCTCTCCGTAATCCAACAGTGAAAAACCATATCAATGCACATAGTATTAATCAATCCAATTACTCCCCCTAAGTTTGAAACTTCACTTCCACAGGGCTATCACTCCCTTGATTCTTTCTATTTTTATCATGGATATCTCTCCCCCCTTAACATCAATGAAAAAGGCACATATATGGACTAAGTCATAGAGGCCAAAACAAAAATATGAACAATATACCAACTAATCTCCCTAAGGAGTATTCCCCCAAAAGCATCAATCCAGAATAAGAATAACTCTATTAAGATCACATGAACGATGAAAATCTATGCATCTCTAGCTTTGATCAAGAGGGATTGCCACCCCAAGCTTACCTCAAAGATACTCAAAAGTATTCTTTGGAAAGGTCTTCATGAAAATATCTGCAATCTTCTCTTTTGTAGATACATATTCCAATCTAAATTCATTTTCATTCACCTTATCCTTCAAGAAATGATACTTTATAGAAACATGCTTTGTCTTTGAATGCAACCTAGGATTCTTTGAAATATTGATAGAACTTGAATTGTCACAATAAATAACTATAGGCCCACCAAATCTTATTCTGATGTATTCCAAAATTTTCTCCACCCAAATTAACTGACTACATTTTGTGGTAGTAGCAACATATTCAACTTTATTAGTAGATTGAGATATACAAGTTTATTTCTTACTGGCCCAAATAACTAACTTCTTTCCCAAGAAGACTGCTCCACCTGTAGTATTTTTCCTATCATCCACATTACCTGCCTAATAAACATCAGCGTAAATACACAAAGTAAGATCATCCTCCCTAGGATACCATATTCCATAATCCATTGTTCCTTTCAAATATCTAAATATCCTCTTAACAACAATAATATGTGATTCCTTCAGTTCTTCTTGGAATCTCACAACAATGAAAACTGGATTCATTATGTCTAGTCTGGTCTAAGTATAACAATCCACCGATCGTTGATTTGTACCTTTTTGGTTAGCAAGAGGGGAGTCATCACTCTTTGGTAATTTTTAATTAGTAACCATAGGGGTCCCAATAGGTTTTGAATCATCCATTCCAAATTTCTTTAACAAATCATTCACATACTTAGATTGTGATATGAAAATCCTTTTTTTGATTGAATAATTTGAAGACCAAGAATGAATTTCATATCACCTATCATTGATATCTCAAATTCATTTTTCAACTCAACAAAAAAATCCTTTCTCATCTTATCATTTTCACCAAAAATGATATCATCCACAAATACTTCAATAATCAAGACATTTTCATGATCAATTTTGAAATATAAATTACTATCAACAGATCCTTTACTGAAACCAAGTTTCAATAAGTATTTATCTAACCATTGTTAGATAAATGAGAGGGGGGGGGGGGGGGGGTGAATCAGTTAAATCTAGTTATCCTACAGTCCCAAACTCCTAGATTTATATGATCAATATTTTTCAAACAAATAATCAACTCGGTAATCTTGTCAACAATAACTTTATGTTCATTTACCGAATACTAGTAAATTCAATACCATGTTTACCGATTAATCCAAATATGAAATGTGTAAAGTAAACTAACAATGCAATCACATCAAGTACACATAACAAAAAGGATTTTAATGTGGAAACCCTTCTAAGGGAAAAACCACATGGGACCAGTAACCCAAAATATTTCACTCTTCTAAAGTGAGCTCGGTTGGAAGCCAACCCTGTTAAAGGTTACAATGTACACTGTAAGGTGTGACCTGGTTAAAGGATTTATCACTACCAGTTAACTCTTGACCAACATTCACTATGGGGTCAAAAATAAAACCATCAAAATTCATGGAATGTCATATTGAAATACAAATAAGATTGTTAAGTCCACTTGGTTAAGATATTTAGCTGTAACAATGGTTAAACTGATATAGTAGTGATCTGATTCAAATACAACTAAGATTGTAGATTTTTAGATCTATTCTAAGCTCAAAATACCTCCTCTAATCAATAATCACTTTAATCCTTCATATCCTTCAACATATTCAACTCGTTCAATAATACTCTGATGTTCGGTAATGCCTGCAGTTCAGCTCGGTTCTATCTGTAACCCGTTTGATCAGTGGTGCATGAAAAAATTCATTTCACACAATTTCTCCCATAGTCTTCAATTAGCTCCAGACTCAATAATGAATTTCATGTCTCTTTAAATAGACGTCATAAACCATTTTCTTCTCATCCATTAGATTTTGCCTCTTAATCTCCATTATCCATTTTTCCACTTCAAGCTTCCTTAGCAGATTTGTCTATAACATGTTTCATCCTTCTCCATTCGATTAATCTTGAATTTTTTCAGCCTTTAAATCCTCATAACAAAATTTATCTTTTACCTCAGAATCATAAGCAACTTGCCAGCTCATCAATTTAGTCAGTTGTTATAAACTATAATTATTTCTCTTACTTAGTCAATACAAAAATGTGTCGGTGAATACTAACTCAGTTATTATTGATACTCGGTATACACTGCACTGGCTCAGTGTATACATAAATCTTCAATTAACAACCAAATTAACTTGTTCAGTTCTGATCTTCAATACATAACAAATTCATGTAATACAATCAAGTCAAAAAAATGGTGCCATAGACTTATCAATAAGTTACCCAATGTATACCTTAGCCATATCTCCATATCCATCTCATCTTCATATAGATATCTCTTTCCTTTACCATTTTTCTTCTTCAGATGTTTGTAACCATCATGATTGTTACAAGCTAGGGTTGTCATTGCACCAAAATATCGACCTATTAATGCCTAATACAATCACTAGACTTATAGAAGACACAAGAGGAGGTTAAGCCATGTCGCGAACCTTGTGAGGGATGCTGACCCACTACTAAAAATGCCCCTCCCAATGTCACTCACCGTGGCCTACATGGATTTGAACTTGTGACCAAGCTCTGATACCACTTGTTACAAGCTAGGGTTTCCTTTGTACCAAAAGATTGACCTGTTAATGCCAAATACAATCACTAGACTTATAGAAGACACAGGAGGTGGTTAAGCCATGTTGTGAACCCTGCAAGGGATGCTGGCCCACCACCAACAATGATAAGTATAGTCAAAACTAGTTGACATCAATGACAATACATTTTGATTGATTTAATTGCCTTACATATCACTTTAATAGCTCAGTGATCACTAATCACTGTATTTCACTTGTCCATTCAGTTCATCAAGATATTCAATCAGTTGTAGATTATCACCTTACATACAAGACTCTTGATGCTTGTTTCAATCCATACATTTCTTTCTTCAATCGACACACCATGTCATCTTGATCAGTCAAAGGAAAACAATCTGGTTACTCAATGTATACTTCCTCTTCCAATTCTCCATTCAAGAATGCAAACTTAACATCCATATGATATATCTTGAAATTCTTGTAAGTAACATATGTAAGAAATATTCTAACTACTTCAATTCTAGAAACATGAGAAATGGTATTTTCAAAATCAATACCTTCCATACGTGCATATCCTTTGCAAACTAATCTAGCTTTGTTCCTTACCACTTAACCATCTTCATTCAATTTATTTCTGAAAACCCATTTTGTTCTAATCACATTCTTTTCTTCTGGTCTGGGAACCAAAATCCATGTATTTTTCTTCTAAATCTATTCCACCTCTTCTTTTATAGCTTTAACCCATATTTCTGCTTTTCAAGATTCATTAACATCTTTAGGTTCAACTTGAGAAATCAAACAAATTTCATTTCTGATTCTAGCATGTTTTCCTCTACCTTCATTCCTATCACCAATAATTTAATTTTCTAAATGATTTAACCTTACATACCTTGGAGTCTTCTTAGATTTTATTTTGTAGAAGAATCTTGAGTTTCCTCTTCTTATTCATCAATAACTTCTCCATTTTATTCTACTGATCCATTCTCTCTGATTCTGATTCTTATTTTTGAACAACCTAGTTTTCTTCTTCATCATATGACTCATAATTGCTTGAATTGATCCATTTATGATAATTCTCATCAACTCTCACATTAGTACATTCCACTATCTTTCTCAACTGATTGTTAAAATACCGATTGTTAGTACTTTCCACTATCTTTCTCTTTGTATGATATCCAAGAAAAATACCTTCATCACATCTAGGATCAAACTTCCCTAAATCTTCATCTCTTCTGATATAGTGTTTACTTCCAAAGATTCTAAAATACTTTATTATGGTAACATGACCATACCAAATATCATAAGGGGTATTACCAATACCATTTTTTATCTGAACTTGGTTCAATGTGTAGACTATGATACTCATTGCTTCTCTCCAATACATCTGCAGTAATTTTCCTTCCATCATCATAGTCCTTGCAATGTTAAGAATTATTTGGTTCCTTCACTCTACAATTCCATTCTGCAGAGGGGTTTGAGGAGAAAACATTTGTCTCCTTATTCCATTTTATACATAGTAAGCATTGAATTATCCTCAAGTATATTCTCCACCTCCGTCTGATATCAAGCACTTCAACTTCAATCCTATCCCAGTCTCAACCAGAGCTCTAACGATTTTGAATTTGTCAAAAGATTCAAATTTCTCTTTAAAAAATGTAACCCACATCATCCTTGAATAGTCATCAATGAATGGAATGAAATATATATCACCACAATAGTTCTTAGTTCTAGTATGACCACATAAATTAGTGTGCACCGAATCTAATAATCCACTTGAAGAATATATCTTTCTTTTCAATGTAGATTTTGTTGGCTTTCCCAACTAACATTCCTTACACATAGAATTATCAGGCTTCATCAATCTATGTAGATGTATCGCAACATGTGTAGTACTTATCTTCACAATAGTATCAAAATTTACATGAAAAATTCTCTTATGCCATAAACAACTCATCAATTCTAACAATCAAACATTTATCCTTAGTTCTATTCAAATGAAAAACATTACCTCTTGTCTTAGTACCTGATGTGATTTTATTTCCAGAGCTTCCTTTGATTATGCATTTTCCATCATTAAATTCCAACATATATCCTTTACCAACAAGTTGTCCAACACTCAAAAGATTATTCTTTAAACCTTCAACATATAAGACATCATATGTATTATTCTTACCATCATGTGTAATCAAACCTTTCCCTTTTGATAAAACAAGGATTATTGTCACTGAATCTGACAACACCATCATCATACCTTTCCAATTTCATAAATTTGTTGTTATCTCTAGTCATATGATGGGAACAACCACTATCTATTACTCATTCATCTTTTACCTCAATATGTACAGTTAGGGCTTTCTCCCCATTCAAGAAGGTAGGGTTATCATCTTTAATAGCAATAAAGACAATCTCTTCATCACTTTTCTCAGAATCTTCATCAATCACAACATCACTAGCATAATAACACTTCTTATGATATTTAGGCTGAAATTTTCTAGGCTTATGCTTCAATAATCTCTTAGGACATCTAGAAGAAAAATGACCAATCTTATTGCAAGAAAAATATTTCAAAGGTAGCTTCCCTTCATACTTAGCTAAACCTTTAGGAACTCTCTTCGTAATCAAGACTTCTATATCTTCTAACTTTCTTTCCTCTTCCTCAATATTTTCCCATTCCTTAGCATTTCTAGATCCAAACTTAGATGAACTTGAAGAACTTTTACCAGATTCATAATTTATCTTATTCTTATAAATAGTAGCTTTAAATATAGTTTCATACTTAGGACGATTATCACGAAGTCTAGTTATTTCAAAAGAAGATAATTTACCAATAAGTGAATCTTTTGTTACTTTAGAAAGAGTTCTGATCTCTTCAATTGTATAAACTTTTTATCCATAGCTAGGAGGAAAAGATCTCAAAATTTTAGAAACAATCTCATCCTCATTCATTACTCCACCAATACCTTTGATTCCACAAACAAGTTTGGTCACCTTCTGAATATAGGATTGAATTTTTTCTCCTTCGCTCATCCTCAAGGATTCTAGATTTCCTTTTAGGCTTCACAACTTCACTTGCTTCACACATGGATATCCTTCATATAATTATTCAAGTTTTATCCATACCTCATGTGTAGTCTCCAACTCCATTACGTTAGTTTATTCAACATATGATAAGGAAATAAACAAGGCTTCATTGTCTCTCATATTTTTTGGGATTATGGAAAGGTGAGTTACTGAGAGGGGATGGGTGAATTAGTAACACTAAAACTTTTTAACCAAATCCTCTTACACATGTAATTCATTAACTGACTGTATCAATTGCATTCACCATACACTCAATAACATAACAAAAATGTAAATGCATGTAATCTAATCAAATAAGAATACATGAAACTTCATACTCATAACACATATATTTTGGTATCACAGAAACCCTTGTTAGAAGGTAAAAAATTGTAGTGGGGATAGAACCCACAAAGCTTCACTTCTACAGAAATAAAGTTGTTGGTTAAGGCTTACAAAGATTGATCACTTCTGGTGATCTTACTCAATTAGTAGTAACAAAAAGATCAACTAGATCTACCTGGTTAGAGGTGTTAATCTCTATTGAGCATTTAAGGTTGTCATTAGTATCAAAGGATAGTAAACAAGTCAGTCGGTTACTTATATTGAGACAATCGGTAACTAGAAGTAAGACAGAGCAGTTGGTAAAGCTTTTTACACCGAGCATCACACAGTTAACCGAGCACTAGCAACATCGACACCGATGGTCAGTAAACACCGAGCATCATAGTATACACTGAGTAGATTATACAGTGTTTACCGATGATCACAGAAAATGGCATAGTAATCAGAAATGGCACATTATTCTATGTAAATGGTTATAACAGATTGTAAAATGGTTTACCAAGATCAAGGAGCATTCATTGTAAAAGATATTCATTAAATGCAATGATTATCTTATTTGTATTAGTTGATCTAGGTTATTTTGCACCGTAGATCTTAGGGTTATGATTATTTTTGTAACCTAATTTTTGCTAAGGCGGAAAAATAGAACACTATATATTTTTTTTGTTCACACCATTTTTATGAGGTTTCTGAACTAATATATATGAATCACAGAGCACTTGAAGAATTTTCCTATCTTCAAGACAATCAGTTTACCGAGAAGAATAGAGTACAGAGGATATCAGATTGAGAAGAATTAGACAAGGCTACCAAGCAGAACAAAGCAGAGAACCATCACAAATAAGGTGATATTTTGATAAGTACTTATAGATCTATTTCAGACAATTGAGTTGTCAACTAGCAAAAAATTTACCTATTACTTTCTGACAATTGTGATAGAGTTTTGATAAATCTCTTAACCGAGTACACACTTCATTTAGTGTTGTTAAATCCTATAACTAGGTAGATCTAGCTGATCTAATATGTTACTCCTAACATGGTAAAATCACCAGAAGTGATCAAAACTTGTAGCCTTAATAGGCAAACCTTTTCTATTTGCAGTAGTGAAGAATTTGTGGGTGTCATCCCCACCGCAATTTTTACCTTCTAACAAGGGTTTATGCGTTACCAAAATACTTGTGTTATGTGATTGTCATATTGATTTCATGTTGTTTACTTTCTTAAGTTAACTAGATGATTGATTTATGCAATTAGATTCAAGTTATTTTGATCAGTTATCACAGTATTCAGTTATTGATCAGAAAGGTTTTATAAGTAAAGTTTTGAAGGCACTGATTCACCCCTCCCCTCTTAGTACCCATCTCTCCTAATTCCAACAATTGGTATCAGAGCTCAGTTCTCTTGTTGAATAGTCTAACCACTGAAGAAAAAAGATCTAAGTCATGGAGAGATACAAGCTTGACAAGACTATTGAGAATCAGAAGATACAAATGCAGATGTTTGTGGAACAGTATAAACAAGCCAAGGAAGAACTAAAGAAATTACTGGTTGAAAGAAAGAACCTTGCAATTTAGCTGAATGAAATAATTTATCATGAAGAACCTATTGATGAAATATTTGTTCATATTGGATCAAGCTCTGGAAGCATCTCTGACGGATCTGAAAGCATAATCTCTGAGTTATCTGAAAAGAATCAGCAGCTATCCGAGCAAGTGAAAGCACTTCAAATCGGTCATGAATCTTGAATGGTAAGAATGGTGGAAATCATGAAAAATGCTAGACAAGCTAAACAAGATCAGAATCTAGCTATTGAAGACCAAAGACTGATGATTGAACAACTTCAAGCAAAAGAAAGTGAAATACAGAGACTCATTGATTGTCACTTCCAAGTATCAAATTAGATGATGACAGTTAATCAAGAAATGAATCAAGTAAATGCAGAATTATCAAGAAGACTTGAAGATGTTGCAATACTCAGAGAAGATAATGAAAAACTAAGAAATGAAATAAAGACACAAAAGTAACACAATGAAATGATGAAGATAGCTGAGGACAACTCTAAAAATATTGATGATTTCTTGACTAATAAGAGGAGATTCAGAAGTAGAACTGGTATAGGCTACATCGGTGAAGGAGAATCATCACAACAAGATAAAAAAGTCAACAACAATCAAACTCAGAAACCTAAAGTAATGACATGTTACCACTGTGGAAAAATAGGACATACATCTAATGTGTGTAGAAGCAAAGCACAAGGTAAATCTCCTGTCATTCCTAAATTCAATGGATATTGTTATTATTGTGGTAAGTTTGGACATTCAGCTTATGAATGTAGAGCAAAGAAGAATGACATTGCTAATAATACTACTAAGGAGAAAATATGCTATACTTGTAATAAGCATGGACACACTGCAAGGGACTGCAAGGTGAAAATGAAACAAATCTGGACACCTAAAGAGAAACTACAACGAAAGCCATATCAACCGAAGAGACAAGGTAACTCATATGTTTGGGATTATAATACATGGACTAATTGTACTGCATGTGGTTGGTATGGACATATTGCAGAAAACTATTACAGAAAGAGTCAGATTGGACAATCAAGAAACTGGACAAATGTAGGAATGGCATGTATGCACTGTCACAAGGCCGGTCATGTAAGCAAGAACTGCAGAGACCGAGCACTTGATGAAAACCATATATTTGAGAGTGGATATAACATTGCAGATATTACGAAGTTAAGGAACACAATGTGGAAGAAGGCATCTAATGAGAATGTTGAGTCAAGTAACACTATCGATGACATCGGTACCTCCACTTGATTGGGTGACATCGATACCTCCACTTAAGATGACAATGTATGTATAGAAATGACATTTTAAATAATCACATTTTACATATAGTTCCTTATATATGATGTACAAATACCAAATCTACATGAATAAAGATGCACCATGGTTTATGTGTTATAAGTTTACAAATGTTATATAGTTGGTAAAAGAGGAAACGTGAGTTGGTTACCTGTCGGTAATCACTATACAAGGTTAACCGACAATAGAGAAAACCGATGAAGAAATTCTATGTTAACCGAGAAAAAGACATTGTAGACATTACCGAGTTGACAGCCGTTTCATACCAAAAGTTAGGTCACGCATTTAATGCATCAAAGTTTGAGTGGGAATATCAAAAAACCCCATAAATACGTGAAAATAGAGTTCATTGTTACATTGTGATTTTGAAGAAAGGAGATCTTACAGAGAAGAGTTTGAGCTAACAATTTTTAGAACAAATTCAAAGCTATTGTAGATCAAACCGATGACAATTCTTCGACGATAACAAGTAAGTTCATTTGCCTACCAAACACTGGTTATCTATTGTTTGCTGAAACCCTAGAAATAATTTATGGCATCGACTTCGACCACAAAAAAATCACAGAACATTGAGGAGGAAGTGGAATTAATTATTAGGGCACACTTTGCCGAGGAGAAATTCAAACCTCATCCCAAGGTCGTAGCACAAGCAAATGATATGGGCACATTTTCTAGTATTCTAGATAAGGTTTTGTTAATAGAAGATGTTAGGGCTTACATTCACTGCAAGATCAGTGAAGTATGTGATTTTGAGACCATTGTAGCTTATCAGCAAATCTGTGGACCGGATGGTAAGATCAAATATGAATATAAGAAGATTGAAGAGTCAGAGTTATGATGTTTCACATACTTCCCACAATCCTTCCACAATGACTGGATAAGAATCGTGCTAAGCAAATTTCATGATGGAAAATTTTGGTTAGATAAACCTGTTGAGGTCACTAAGAAGATTATTAGTAGGGTTACTGGGTACCCTACAACTGACAAAGCCAAAGCCTTTTGAAGTTCATCTCGTCCTGACATAGAAAAGAACACTAGAGCTCAATGGGATGGTAGGGCACTGAAGATCTCAACTATCAAAGATCCAGCGGTAAAATTTGCTGCTCATGTCATCGGGTACAAGATATTCCAATCAAGAAAACCAAATAGTGTACCCTGCAACATCATGGATATGGCTTACAAAATTATGAAGAAAGATCACCAAGTTGATCTTGCCAAGCTACTACTACACCAACTGCATGACAATATGAAGACAATAAAAGAAAAGAAGTCTGATACATGTAAGTACATGTCACTACTTGTCTATACATTTCTCTATTTGCAAAAATATCTACCAGGGATTGGTAAAGTAAATTGGCAATCAGACAAACCGATAACTACTCAAATCGGTGAAATGATAAGTCTAGGAGACAATCTGAACAAGGAGTTCAATGCATATTTCAAGGAATTTCAAACAAAAATGCAACAAAGAAGTAGAATTCCAAAGGAATTAGTAAGTAAATTTGAAGATGACATATGCTTTGTGGTAAGCACAGACCACTCAATGATAAAGGTAGTAGAACCGAGAACAAAATGGATAGCACCGATGGGTTATGAAATGAATCATGATTTCACTTTGAAATCTATTAATACATTGTTGGCATTACTGATAGACATCACTGCTAGTAGGTTTGGTGTATATGAGGAAGCTAAGTCTAGAATCACAACAAACATAGAGATCGGAAAAATGTCTAGAAGGGAAAAGAAAATGAGAAAAGATCTCTCAACAAAATATGGAACTACATCTGACTCAACTAAGGAGTCACCAGTTGATGAGGCAACCGAAGGTCAGTTACAGTTGGCTGACAAGCCCTATGACAATGAGGAGACTGAGTCAGACAAAGAAAAGGATCACACACCGGTTCCTCCCACCAATGATGAATAAGAAATTTAACTACCCACAACTGATGAACAAGATATTCAGCTACTAGAACCTGAAGGAATGAGGACACGTTCATCAACTGCAGCACAATCTACTGAGAAAGAAGAAGAAGAAAAAGTAGCAAAAAGAAGAGTAGCTACACCAATGAAGGAATACATAAAGAGAAAGAACAAGAAGGTAGCTAAGCCACCCAAGAAAAAGAGGAAATACATAAGGAGTAAGGAAGATATAGAGGAGACTAACATTGAAAATGACCCTGATCAATTCAAGCTAGTTCGTAATAGGGATAGTACAATAGAAGAAATTATTGAAGATATAATTGAGAATGGAAATCTTACAAATCCAGGCATAGGAAAATTTGGCAAAATGTCAATCGAGGAAAAAATAAAGATCGAACATGCTATCATCCAAATCATGATAAAATTCAAGAGAGTATCGATGGAATTTGCATGTCAATTACCAAAAGAACTTGATGAAAAAATAAGTGAGAGATGGGCTATTGCATTAGATACATAGAAAAGGAAAAGAGAATGGTCATTAGGCCAAGCAGCCTCACACTTTAGTTATGCTGAGGTAAGTGAATACATGACAAAGTATCAGGCTATATTTCTAGTCAAGAATAGAGCAATGTAGATCATGGATGAGAATGTGGATGATATGGATGTCATATGTGACTCTCTATGGACATCAATTTTGAAAGAAGAAGAGAAATCTGAATAGGAAGCATTCCTAAAGTTGTCTAAAAAGAGACACAGTTCAAAAGATAAAGCTATTTTCATTGATAATAACAAAGGTAAGAAAATAGCAGACACCGATATATCAGTTACCGAGGTAATTGATATCACCGAACAAAAGGAAGAAATCAAAATTTCACAGGATGCACCAGATCAAGTTAAGATCCACTTGCAAAAGAAAACTGATGATGATGCACTCATTGAGGACATCACTAACGGTGATCCTGATGATGTGGATGACGAAGATGTGACCATTGCACCATAAAAAGATGAAGCATTCGACACTGCTAGTGTGCTCACATCACTACCGGGTGAGCTACCTATACTTACAGAAGCAGTTGAAATATTCTCATAAGTACAACCCGATGTCTCTCATCCTGAGCCAATTAAAGATACTACTAAGATTCAAGAACCTGAGAAACCTGCAGATACAAATGAGCCTAACAAACCAGAGGCACAGTCTACAAAACCAAAGGAACTTGAAGAAATCAAGTCAACCGAGTTGAACCCACTTGACACTACAACGGAGACTCCCACACAATCTATCGAGGAGTAGAAGAAGGATGATACAGTGTCAACTGGGAAGGATACTTCGAGGAGTGAAGAAAAAGATATTGTCATAAGTGAGAAGAAGTCACCTCTTTCCCAAAAAAAGAAGAAGAAGAAAGCCAAAGGGCCGGTCACCATTGATGAAGTTATCATTATACTCGAATGTGACCTAAGAACCCTAAGCCCTGAGGAATTAAGTAGGTATGGGGAGTTATGTTCAAGGAAAGCGACACAAGAGAAGTTAAGGCAAGAACACAAATGTAAAGAAGTGTTAAATGATGTATGGGATATTCTACAACAGATAGTACCAGAAACAAATATTGATGAGAATACTCCCATCATAGATCATCTTGCCACACCAACTAACAAAATCAATGCCCCTAATACAGATGCAGACAAAAGAATAGAAGAAAGGGAAGAATCCAAGATTCAAAACAAATTGGTAGAAAGGATTAGCATAGAAGTGGCATTGAATAAAGTAAAATTATCTGAGGTCATTACCGAGGTAAAATCTATCACCCAGATAATCTGTCAACTTCTAATCAAGCTTTGTACTTTAGACACCTTCACTGTAGAAGTCAGTGAAAAGATAAAAAGTTTAGAAGTAGAGATAAAGTTGAGTACACAAGCAGCTATCACCGAGCCAACTGCTTTCTTAAAGCATATTAATTGAGTTTAGGAACTCCAATGGCTGATAGCAGATTTAAGGAAACAAGAAGTGCACATCACCGATCAGGTTACAGAGTTACAAAAAGAACTCACTCCTTACCTGAAGATTTTTGAAACACACATTGTTAAAGCTGAGCAACTTGTAGCAACACTAGAGATTTCAGTGTTGGATAATATCTTTGACATGCATGCACAAGTCGGTCTTGAGCATATTGCTCTTACCAACTTGAAAGAGGAGTGGGACAACCTCTTGAAGTTTGTATAGAAAACCCATACAAACATTTTTGATAAGATGTAAGTATACATTTTTTTTACATTTGGCATTATTATCAAAAAGGGGGAAAACCATGTATATGCCAAATTAGTATAGCCAAATTAGTATACTTTGATGTGTTTATTACATACTACTGAGAGCATGCACCGAGGGGGAGTACTTTTTGTACTTAGAAATTTTTGTTATGTATATGGCGGAGATATAAGGAATATATAGAAACATTTTGTCTATATACATTTTTTGAAGTTTTGATACTAATGCCAAAGGGGGAGATTGTTAATCTCTATTGAGAATTTAAGGTTGTCATTAGTATCAAAGGATAGTAAATAGGTTGGTCGGTTACTTATATTGAGACAGTCGGTAACTAGAAGTAAGACAGAGCAGTTGGTAAAGCTTTTTACACCAAGCATCACACCGTTAACCGAGCACCAGCGACACCAACACTGATGGTCAGTAAACACCGAGCATTGTAGTATACACCAAGTAGATTATACAATGTTTACCGATGATCATAGAAAATGGCATAGTAATTAGAAATGGCACATTATTCTATGCAAATGGTTATAACAGATCATAAAATAGTTTACCAAGATCGAGGAGCATTCATTGTAAAAGATATTCATTAAATGCAATGATTATCTTATTTGTATTAGTTGATCTAGGTTATTTTTCAGCGTAGATCTTAGGGTTATGATTGTTTTTGTAACCTAATTTTTGCTAAGGTGGCAAAATAGAACACTATATATTTTTTTTGTTCGCACCATTTTTATGAGGTTGCTAAATTGATATATATGAATCACGGAGCACTTGAAGAATTTGCCTATCTTCAAGACAATCAGTTTACCGAGCAGAATAGAGTACAAAGGATATTAGATCGAGCAGAATCAGAAAAGGCTACCAAGCAGAACAGAGCAGAGAACCATCACAGATAAGGTGATATTTTGATAAAAACTTATAGATCTATTTTAGACAATTGAGTCGTCAACTAGCAAAAAATTTACCTATTACTTTCTGACAATTGTGATAGAGTTTTGATAAATCTCTTAACCGAGTAGACTTAATAGTCTTATGTAAATCTATTAACTGAGTACACACTTCATTTAGTGTTTTTAAATCCTATAACTAGGTAGATCTAGCTGATCTAATATGTTACTCTTAACAGGGTAAGATCACCAGAAGTGATCAAACTTGTAGCCTTAATAGGCAAACCTTTTCTATCTGCAGTAGTGAAGAATTTATGGGTGTCATCCCCACCGTAGTTTTTACCTTCTAACAAGGGTTTATGCGTTACCAAAATACTTGTGTTATGTGATTGTCATATTGATTTCATGTTGTTTACTTTCTTAAGTTAACTAGATGATTGATTTATGCAATTAGATTCAAGTTATTTTGATCGGTTATCATAGTATTCAGTTATTGATCACAAAGGTTTTATAAGTAAAGTTTTGAAGGCACTGATTCACCCCACCCCTCTCAATACCTATCTCTCCTAATTCCAACAAGAGGATTTTAGCAACACTCTTTATGTGTGCACTCGATTAAGAGATTTTGTAAAAGACTATTAAGTCTACTCTGTTAGGATATTTTAAGTTTGCTATAATTGCTAGAGAGTAATAGTGAAGTTTTTATCTATTTGAAAAATAACTTACATTTTTGATATCAAATCCATTAAGTACAATATTGAAATCACCTTTCTGTGATGAATATGTCCATCTGTATTTCTCGGTAGCCTTGAACTATTTCTAATAAACTGAATAATCTGTCAAAATATTTCCAACTTAACCCTGTCAGATCTTCAGATGTCTCCCAATGACAGCTACTTCATGTGACACTCATCAAAATGAAATCTTTAAAATTCTTATATCAAAATGATTTGACATAATTAGGGTCATAACACTTTCTAGAAAACCTATGATCAACGATTCAAATGATTGACCTAGATCATCTTTACATAGGAATCATCAGTCATTAAATGATTACATCTGTATTAAATATTCACCCCAATCTTGGTAAACCATTTTATAGCTCATAATTTTTTTTTGACCTTGAACTATGTGTCATTTTAAACTTTTATGTGAACTCTAGATTACTCGGTAAATGTTGTGTCTTGGTCTCGATATTATACTGATGCCCGATAATCCTGTGCTCGGTGACTGCTGTATAGTTATGACCGACTGAACTATCTTGCTCTGTTTACCAACTGTGTAAATGAATAATAATGACAAATCTTAATCCACTTAGGAGTAACATTCTCCCCCTTTGGCATTAGTATAAAAAACATATATGTGTATGCCAACTATAAAAGTTTGAACTTGAAAATTTGTAATCCAAAAAATGTATTAACTGTGTGAACTCCCTCTTTGAACATGGTCTCGGTATATATATATATATATATATATATATATATATATATATATATATATATATATATATATATATATATATATATATATATATATATATTTCCCCCTTTTTTTGAAAGTAATGCCAAAAATCTACTTATAGTTTGTCAAATATAGTTTGATGGGTTTTCATGAGGGTGGCCAATAGGTTTTCCCATTCCTCTTTGATATTCTCTAGAGTAATCTTCTCTAAGTCTACTTGTGCATGCATATCAAAAATGTTCTCAGTCACTAATATCTCGAGGGTGGAAACTAATTCCTTTTCCTTATTCACATGTTTTTGCATCACCTTTAAGTGGGGTAGTAACTCGGCCTAAAGCTCAGTTACATGTTCTCTTATCTTGTCCTCTTCCTTCCTTAACTCGAGTCTCAACCGCTGAATATTGGTAACTTTTGTATAATGCTCATAAAATGCATTGGTCTCAATTGTGAGACTAGTTGCCCCACCCTTTAGATCTTCATCTAATTTCTTTATCTTTTCACTAATCTCGATAGTGAAGGAGTTCACAGTGCATAATTTTTGCAAAATTGTAATAACCCTTTGAATAATACTATCTATCTCTGTTATTACCTCAGAAAGTTTGACCTTATTGACTACCACTACTTGGCTTATTTTCTTAGTTAGTTTTTACTGAATCTGTTGTTCTTCTCTTTCTTCAATCATCTGCTCGACATTAGTAGTTGGTCCATTGATGGTCTTGGTGAGAAATGCAAGTTGGTCAATGATGGGGGATATTTCATCTACATTGACATCCAAGGCAACTTGCATTACGATTTCCTTGACATCTTCTAGCACCTTGGTGTTCTTGTGTTCTTGTTTTAGCTTCTCTTGAGCTATTTTTTAGGTGCATAGCTCTCCATATTTTCTGAGAGATTCAAGGTCAAGTGTCCTTGGGTCACATGATGGAATTTCTATTATCTCATCAAGAGTGACCAAAACCTTACTTTCACGCTTCCTCTTCTTCTTCTTATCTTCCACATTGGATGTTGGATATTGTGTAATGGAAACTTGAGCCTTGTGCTTTGGATTTGGCTTAGGTGGCTCAATGGATTTTTCTTCCTCTTGGTAGTTGATTTCACAATCTGTGGACTTGGGGCTTGTGACCTGGTGTCTGTGGTAGAAGTGTCTACTATTATCTCTATTTGTGTGTCCTGATCATTTCTTGCTATATCAGTGGTCTTAGTGGGCACTTCACCTTGTGTAGCTTCACCACTATGCTTGGTCTATTTACAGTCTCCTCACCCTTGTCTTTAGTTGTATTTGTTTGTTTCTCAGGTGGAGCTTCCTTAGTTTGATGCTCAGTAGCTATATCTATATCTTGTACTAGAATAGGCAAATTTCCTAGTACCATTTCTCTTGCTACCTCGGTTGCTTCTTCTTGGCCAAGGTTATCGGTAGCATCAGTTATTACTTCATCTTCTTTTACTTCATTGTTGGGGTCACCTCCTATTATATCTTCAATCAAACTTTCTTCATCCCCTAATGTTGTCAACATCTCTGGAATCCCTTCCATGACATTCTTAGCAACAGTTTTGAAGTCTTCTACATAAATTTCCTCCTTAGGCTTCTTAGTACTCAGAGATGTGAATTTTTCATCGTCAACATTTATTGGTACATCGACTTGTAAGCTTGGTTGAGATTTCTCAATATCAACTGTAGATGCAATTTCCTCAGTTTGTTCTAATGGACTGAGGGTTTTAGTCCATATTTTGTTACTTTCTTCATCAACCTCTTGTATTTTTCCTACAAAATTTTAAATGCTCTAGGCTTCATCAATAATTTACTTGCATGTTGTTTCAAGGAAGCATCAATCTCGGGGATAGAGAAGTTAGGTTTTTCCAAAATTAGAGACCTTTCTCTCATCCTTTTCTCGGTTTGAAGTGCATACATCCATTTAGTAGATACTTTGTCATATGATTCTTTTGGTATGCTACTTGCAAACTCAACTAGAACTCATTTGAAATTAATCATCATACCTTTTATAGCTTCCTCTAGCTTGTCCTGATCTAGGGCTAGGTCTTTTCTTGTTGGTAGAAAACTAGATGATGATTTTTTCTCAGTCTAATGTGTAACAGATTTTGTATCTGACTATATTATTGTATGAAAAGAAAGATTTTGGTCTTTTGATATTATTGGAGTGGTTCACATCTTGAAACAAAGTTTACATAGGGACATGATTCATTGAAACTAATAAAAACATCTCAGGTTCATTTCTCTCCTTCTGTGTCTATCTTGTGATTTTTGGATTTTTTAGTCCATTTCATGGTGTTTACCCATGTGTATTTTTCTTATTCCTTATATTTTGATCTAGGATCAAATTAAAGATTTGTTGGATAGGACATAGATTCATCTGGTTTGCACAAGGATATTTGTAAGTAGTGTGAATCTGGATACACAGACAAATATTGTCACCAAGTGGTAATATTATGGGGCATGGATCATTGATAGTAGTTGGTCTTTGTATGCTACTTTGTGTTTAAAATATAGCCCAATGGATAAGGCACTGACAAGGAATAAATATCTTCTGTAGTGATATGTGTTTGATGTGGTGTGGTTATATCCCTCAAGTTTTAAACATAACCAATTCAAAAGTCTTTAAAATATTGAGGTTATAGGGCCGTGTGTTCATAATGGTGATTGAGAATCAATGAATGAGTGGTTATCATTTAGTATTTTCTCACCATATCATTTGTCATATAAATTCAGAGAAGGTTGGGAAGTATAGAATATTGAGATGGATTAGGTATACCCACCTTGGTTTTGTAGAGCCAAAAGTGTAGAGGGTAGTCTTGTCCCTATAATTGGTCTAGTAACCTACAGATCTCCCCACATTTGGAACTAACCCCTCTTTAAAATATGTCTTAGGTATATTGGTGTCTCTCTAAGTGTAAAATCCTTTTCAAAAACCAACACCTTCCAATAATTGTTTTATCCATGTAATATATGAACAATTAGAAGCAACAACAACATATTCTACCTTGATAATGGAATGATAAATGCATCCTTGTTTCTTACTTATCCAAGTAACCAATCTTTATCCCAAAAAGAATACTCCACCAGTGATGCTCTTTCTATCATCAATGTTTCCAGCCAAATCCACATAAGTGTAAACTTTCAGTTCAAAATTGCCTTATTTATTAAACCATAAACTATAGTTTTCAGTGCTCTTCAAATATCTCAAAATTATTTTAACAAAAGTCATGTGTGACTCTTTAGGCTTAGCAAAAACTCTTGCTACAATTCCAACTCCATGTGCAATATCTGGTCTACTATGCACAACATACATCTATATTCCAATCATAGATCTATACAAGGTTTGATTTACCTCAGTTGACTTGTCATCATTTGTCAATTTGCATCTGGTGACCATAGGTGTATCGACTAGTTTTGAATCTTCCATAACAAATGTCTTTAATACTTCTTTTATGTACTTTGATTGTGTGATGTATATGCCTTCATTCTGTTGTAATATTTACAATCTTAGAAAAAAATTGATCTCTCTAAACACTGACATTTCAAATTGTTTCATCATTTCATTAGAAAATGATTTGCATAAGTTATCATGTCCAAATATAATATCATCAACAAAAATTTCAGCAATAAGAATCTTGTCATCAGTTTCACTTTTCTAATACAAATTACTATTGTCACTTGTTCTAACAAATCCAATACTTATTAGATAGGAATGTAGAATTTCATACCATGCTCTTGGTGCTTGTTTCAGTCCATATAATTCTTTGTGCAACTTACATACCATGTTCTTGACACAGACTAAGGGATGGTGGATCCAATTAAGGATAGTTCAAACCTTGCAGCTTCATAATTACACAACAGAAATACACAACACAATATCTTTCAAATCAATATTTTTTTTCATTAACATGCCCGGCTATAAGGCCTTTTAGGTTAGGGACAATTACAAACAAAGTAATTATGCAAGATCCACACATAGATCCAATACAATCTCAACTATTTTAGCTCTGAAGAAAATCAAAAGCCGAAGGAAGCCCTAAGGTAGATCTAAACTTGAGCTTGCAAGCCTCCAAGCAATCTCCTTGTTTCCAAGTGTGCAAACCACTAGTTTTGCAAATACCAACTATCAGATAAAAATCTGATCTACAAGATCATGCAAGATCTTTTCCACAACTTCGCCAACTCTAGCATTCCAGCCACTCTAAACTAGTCATCCAAATCTTCCAAATCCCCCCTAAACAACTACCCAAACACCCCTTAAATACTAGTCATCAGCCACAAGTCAGCTAGTTGAAATCCTTAACTCCTCATAACAAACATTAAATGCCATACAAGTTGGCTTACAAATTATATATAAACATTTAATTCATCATGTTAGCCTATAACAACAACTACCAACAATAAATGCACCAAGTTGGCCCAACAAATCACACAGAACTCCAGTCGGTAAGCTAGAACTACCAAGCAATAGTGAAATAATCAAGCATGCCAAGCATCACTGAGCACTAGTGTTGACCGAGCATTGCAGACATGACCAAGTAACACTTTCACCAAGCACTAGAGACTACCGACTTCCTTCAGCGACCAAGCTTCCTTCAATGACCGAGACCATCAGTCAAGGTTGCAACTGAGTAACACTGGCCAAAAAAACAAACACCCATGCAGTTTCACCGAGGATAAAGATTTCCCTTGCATCACCCCAGAATGCCCCTGCATCAGACACCCTAGGTTCCAAAAGATGTGCATATGTGAGAAGAACATCTTCTAGGGTTCAACACATAAACCCCAAACTAGTTCTTCACATACAAGTCCTCCATCTTCTCAGGTTGCATATTCTTCCACTTTAGTTTCCTCTATCTCTTCAAGTATTTTCTAGACAACATACATGTCTGTTCTCCAAACTGATCAATCATTTTCTCAGGATCCACCAACTCAACTCGGGAACCAATACTCTGGCTTCTCCTACCGAGCATTGTATCCATCAAATGCATCATTGAAAACTTTCTGTCATCCTTCTCAACAGTAAATACATTCTTCACACAGTCATAAATAGCTCTGCAATCATATTGCCAAGGTCTACCAAGCAATATATCACAACTATTCATCTTCACAATGTCACATAAACACAAGATCCTTATAGTGCCAATCTGAACATCAATGAAGCATTGTTCTCTAACTTTCAGAGCATGATCATCTTGTAACCAACCAATCCTATAAGGATGTGGATGCCTCGTTCTACTCAAACCAAGTTTTCTAACCATGTCCTCAACAACAAGGTTATCAGTACTACCACTGTCAACAATTACATCACAGAGTTTACCTTTAGACTTGCATTGGGTCCTAAACAAGTTACTCCTCTGAAAAGGTTCCTCCTTTGTACCAAGAAATGTTCATTGAAGCAACAAGTTCTTAGACTCAGGTTCATTCTGAATATTCTCATTTACCACAATAGTTCATCGGTCAACCTTCTTCTATGTACACTCAAAAGAATGGTGTCCTTCCTCTCCATAGTTATAGAAAGTACCTTTAAAGATAACTCTACCTATCTTCTTCTTTGGTTCCATAGGTTTCTGTTCATCTTCTGCATCAGTCAGTTTATCCTTCACCGAGTGATCAATTTTCTCCTTCCCTCAGAAGTTACCAGGTTATTTCCTCTTCAACTTATCTTTTGACTTCAGAGCATACTGATAAGCATCTTCAACATAATCAATCTTCAGCATACCAAGCTCATCCTAAATATTGAATCTCAGACCATTCACATACCAAGATACCTTTTCCTTACCAAGTTCTCTATGTCCAGACCGAATAGTAAGCTTGTAGAATTCCTCGGTATAATCTTCAATAGAGAAATCCTTCTACTTCAGATTCTGCAACTTCTTAAATAATTCAAGCTCATAGTCAACCAATATGAACTTAGCTTTCAATTTTGTCACCATCAACCTCCACTAATTGATCTTCATTTCACCTTCATCTTCTCTATCCCTTTGTAGTTCTTTCCACCAAAGAGCGGCATGTCCTTTCAACTTAGTTTGTGCCAATCTCACCTGAAGAGGATCTTCAATTTCTTCCAACTCAAAGAAATCTTCAAGTTCACCAATCCAATCAATCAAATTTTCAAGCTTCAAAGTACCAGATAAAGTAGAAACTTCTGTTCAGTAACTATTACTAAACCGAGCTCCAGATCTATGTAACCAAGTAGTTCTATCTTCATTAGATTTGTCCCTCCGATCATCACCACTAGATCCAGCAAGTTCAAAGTCTTCAAAAACTTCTTCATAGCCATCCTCAGTATAACCATTCTCAGGTATACCAGTAAAAGCTCTCATGATCTCAGTGACCATGTCATTCTTCATTAATTCCATCTCAGATGTGAAATCTAATTTCACCTTCTCTGTGATCTGAGATTCCATAGTATCACAAAGATCATAAATAAATCTAGGGTCCAATCTTCTCAGAGGCACCCTTAAAGATATGCAAAAACCCTCTGCAAAAAACCCTCACCGACCACCTTGTGACAATCTCCAAGTTGTGTACAAGTTAGACCGCAATCTACAATCTTGCACAAAAAACTAGGGCACAATTTCACAAGTTCAGTGCCATGGATCTACAACCAAGATCATATGATCTCTTTGCCAACAAGATCAACTTCGCAAGATTAGCCTTGCTAGGTCAACCTTCACTCCAATAGGATCAACTCAGCTCCCACAAGATCAAATCTACTATAATACCACCTAGCGCAGACCAAGGGATGGTGGATCCAATTAAGGACAGTCCAAACCTTGCAGCTTCATAATTACACAACATAAATACACAACACAAGATGTTTCAAATCAAATTTTTTTTCATTAACATGCTTGGATATAAGGATTTCTAGGTTAGGGCCAATTACAAACAAAGTAATTCTACAATATCCACACATAGATCCAATACAATCTCATCTAGTTCAACTTTGAAGACAATTAGAAGCTGAAGGAAACCCTAAGGCATATCTAAACTTGAGCTCGCAAGCCTCCAAGAAATCTCCTTGTTCCCAAGTGTGCAAACCACTAGCTCTGTAAATACCAACTAATCAGATAACAATCTGATCTATAAGATCATGCAAGATCTTTTCCATAACTTCACCAACTCCATCTTTCCAGCCCCTCTAAACTGGTCATCCAGATCTTCCAAATCCCCCCTAAACATCTACCCAAACACCCCTTAAATGCTAGTCATCAGCCACAAGTCGACTAGATGAAACCCTTAACTCCTCCTAACAAACATTAAATGCCATACAAGTCGGCTTACAAATTGTATACAAACATTTAATTCAGCATGTTGTTCTGTAACAATAGCTACCAATAATAAATGCACCAAGTCGGCCCAAAAAATCACATAGAACTCCAATCGGTAAGCCAGAACTACCGAGCAACAGTGAAATAATCGAGCACACCAAGCATTACTAAGCACTAGTGTTGACCGAGCACCGTAGACATGACTAAGTAATACTTTCACTGAGTGCTAGAGACTACCAAGTTCCTTTAGCGACCGAGCTTCATTCAATGACTGAGATCATCGATCAAGGCTGCAACCGAGTAACACCGGCCAAAACAACAAACACCCATGTAGTTTCACCAAGGAAAAATACTTCCCTTGCATCACCTCATAATGCCCCTACATTAGTTCCTCTGATTAAGATCAACAAAACCTTCAAGTTTTTCAATGTAGACCTCTTCCTACAATATCCCATTCAGAAATGTAGATTTAACATTTATCTGATAAAATTTAAATCCTTTGTAAGCAGCATAAGCAAGCAATATTATTACTCCTTCAAATCTAGCCATAGGTGAAAATTCTCTTCATAGTCAATTCCCTTTTCTTGTGCATAACCTTTGCATACTAATCTTGCTTTGTTCCTAGTGACATCTCCATTCTCATTCAATTTGTTTCTGAATATCGATTTGGTTCCAATCAAATTCTTATCTTTCGGTCTCGGTACCAATGTCCATGTATTATTTTCTATATTTGTTCAATCTCTTCATTCATTTCCTTGATCCATTCATCATTTCCCAATGCATCTTTAATATTTTTAGGCTCAAATACACAAACTAAGCATGTGTTGTTTCTCAACTTTGTGTCATCATTCCTATTTTCTTATCTCCAATGATCTGATTTTGTGGATGGTGTTGTTGGAGCTTTTCCTTGCAGGACCAAACTTGAATCAATGGATGGGCTTGATTCTCAGGGTAGGCACTCAAGTTTGACAAGAAAATAGTCCAATTGATGAGGATTGAAAGGAATCCTCCTTCTTCTTTGAGCTCCACATCACTCAGGTGGGCATTTCCTTATTTGCACACTCAAGACACCTCATGATAAACAATAGGCCTGTAGATACATTATTGTGGAATAGTCTTCAAACCCTTGTAGGTATCCTGTACCTCAATGAAACCAAGATCTCATGCAATAGCCCTACTTGCATAGAGTGAGTATGAAAACTAGAGACCTATCCTAACAACATGAAAGGGAAAGGGTGGAACTGAATGTAAATGATTTAATGATGGGTTTGAAAGGACCCCTGAGATACCCTAAGTCCCTCATAGACCAGTGCCTTATCCATTGGGCCACAGAGTCAAATACCCTATTGCAATAGACAAGTATGAAACAAGAAAGCAATAAATTTAATGTGTTGATGCCTAACATCAATCACACACCATGACCAAACCTCACTTCAACAACCCAACTATGTATTCAAGTATGTTATTACCCATCCAAAGGCTTTTAACCCTCCCCTTAGAAGAGACCTATAAATAGATAATACATTAACCGACATTCACTAGAAGATAAGCATGACATATCTTTGACACCTTAGCTCATACATACATGAAAACTAATCCTGAACCAGTTATCTCTGTGAAGACAACTCCACTTGCAAATACATAGAAAATGCAAACAAAAAAATCAAACACCCTTGATGTATGATTAATGAATTCAGAATTCAAATGGAGATAGCTTGGTAACAGTAAGAATAAATTGAATCCTCATACATAAGACAAATCAACTACAATATATATTATATTCTCTGAAACAACAAAGGAAGAAAGAACACCCTATATGCAGAGAGAAGGAGAAAATCTACAGGAAAAGGACCCTTCATGGAACCAAAAGGGAACCCTTAGGAACCAGGATTTCAGAACCTTTTTAAAGTAAAAAAAAATCTACAATATATACCCCCTAGTCATCTTGGAATCCCAAACAGGATGCATCAAGCTTCAGATGACTAGGGTTAGGGTTTCAACTACCTAACCAATCAAAATTACAACCAAATTTATTGTAGGGGCAAGAAACCAAGCAATCTTGGAGAAATAGATCCAGAAAGATCTGCAATCATGAAAAACTATGAGATCAGGACAGAGAACCAAGAAATTTTCCATAAAAACCAGTCTATCCGGCCACCTGCAACACAAAACCATCCCTCATAGTACAACAAAACACCCTATAGAAATCAATCATGGAAACTTGGACCACACTGCAACCATCAACACCATCAAACCAATCAAACCAGCAATCTTCTCATGCGAATTCCATCTAGACTTAATAATGAATCTCTTGTCTCCTTTTATAGATACCATAAACCATTTTATTTCCAGCCATAGATTTTGCCTCTTAATCTTCTTCGTTGATTTTTCCACTTTAACCTTCCTCAAAAGTTGTGTCAATAACATGTTTTATTCTCCTTCATTTGATCATCCTTCAATTTTTTCAACCATTTGATCATCATAACAAATATTATCTTTAACCTTCGAATCATCCAAAATTGTCCAGTTCATCATCTTTAGTCGGTAGTCACACGTTTCATTTATTTCTTTCACTTAATCAATACCATGATGTTTTTGTGACTGTTAACTCTATTAACACTATACTTAGTATAAACTATACTTTCTTGATGACATTGTTTCCAACTTGGTGTATACTAAGTTCTTCATTTACCGAGAATATAAACTTGTTCATTCTTGATCTTCAATCCATAATAGAATAATGTAATACAATCAAATCACTAACATAATGTCAGAGCCTCATCAATAAGTTACCCAATGATTACCATATACATATATTTATCATACATCTCATCTTCATGTAGATATCTCATTTCTTCATCATTATTTCCTTCTTCAGATGTTTGTAACCATCATGATAAGTACAGTGAAAACTAGTTGACATCAATGAAAATATAATAACTAATTTAATGTGTGTCACATATACCTTAGTAGCTCAATGATCATCAATCAATGCCTTTGAAGTCATCAATATCACCTTCAAGATATTCAATCAGTTTTAGTCTATCAGAAGAAAGCAAGAAAGAACTAGAAGACTATGGTAGATTGTTTTATATTGAAGAACCTGAAATTCTACCCGAGCAATAGCCAAGTGTCATCAAGAAAAAAGATAATGCTACCAAGCAACAATATTTATAGACCGTGCAACAACAAATAGTTACTGATGGAAATGATGATCATGCACTGAGTGGAGAAAACATTGAAAAAAAAGATATGAACCTGTACTAGCAAAGTATGTAAGAAGACACCATCCACAAGATCAGATAATTGGAGATAAAGGAGTAGGAATGATGACTAGAAATAAACTAGGGAATAACACATGTTTGGTTTGTGAATTTGAACCTAAAACTATTAGAGACACATTGACAAATGATGATTCGATTAAGGAAATGAATGAAGAGATTGAGAAAATAAAAAATAAAAAATATGGACATTAGTACAAAGACCTAAGGAAAAAAATGTGATTGGCACTAAATTGATTTTAAGAAACAAGTTGAATGAGAGTGGAGATGTAACAAGGAACAAAGCAAGACTAGTTTGCAAAGGTTATGCACAATAAGAAGGAATTGACTATGGAGAAACATTTGCACCCATTGCTAGACTTGAAGGTGTAAGAATACTACTTGGATATGCTTCTTATAAAGGATTTAAGGTATATTAGATGCATGCAAAATTTTAATTTCTAAATGGGATACTTGAAGAAGAGGTATACATTGAACAACCTAAAGGTTTTGTTGATCTTAATCAGAGGAACATGGTTTTTAAGCTGCACAAGGCATTATATGGACTGAAGCAAGCAATGAGAGCATGGTATGAAAGACCGCATTCTTATCTCATAAGAATTGGATTTGTTAGAACAAGTGCCAACAACAATTTATACTTGAAATTTAAAACTTAAGATAAGATTCTTATTGCTGAAATTTTTGTTGATGATATAATATTTGGAGGTCATGATACTTTATGTAAGTCTTTTTCTAATAAAATTAGAAAAGAGTTTTAAATGTCGATGTTTTGGGAGATCAAATTCTTTCTTGGTTTGCAAATAATACAACAAAAGGAAGACATATACAAAATACAATCTAAGTACATAAAGGAAATCTTAAAGGCATTCAGTATGGAAGACTCAAAACCAGTTGGTACACCTATGGTAATCAGATGCAAGCTGACCAAGGATGACAAGTCAAAAAAGGTAAATCAAACCTTATATAGATCTATGATTGGAAAATTGATGTATGTTGTGCATAGTAGACCAGATATTGCACATGCAATTGGCATTGTAGCTAGATATTCTGCTAATCCTAAAGAGTCACACATGACTGTTGTGAAAATAATTTTGAAATATCTAAAGAACATTGAAAACTATGGTTTATGGTATAAGAAAGAAGGCAATTTTGAACTGAAAGTTTACACTGATGCTGATTGGGATGGAAATATTGATGATAGAAAATAAACTATAGGTGGACTATTCTTTTTAGGAGAAAGATTGGTAACATGGATAAGTAAGAAAGAATGATGTATTTCTTAGTCCACTATAGAAGTTGAATATGTTGTTGTTGCTACTAATTGTTCAAATATTGCATGGATAAAACAATTGTTGGAAGGTATGAATGAGGAGATTACTCATCTAGTGATAATCTATTGTGATAATACAAGTGCTATTAATATTTCGAAGAATCCAGTGATGCATGCAAAGATAAATCACATATCTATTAAGTATCACTACTTAAGGGAGCACGTTAAGGAAAAAAAAGTCAAATTGGAATATGTGAAGTCATAAGAGAAACTTGTTGATATTCACAAAAACCTTACCGAAGGACACATTTGAATACTTGAGAAGTAGATTAGGGGTCCATTCCCTGTCTAACAGTAACTAAGGTGATATGGGGTTGCATCAACTGTTGGACTACAACTGATTTGGAATCTGATTGAAGGATCTGTGATTACAAGATCAATGAGAAGTTGCTGATTAGATATGTAATATGATTAAATCAGTATTATGTTGTCATTGATGTCAACTAGTTTGACAACACTTATCTTGTAAGTTACTACATTGAGACATCTAAAGAAAAGTGGAAAAGAGATGAAGAATAGAGAAATCTACATGAGGAAAGATGTACATGATAGATGAGGATAAGGAACACATTGAGTAACTTTTTGATCAGTTTATGACTTGATGATAATGACTTCATTATGTTGCATTCATCTATAATGAAGTATAGAGCTGAAAGACACAAAGCAATGTTGTTGGTAAATGAAGCATTTCTAGAATACACCGATGGAGTGTAGTGTATACCAACTACAGTATTAACCGAGCAATGTTCACCGACACATTTCTTTGTTAACCAAGTGGAATAGAATGAATTAAATGTTTAGTTTAGCTGATAAAAATGATGAGCTGGAAAGAGTATAACATCGAGGTAACAGATAATGTTTGTTACCTAGATCAATGGTTGACAAAATTCAAAGAAGATCTAACGAAGCAGATTGAAATGTGTTATTGACACAAGTACCAAGAAAGTTTAAGTGGCAAAATCTATGAATGTGATTAAGTGGCAAAATTTGATGGTGGAGAAGAAAATGATTTACTCATCTATATAAGAGAACAAAATTTCTTTATGAAAATGCTGGAAGAAGGAGAAGCTACAAAATTATCACGTGAATAAGGTTTCATGCATTCTGATCATATTGGTTAGTGAGAACCGAGCTGCAGAGCAATTACTGAGCTACAAAGAGTAGTTACCGATGGATAGTAAGTTGATACAGTATTGAATCTAAAGTGAATTATTGATCAGAAGGATTTGAATGGATTGAATATTGATCTATAATCTGCAATTGAAGTTGTATTAAGGTAGGTCATTTTACTGTTACATAGTTAACCATTGTATACAGTCTAAATCTCTTAACCGAGTGGACTCTGAAAGTCTTATGATGTATCATTCATAGAATGAACATTGTTATCCTGTCAACCCCATAGTGAATGCTGGTTGGATGATAACTTCTAGTCTAAAATCCTCTAACAAGGTCACACCTGACAGTGTGTTTGTAACCTTTAACAGGGTTGGGTCTTAATCGACCTCACTTCAGAAGAGTGAACAATTTTGGGTTGCCGATCCCAGGTGGTTTTTCCCTTTACAGGGTTTCCACGTTAAATCTCATGTTATGTGTTGATTGTGATATTTGTTTGTTATCATAATTTGCATGTTACATATTAGATTTGATCGGTAAACAGTTATAAGTATTATACTAGTAATCAGTAAAAATACAGACAGTAAGAGTTATTATTGCTTATCGATGAGTAGAAATAGTAGAAATGGTTTTGGATTATACATTTTGTATTGGGACACTGGATAACTGATTCACCCCCCTCTCATTTATTCTAACAATTGGTATGAGAGCTACATTGCTTGGAATAGAGTTTTAAGGACTTAAACATAAAGGTCTCAAGATGTATAAGAGGGAAGTACCGAAACTAAATAAAGAGAACTTCATAGTATGGAAAAGTAGAATGAAGTTGCACATATCTGGAATTGGGAACTCAACACTAGATTTGATGCAAAATGGCTACATACAACCACCCACTGGTCCCCTACCTATTGATCAATTGAAGGATAAGCATGAACACAATGTTACTATGATGGAACTTGCTGCTACCTTTATCGACGCTGAATTTGAAGATATCAAGACATGCACAACTGCCAAAGGAATGTGGGATAAATTAGCACAAATCTACAGTGGAGATCTGAATGTCAAAAGAGCCCAAGCTGAAAGTCTGAGAGGTAGATTTGATGAAATGAGAATGAAAGAAGGTGAGAACATTGTCCAATATTCAAATAGACTCAAAGAAGTGGTACATGCTATTAGATCATCTGATGGAGTGATTGATGATGAAACATTGATAAGCAAGATTATCATAACTTTGCTACCAGTTTATGAAATTAGGATTTCTACAATTCATGAAACAATAGCTACATCTAACCTCACTCTTGACACTCTGATTGGTAAACTTACAACCTTTGAATTAAACAATTTTGATAACAGTGTTGTTCCTTCTGTTGAATCCACTTTCATGTCTTCTCTGAAGATTGGAAAGTCTAGCGGGAATAGTAAGAATTGTGATAGTGATGACAATACCGATGATGAACTTGATGCGCTTGAAGCACTTATGGCCAGAAGATTGCCCAAAGAAAAAGGAAGGTATAGAGGTAAGCTACCTTTAGCATGCTTCAATTGTAAAGAAGTTGGTCACATTGCTACTAGATGTCCACAGAAGAAAGATGATGATAGATCCAAAGACCGATCTAAAGGAAGCTATGAAAGAAGAGTCAACACAGGTTACCGACACAACCACAGAGACAACCGAGATGAAAAAGACAAAAAGGTATGTTACATAGCTGAAGATATTGAAACTGAATCTAATTTTGATGATGATATAGAAGTTGTATTTGTTGCTATGAAAGATGACTCAGAAGAGGAAGAGAAACATGAAGAGACAACACTGATCTCTAAAGTAAGCAGAAATGATACATGGATCATAGACAGTGGCTGCACACATCATATGACTGGTGATGTAGAGAAGTTTGATCATCTTGCTGAATATAATGGAGGATCTGTGAGAATGGGAAATGATGCACCTTGTATGGTAAGAGGTAAAGGCTCACTGATGATCAATGATAGATTACAGCGTGAAAATGCATATTGGGTAGATGGATTGAACTATAATCTGATAAGTGTGGCTCAGTTGAACAATTTAGGCCACCGACTGGCTTTTGAGAGCAAAAAGGTGAAGATTTATGATGATGGAGGAAGACTTGTCAAAATTGGTACACAATCTAGAGGTAATCTATTCTATCTTGATATAGATAATTCTTCTTGTTTGTTAATAAAGGATGAAGATGCTTGGTTGTGGGACCGAAGGTTATGCCATGTGAACTTTGACAACATGATCAAGATTAGTAGAAAGAAAAGAGTTAGAGGATTGCCTAACTTGACAAAACCTGATCATGCCATGTGCCATGAATGTCAGAAAGGTAAGATGACTAAGTCTAGTTTTAAAAGCAAGGACTATTCAAAAAAGAAGATACTTGAGTTGGTTCATACCAACCTATGTGGTCCTATGAGAACTCAGAGCTGTTCTGGTGATAGATATTTTATTCTTTTTGTTGATGATTATACTAGACTGATGACTGTTATGTTCTTGAAAGAGAAATCTGAAGCTTTCAAACTGTTTAAGTGGTATAAAGCTAAGGTAGAAAAGGAAACCAGTAAGGAAATAAAGTGCTTAAGATCTGATAAAGGAGGTGAATTTATCTCTGATGAATTTACTAAATTTTGCAATGAGCATAGAATCAAGAGGTAGGTATCTGCAACGAGGACACCTTAGCAAAATGGCATTGCTGGAAGGGAATAGGTCTATAATTGACTATGCTAGAACTTTGATGATAAAAAAGAACATTGCTCAAACATATTGGAGGGAAGTTGTCAACACAGCTGTATATGTTCTTAATTGAGTACAACTGAAGAAGGACTCCGACCGAACACCTTATGAACTATGGTTTGGACACAAACCTACTGTGAGTTATTTTAGAATTTTTGGAAGTAAATGCTTTATCTTGAAAGATGAGAGAAATGGAAAATTTGATTCTAAAGGAGATGAAGGAATATTTCTTGGATATTCTACTACAAGTAAAGCATACAAATGTTTGAATAAGGCTACAAATAAAATTGTTGAAAGTACTAATGTTCATGTTGATGAGTTTGATGACAAGTACATAGAGGAAAGTACAAAGGAACTGGAAGACTATGGTAGATTCACTTACATTGAACATCCAGAGTATCTATCGACATCGCAAGCTATAAAAATTGGTCAGCAGGGAAACAATGCAGTACAATAGGCACCACAAACCGATCAACATGAAGCTGCCGAGCAAGGAAATGAGAGCAGGATGAACAAGAAAGGAGAAATCAAGTCTTGGCTAGTTTTGTTAGGAGACATCATCCAAAAACACAAATCATTGGAGACAAACATGCTGGAATGCAAACCAGAAGCAAAACAAGACAAGGTACATGTCTAATTTGTGAATTTAAACCTAAAACTGTGAAAGTTGCATTAGAGAATGAAGAATGGGTTAATGCAATGAAGGAGGAAATAGAGCAAATAGAAAAGAAAAAAACCTGGTCCTTAGTACCCCGACCAAAAGATAAGAATGTTATCGGTACTAAGTGGATATACAAGAATAAATTGAATGAAAATGGTGAAGTCACAAGAAATAAAGCTAGATTAGTATGCAAGGGATATGCACAGGAAGAAGGCATTGACTATGGTGAGACATTTGCACCAGTTGCTAGATTAGGAGGAGTTAGAATGCTACTTGCATATGCTACACAAGAAATTCAAAGTCTATCAAATGGATGTGAAGTCAGCATTTTTGAATGGTATACTTGAAGAAGAAGTCTACATTGAACAACTTGAAGGATTTGTTGATCCCGACAATAAAGACATGGTATGTAGATTGCATAAAGCTTTATATGGACTAAAGCAAGCATTGAGAGCATGGTATGAAAGATTGCATACTTACTTGTTAAGTATTGGATTTGTTAGAACAAGTGAAAACAACAATCTGTATGTGAAAGGTGATACTGATGATACTATTATCATTGGTGAAATTTTTGTTGATGATATTATCTTTGGTGGCTTAGATCTTGTCTGCAAGGCATTTACTGATTAAATGCAAAAGGAATTTGAGATGTCTATGTTCAGAGAGATTAAATTCTTTCTTGGACTTCAAGTGATTCAATAGAGTAATGGCATATTCATCACACAATCTAAATACATAAAGGAAGTACTGAAGACATTTGGCATGGAAGATACTAAACTTGTGGGAACATCGAAGGCTACTAGATGCAAATTGACAAAGGAGGATGAAACTACTGAGGTAAATCAAACACTTTACTGATCTATGATTGGCAAGTTAATGTACGTAGTTCACAGTAGGCCAGATATAGCACATGCTGTGGGAATTGTTGCAAGATTTTTTGCTGACCGTAGAGAATCACACATGATTGCTACAAAAAGGATCTTAAGATACTTGAAGAAAATAGAAAATTATGGATTATGGTATTCTAAGGAAGGGAAGTTTGAACTGAAAGTTTACACTAATGCTGATTGGGCTAGAAATGTGGATGATAGAAAAAGCACCACTGGAGGAGCATTTTTCTTTGGTGAAAGACTTGTAACCTGGACAAGTAAAAAGCAGGCTTGTATTTTTCAGTCTACAGCTGAAGCAGAGTATGTTGCTACTACTACCAATTGTTCAAACATTGCATATATCAAACAAGTGTTGGAAGGAATGAATGAGGTAATCACTGACCCAGTGATTATATACTATGACAACACTAGTGCTATTAATATTTCAAAGAATCCTATGATGCACTCTAAGACAAAGCATATATCTATTAAGTATCATTACTTAAGAGAACAAGTGCAAGAGAAGCAAGTAAAGTTAGAATTTGTTACATCTAAAGAACAACTTGCAGATATTTTTACAAAGCCCCTACCGAAGGACACATTTAAATACTTGAGGACTAGACTTGGGGTCCATCCCTTGTCTATCGGTCACTAAGGTGATCTAGATGTTGCATCAGCCAATTTTTATCAGAAGATCATTCATGTTGATGCAACATAGTTCACACTTTGAATCATGTTCAAGGTTGTGATTAAGTTTGATAACTTGAACTGATGAGAAATCAATATATAGAGATAAAGAGGAAGTACTGAACACCACAGAGAGTTACTTGGCTACTATAAAGATGATTGTTTATTTGTTTCTTTGGCATTCTGTCAAAGGGAGAGATAAACATATGAAATGAAAAGGGGAGAGATAAACCAAAATATGAAAAGGAACAAGCACCGATGACAATTATCTAAGGGAGAGACAATCTGAATGAGATAGAGTATTGAAGATTAGTTACAAAGAACAGAAGCAGGAACATGAGAACTGAAAAGATCACAACTACAGAAAGGTAAAGCTATATTACTTAATGCTAGTTTAGTAATGTAGTGATTAAACATATTAAGTCTATTCGACTTACAAAATTTTTTCACAAAGTTGTAGAATGTATGTTTGGTATGTGTATGGTACATTTCATATTAGTTGAGTTGCCATCAATGCCAAAGGGAGAGATTGTTGGACTACAACTGATTTGGAATCTGATTGAAGGATCTATGATTACAAGATCACTGAGAAGTTTTTGATTAGATATGTAATATGATTAAATTAGTATTATGTTGTCATTGATGTCAACTAGTTTGACAACACTTATCTTGTAAGTTACTACACTGAGACATCTAAAGAAAAGTGGAAAAGAGATGAAGAATAGAGAAATCTACATGAGGAAAGATGTACATGACAGATGAGGATAAGGAACACATTGAGTAACTTTTTGATGAGTTTATGACTTGATGATATTGACTTCATTATGTTGCATTCATCTATAATGAAGTATAGAGCTGAAAGACACAAAGTAGTGTTGTTGGTAAATGAAGCATTTCTAGTATACACTGACGGAGTGTAGTGTATATCGACCGCAGTATTAACTGAGCAGTGTTCACTGATGCATTTCTTTGTTAACCGAGTGGAATAGAATGAATTAAATGTTTAGTTTAGCTGATAAAAATGATGAGCTGGCAAGAGTATAACATTGAGGTAACAGATAATGTTTGATACACAGATCAACGGTTGACAAAATTCAAAGAAGATCTAACGAAGCAGATTGAAACATGTTATTGACACAAGTACCGAGAAAGTTTAAGCGACAAAATCTATGAATGTGATTAAGCGACAAAATATGATGGTGGAGAAGAAAATGATTTACTCATCTATATAAGAGAACATAATTTCTTTATGAAAATGCCGGAAGAAGGAGAAGCTACATAATTATCACATGAATAAGGTTTCATGCATTCTGATCATACTAGTTAGTGAGAATTGAGTTGCAGAGCAATTACTGAGCTACAGAGAGAAGTTACCGATGGACAATAATATGATACAGTATTGAATCTAAAGTGAATTATTGATCAGAAGGATTTGAATGGACTGAATATTGATCTGTAATCTGCAATTGAAGTTGTATTAAGGCAGGTCATTTTACTATTACATATTTAACCATTGTATACAGTCTAAATCTCTTAACCGAGTGGACTCTGAAAGTCTTATGATGTATCATTCATAGAATGAACATTGTTATCTTGTCAACCCCATAGTGAATGCTGGTTGGACAATAACTTCTAGTCTAATATCCTCTAACAAGGTCACACCTGACAGTGTGTTTGTAACCTTTAACAGGGTTGGGTCTTAACCGACCTCACTTCAGAAGAGTGAACAATTTTGGGTTGCTGGTCCCAGGTGGTTTTTCCCTTTACAGGGTTTCCACGTTAAATCTCGTGTTATGTGTTGATTGTGATATTTGTTTGTTATCATACTTTGCATGTTACATATTAGATTTGATCGGTAAACAGTTATAAGTATTAGACTAGTAATCAGTAAAAGTACAGACAGTAAGAGTTATTATTGCTTACCAATGAGAAGAAATAGTAGAAATGGTTTTGGATTATACATTTTGTATTGGGACACTGGATAACTGATTCACCCCCCTCTCAGTTATTCTAACATCAACCTATACTTTATCATAATATTGAATGATGTTGATGCATGATGTTCACACTTTGGGATTCCTAAGGTTGTGAAGAAGATGGAATACAAGCTAAAATAGAGAACATTTGTACTTGCAAGTTATAAGTGTCTGAAAGAAACAAAAAAGATACTTATTTGGCTATTGAAGAGTTGATTTATTTTTGGCATTTCTATCAAAGGGAGAGAGATACATGAAATATTTAGATTGAGATTCAAAGGGAGAGAGATACATGAAATATTCAGATTGAGATTTAAAGGGAGAGAAGATTACATGAGATATCAGTTAGAAGTGAAGTTATCTAAAAGGGAGAGACAAAGATGTTGTGTAGTGATTAAACATATTAAATGCATAAGCTAAGTGAGAGCTTACTGAGTCACAACATATATATTGAGTTGTAGACACTTAAGATGTTTGGTATTCTATGACATATTTCATATTGTTCAATGCCAAAGGGAGAGATTGGTAGACCACAACTGATTAATTACTTGGAGAACATAATGTGAAGATGATCACCAAGCTACTAAGGTATATGTGAGACATTAGATTAGTTATTATATTGTCATTGATGTAAACTAATTTTGACTGTACTTATTATGATAGTTGCAAACATCTAAAGAAGGTAATATTGGTGAAGGAATGAGATATTAACATGAAAATGAGATGTATGAATAAGTTATGAATATGGTATTCATTGGGTAACTTATTGATGAGTCTATGATACTATGATAGTGATTTGATTGTATTACATGATTCTGTTAAGAATTAAAGATCAAGAATGTACAAGTTTATGTGGCCAGTATATGAAGAACTTAGTATACACTGAGTAGATACAATGTACATCGAGAAAGTGTAGTGTATACTGAGTGCGGTATTAATTGAGCTGGAAGTCACCGAAACATCATGGTATTGACTGAGTGAAAGAAATAAGATGGAACATATGATTTTCAACTTGAGATGATGAGCTTGATGAATTGGGATGACTCTGAGGACAAAGATAAATTTTTTCATAAAGATCAGATGATGAAGATTGAGACATGTTTAAGATACAAGTTCTGAGGAAGGTTAAAGTGGTAAAATTGACAGTGAAGATTAAGTGGCAAAATCTATGACCGAGAAGAAAATAGTTTATCATGTCTATATAAGGAGACAAGAGATTCAAAATAAGTAATGTGCATGAGGAGAAGATTGTATTCATGCAAAGCTGGTTAGATAGATTGAAGTGAGAACTGAATAATTTTGTAGACTACACCGAGTGTTAGAGAAATAATTTAACCAAGCAGAACAAAGTTTGAGGATAGAAATAAATTGAAGAGATTATGATGGCCAGAGGTATATTGAGCTTAGCATAGATCTGAATATTTGCAAAGGAAGTTGTATTTGAATCATATCATTTATTGTTGCATTCTAACGATTTCTATAGAAAAAATCTCTTAATTTTGTGAGACTTAACAGTTTTTATTTACTTCTTTATGACATTCAATCAATGTTGATTGTTTTCATGTTGACCCAAGTGAATGTATGGTCACAAAGAACTGTTGGTGATAAATCCTCTAACAAGGTCACACCTTATAGTGTGTTTTGTAACCTTTAACAAAGTTGATTCTTAACCAAGCTCACTTAAGAAGAGTGAAATTATTTCAGGTATTGGTCCGAGGTGGTTTTTCCCCTAACAAAGTTTTCATGTTAAAAATCAAGTGTTATATTTGGATAGATGTGATGATTTGTTATTTTACTTTATAGATCACATTAAATGGTTTGATCTGTATATACTATATAATATTAATGGTATTTGGTAAATGCATCAGAAAGACACAGTCAACTGTTACCGAGGTATTTAAGTTTATATGTTAAATTTGTTGAATACATCTGAGAGTATTTGGGACTGTAGGATAACTAGACTTAACTAATTCAACCCCCCTCTCATTTATCTAATAGTAGGGAAGGGGAAGTTCCTTCCCCAGGAGAAATGAAGCTTATTTCTTAGAATTTTAGGGGCTTGAATGCTGCTAACAATAAATATTTGATTATACATTGTATCTTCTCGTTTAAAGTAGATATAGTCATGATGTGAGAAATAAAGCTAAATACTAATCAAATGGGGAAATTTAAAAGATCAATAGGCGATTGGGAGGTAGAATTTGAGGAGGCTACATGAACCTCTAGGGGGCTGGCAATCATCTAGAATATGGAAAGAGTTAATTTTAAAAAATGGAAGGAAGAAGCAATTGGCTTGGAGGAACATTCAAAATCCTAAGTTCCAAATTGAATTTCTCTATAATTAATGTTTATGTCCCTACCTCTACAAAGAATAAATTAGGAGTTTGGGAAGAGATTAGCAACAGATTTAGAGTATGGATAGAAAATAACTACATTATTGGAGGGAATTTGATGCCATCATTCATCTTTTCTAGAAAAATGGGGATATACAAAAAGAGTTCCAACCATAGTTAGATTTCAAAAATTGGGTCACAAAGGAGAATTTGTTAGAGATTGAGATGGAGAATGGAACTTTCACATGGAATACCATGAGAATGGGATTTAGTAATATGGCCGAACAATTAGACAAATTATTTTACAAAGGATATCTGTTTACCTTTCCTTTTGATTTCAAAGTATCTATTTATCCTACATTAGGATAAGATCATTACCCCATTCATTTTGATATTTTGGGAGAAAATAAACTACTGCCATGTCCATTAAAATTTGAGAATATGCGGATGAAGGATGAAGAGTTTTTTAAGTTGATAGATAAATGGCATAATGAATCTCAATTTTTGATCCAGGTAGATCTAGAATACCTAAAAATTCTATAGTCTAAGAATATCACAAAACTACTGTCATTGTGAAGAGCTTGGATAATTGAACCCAACACAACTTGAACGAGGTCAAAAGGAGCTCATACACAAAAGTTATGCATGGTCAAAGTTTAGGTCAAATAGGTAAACTAGGAGGTCAGAAAAAAGGTGAAGAATTGATTGTCTCAAATCCAAGCAAAAATGATTCCAAGTCCTAGTTCTCATCGTGCTAATTTTAGAACTAAATTTGATTTAAAAAATAGAATTTGTATGTGAAAGTTATGACTAGTTAAAGTTCTATAGTCAAAGGTTGACCAATGATGACATCAACATGATGTGTCAAGACAAGTGACGTGGTAGTTTCACCAAATAGATTTTGGCATGTGACACAGTGACATGGTAGTACAATCATCATGAGTACTTGGCATTTTAATGAAATGGCCAATCAAAGCTTGACATGTGTCATAATGTTCAAAATATTAGAATGCCACATGGACCAATCATTGGGTGCCATGTGGCACCCTTGAATGGAAGCAGTTTCAATTTTTTTTTTTTTAGCAAAATTATTTTGATGGGTTTTGAACCCATACCCTCCCACTTCCATGTTACAGGCTCCACCAATGCACCACACAAGGTGATTCAGAGGTGGAGAGAAAATTCTGAAAAAGGGAGAATTCTTTGTGAGAAGAAATTTTGCAAGGTGTTACTTTACACCAAAAATTGTAAAGAAAAGAAAGAGATTGTGAATGGGTTTTGAAATCTTGGATATTGTAATAAGGCGTGTTTTGTCTAGTGACATTAATAAAGTAGGCCTCAAATTGAGAAGATAACCAGAGACGTAATCCCTACGGATGAACTTCATTATCAAATTGTTTGCATCTCTTCTATTCCTTTCATTTTCTCTCATTTATTTAAGTTTTATGTTCTCTATTTAGTGTTATCGAACACATAATTAATTAAAAGTGTTTAAAAGTATAACTCAGCTTCAATAATATAAATGGGTGAAATACATGTTCGCACATTACTGTTGTGATTAGGGATTTAAATTTGTAATTGGATTAAGTTTTGGAAAACTTTAATGTCCTATTTTACAGATCAAGTTTGGTATCAAAGCCCATTTTGCAGGAAATTGCAAGTGGTGAATGTTAACCAGGTTGAGACTGAAACAAGGAGAAAGTGCTCTTGAAGAGTTTGACCTAGGGATAGGAAAATGAAGAAATTTTCCATGACCAGAAATGGCAGCTAGACAAAGTCCTTTTGAGCTTGATGAGAAAGACTTCTAAAAATATTTTATTGAAATGAAAGCTATGGTGGAAGTGCTATTACAAGAGAGGAAGGAACAACAGAGGAACAAGGAAGGAAAGGTTAGAAAGAAGGAGGAATTTAAATCCTCATTGAAAGAATAAAAAGGTAAAGGAGTAGGAGGTAGTCATGACCCTCCTGAATCTCCATCCCCATCTTCTTCATCCTCTTCATCTTCTTGGTCTACTTCTTCTAAAAAGAAACAACTTGTGCAAACACCTTTTCTAAAATTGGATGTTCAATTTGAGTTTCCTATATATAATATTGAATTGGATGCAAAACAATTGGATAATTGGCTTAAGAAAATCAAAGTGTATTGCAGGGTTTAACAGATCTTGGATGATTCTTCCAAAATCTAGCTAGCTACTCTTCAAATAGGAGGCATTGCATTGGTTTGGTGGGAGGGTAAGATTTAAGATGATCTTTCTATGCATGGTAAAATCATTTCATCTTGGCATGAATTTACTTATGCTTTAAATAAATAGTTTTAGATCCTTTGGATTATATGCAACAAGCTGTGAAGGACTAGAAATATTTAAGATAGAGTAAAGGATAATTTGTGCAAGAGTATACATAGGTGTTTAAAAAGAAAGAACTTACTCTTGGTATTCCTCTTTATATACAATACACTTTATTAAAGTGTATAGGTGGATTGAATTTACATATAAAACATACAATCTTGATGTTTAATCCATCTAACTTCGATGAAGTGTTTGTGTGTACAAGCAACTCATATTAAAGCAGGTGAAAGGAATATAAGTTTTAGTTCAAAAAATGAATTTGTTCCTCCTAAAGGAAATAAAAAGGGTAAGGAGAGGAAATAAGCTAATTTGAAGAAAGAGGAAGGTGAAAAGAGAGCTTTTTCAGAAGAAAGGGCACAAGAATGCAAAGTGTTTGAAACTACATCTAGAATTACAACCAAAGTGGTTTAAGAAGGATTACAAAGGAAAGTAGAAAACTGCAACCATTGTTCAAGATCTGTAATCGGATTCTGATGATGAAACAAAGATATCAGTTATAGGTTTGAAAGGTGAAGCTTTTATTGGTAATGATTCTACCCCTAATGTTTCACATACTTATACTTCCAAAAGTCATGTTGTTCATGAAGATAGTAAAAGATGTGAATTTTTTCATATAAGGATGATTTCTAAGAACACTAAGATTGATACTCTCATAGATATGTTGGAAACTGCAATTGAAGCAATTGTTGTATTGTCATTGATGTCAAACCTTAACTGGTAAGATTGTTTCTATTTAAGAAAGTACTATATCTATTTGATTGTTTCTAAGGGGTAAGGCAAGGTTGGTAACAATAGCACCTAAGGAAAGGTTGAGTTATCTTGATACTTCAAAGAGTACTTGATTATGTGGCACAATGATAAGGCAATGTATTGTTTATCTAAGTAAGAATGAAGACTAAACTGGTAGGCTTAACCGAGCTAAAGTGAAGAAATCTAGTTTAAGCCGAGTGTTATTAGTGTCAACCAAGATAGTATATGCTGAGTAAATTTAGTGTTGACAGAACACCATTTAATTGCCAAGGAAGTCAGTATTATCCAAGGAAATAGTTTATGAGGTGACCGAGCTTTCTAGTGAAGATTGAGAAGTTGAACACAGTATTGATCAAGTGTTAGTATTTCACATTTGAGGAAGAATTTAGATTTCCAGCTGACATTGTTGAATTCTTATATTATGTAAAACGTGTTGACTTTATTTATTGATTGTATGAAAGTATTTAATGTACTGTAAAATGTTTTATTGTAAATCTATTGAGAGATTCGAGATATTTCTAGAAGGATAGCTAAAGAACATAATGTAGGATAGATTCAATGAATCTGACCTAACCCTAAGATCTATGAAGGAGGTTAAGCGGCAAAAGACGTATTGACCTAATGGAGAAAGTATTAAGGAAACCTAACCTAGAGGTTGTGATAGAGAGTGGATGTTGGAAGTATTGTTGATGTTATTGACTATCTAAGAAGAGAAGGCTGAAGGAGAAGTGTTGTGGTTTCTTGAAAAGAGTTCCGAGCAGATCAGTGATGGAGATGGTAAAGGTTCACAGTCAGTAAGCTATCATATATGTATGAAATTGGATCTGATATTTGCGAAGTGAGTTGTATGTTTTTCAGATCAATACTACTGCTACTTTCTAACTATTGTATCAGTCAAAATCCTTTTAATAGAGGTTGACCTAACAGTCATAGGTATAAATCCTTTGAACAAGGTTGCATTCTAATGGAGTGTATGTAAGTCCTATAACAAGGTGCACTTTTAACGGAGTGGTTTAAATCCTTTAATCGGGTCACACCTGACAGTGTGTTTGTAACCTTTGACAGGGTTGGCTTTTCACTGAGCTCATTTAAGAAGAGTGAACATAATAGTAACATGTTACAAAGTGGTTTTTCCCAAATTGGGTTTACACTATAAATCCTGGTGTTGATACTTGTGTGAATGTTTTGGTTTGAAGATTTCTACGTTTTACAAGTTAGATGCTATTGATAAGTGGACTGCACTGTTATATGTTTCTGTTATGCAATCAATAATGACCAAGTAGCTATTGGTTATTAGATCTAATTTGTTGAAATGTTTTAAAGTTTGTTTTATACATTTGGACTTGAGAATAACTGATTCACCCCCCCTCTCCATTGTTCTAAATCATACTAACAAGATAGTGGGTCCCAAGCTAATCAAATTTTAGATGAAGTTTTTAAATAGTTGGGATTGGAAACTAAACCGCATAAGAGACCTTATCCATTAGGTTGGGTCTACAATGATAACAAATTGTGGATAAAAAAGCAATGTAAGTTAAGACTTGCAATAACATCTAAGTTCATAGATGAGGTTGAATTTAATGTGGTGCCCCTAGACATATATGGGATTATGTTGGGTATCCCATACTTATATGATATGAAAGCTATGTTCTACATGGAACATAATAGGTATCATTTATTTAAGGATGAAATTGAATACATTGTGAAAGCTCATCACATGAAGAATAATGGATCAATTGTAAACATAGTGCATTTGAAAATGATTGTAAATGTGAGCAATAAATTGATTCTCATGTCTGTAGTAGTTAGTGATGATCATGCATCATTGAAAGTAGGATGTGAGGATTAGTTGCAAGAAGAGATAAGTCTTCAGCCAGTAATGGTAATAGAGGATTTGAGTGATTCATTTTGTAATGATATTTCTATGCAAGATATCCAAAGAGTTGATACTTTTTCTTTTTCATTAGTTTGTTCAGTGTTGTTGCTTTTTTTCCTACTACTTTGTACTATGTGGATGATGGATGTAACAATGAATACTGGTGGATATATAGTTGATTGTGTTAGCAATACTATCTCATTTTTTATTGTGTTTGCGATGAGTCATATGTTTATAATTCCAGGAAGCTATACAAATGATACTGGATAAGTGAGGTGAAAATGCCCTCACTTCAATTGCATGTAAAAGTAGACTTTTGGAGGCCAAAAAATTTATTAGTGGGGAGGAATGATCCACCTGGATCTAGAAGACCTAAAAATTTCATAGTCTCAAAATCTCACAAAACCAACGTCATTGTGAAGAGCTTGGATAACTGAACCCAAAACAACTTGAACGGGTTCAAAAGGAGCTCAAACAAAAAAGTTATGCATGGTCAAATTTTAGGTCAAATGGGAAAACTAGGAGGTCTAAAAAAAGGTAAAAAATTGAATGTCTCAAATCCAAGAAAAAATGATGGCAAGTCATAGTTCTCATCGCACTGATTTTGCATCTATATTTGGTTTCAAGAATGAAGTCTATATGCGAATCAAAGTTTTGAAGTCAAAGGTTGACCAATGATGACATCAACATGACGTGGAAAGGTAGGTGATGTGGCATTTTGACCAAATATATTTTGAGACATGGAAGTACAATCATCATGTATACTTGGCATTTTGATGAAATGGCCAATCAAAGCTTGACATGTGTCATAATGATCAAAATATTAGAATGCCACATAGACCACTCATTGGGTACCACGTGGCACCCCCAAATGGAAGGAGTTTCAATTTTGTATTTTTTTTATAGAAAAATTAGTTTGATGGGTTTCAAACCCATAACCTCCCACTTCCATTTTACACGCTCCACTAATGTACCACACAAGGTGATTCAGAGGTGGAGAGAAAATTTTGAAAAAGGGAGAATTCTTTGTGAGAAGAAAATTTGCAAGGTGTTAATTTAGACCAAAAATTATGAAGAAAAGAAAGAGACTGAATGGTTTTTGAAAGCTTGGATGTTTTAATAAGGCATGTTTTTCCTGATGACATTAATAAAGCATTCCTCAAATTGAGAAGCAGACTCTGAGACGTAGTCCCCAAGGATGAACTCTGTTACCAAGCTATTTGCATCTCTTCTATTCTTTTCTTGTTATCTCATTTCTTTCAATTTTATGTTCTCTCTTTAATGTTATTAAAAACATAATTAATTAATAGTGTTTAAAAGCATAATTCAGTTTCAATAATCTCAACAGTTGAAATACATATCCACACATTACTATTTCGATCAGGGATTTAAATCTGTAATTGGATTAGGTTTTGGAAAACTTTAATGTCCTAGTTTACAGATCAATTTGAAGGATCCAAACTATTATGTTTCATATCCAAATCAAAGAAAATCAAAAGAAAACCACTATGTTGAAATAGGGATCATTTTAAGAATATATTTGAATTAGAGATCATAATTGAACAAAGCATTAAGGATCTCAATGAAAAAGTAATTCAACAAGGGATGAAATAAAAAAAGTTTGGCAAGGAAAATGAGTTATTAAAGGATTATGAGGAGACCTTTTGTAAGGAAGAGATCTTTTGGTGTCAGAAATCAAGAGAGATTTGGCTTGAAGAAGGGGACAAGAATACAAAGTTCTTTCACAATAGCAAAAAATAAAGGAGAAGTGTGAAAAAAATTCATAAAATCAATGTTGAAGATGGTTAAATACTAGAAAACCAAACACAAATTCAAAAAGAGATAATCAAATTCTATTGCAATCTTCTTAACAATTTTGAAGGTTCATATCTATTAGCCCAACACGAGATATTGAATGATATTCCTCATGTGGTAACAAAGGAACATAATAAAATGTTGATGAATTTGTTTTTAGAGGAAGAGCTACACAAGGCTTTAAATCAACTTCATCTAGACAAAGCACCAGGCCTAGATGGATTTCCAATAGGTTTCTTTTAGAAGTGTTGGTCAATTTTAGGCTCAGATATGACTGAAGCATTATTGGGAACAATATGTTTTGGAATATTTAGATGAGAGAAATTAACAACACTTTTCTTGCACTAATTCCAAAGAAAGAAAAATCAACTTGTTTGTAGATGAGTTCAAACCAATATCCCATTGTAACACCATTAATAAGGTGTTGAAAAAGGCACTTGCCAATAGATTGAAATTTATATTTTTCCAAAAATTATAGGAGAATAAATAGGCTTTGTTCCAAGAAGATCTATCTTTGATGGGTTAATCATTGCCTAAGAAGCCATACATTTTATCCAAAAGAATAAGAACCCAAGCATGATTATCAAATTATACATTAAGAAAGAATATGAAAAAGTAGACCGAAGGTTCTTTTCTAAATGTATGGAAGGATTTGGATTATGCAAATCGTGGATAAATCTGATATTCTATTGTATCTCTACTCCAAGATTCTCTATTCTTATTTAAATGGGAATTGGTTTATTTGAAAGTTCAAGAGGAATTCAAAAAGGGGATCCATTGTCTCTCTTTTTTATTATTATTATGGGTAAAGGACATGGAAGAAAGCTATGCATCCCTCAAAGAATTAACACCCTCAAAGAAGTGGTAGTGACATCTTCAGTTTTGCCAATCACCCATCAACAGTTTGTAGATGATACAATGCTATTTGGAAAAGGTTGTTGAGGGGAGGCTTTGTATTTGAAAAGGGTTCTTTCAAAATATTCTAAAGGTAATAGGACAAGTAGTTAATCAAGATAAATCAATTTCTTTTCTTTCATGTCAAAATAAGAGTTCAATTTTAGATCTTGAGTCTACTAGGCTTTAGGGAAGGCATACTTCATTATACATACTTAGGGATACCGTTGGAAAAATATTTGAGATCAAATTCAACTTGGAAATCAGTAGGAGAAAAATTGGACAGGAGAATGGAGTTGTGGAAATCCAAGTGGTTATCTTGGGAAAACAAAATTATATTGTTGAAGGAAACTTTATCTGCAACTCCTATATTTTTAATGTCATGTATTTCATTTCCAAGTGGAAACTACATTGACTTGGTGAAGAAGTTAACAATTTTTTTGGCAAGGTACAAATATAAAAAAGAAATATTGTCTGATTGCATGGGAGTGGATATGCAACCCAATTGAGTATCGAGGTACATGGATTAAGAACCAACTTTGGTAGAACAAAACATTAGGGGCAAAGCTGTTTTGGAGAATTCACAAGGAGAAACATAGTAAATGGTTCAGGATTATTAGAGGTAAATACATTTCAAATTTAAATAGTGAAAAGATAGTGAGAATTTGAAATTATCCTAGGAGATCTCGTATTTGGAAATTCATGTCCTAATGTAGTAATATCATCCTTAATCATCTATCATGGAACATAAAATATGGAAATAAAGAACTCTTCTAGAATGAATCATGGGGTGGTTATCCTATCATCAACAATCTAATAGAGTTAGGTAGAATAATACAAATTGTTAGATAAATGAGAGGAGGGGTGAATCGGTTAAGTCTAGTTATCCTACAGTCCCAAACACTCCCTGATGTATAAAACAAATCCTTTAAACAATTTAATCAACTCGGTAAAATAACAACTGTGCCTTTCTCTTCATCTACCGATTACTAGTGAATTAACTAGTGTATTTGCTGATCAATCCAATTATAGTAATGTGTAAAGTAAAATAAAAATTCAACACATCCATAAACATATAACACTTTGATTTTTAACAAAGAAACCTTGTTAGGCTAAAACCAACCTGGGACCAGTAACCCAAAATAATTCACTCTTCTGAAGTGAGCTCGGTTAAGAGCCAACCTTGTTAAAGGTTACAAAACACATTGTAAGGTGTGACTTGGTTAGAGGATTTATCACTAGCAGTTCTCCCTTGACCAAACACTCACTATGGGTTCAACAAGAAAAACAACAACATTCATTGAATGCCATATTGAAATATAAATACTGTTAAGTCCCACTCGGTTAAGAGATTTGTCTATAGTAATGGTTAAAATGATACAGTAATGATCTGATTCAAATACAAATCATTTTGTAGATTTTCAGATCTATGCTAAGATCAAAATTAACTCCGATCACTAATCACTTCAATCTCTTTGTTTCCTTTGACTCTATTATGCTCGGTAATTGCTTTCTTTGATGCTTGGTGTTATCTGTAGAATTGCTCAGTTCTGTCTTCAACCAGTTTGATTAGCTATGCATGAATTTAATCTTTTCACGTAAATTCTCCTACAACAGACTCAATAATGAATCTCTTCTGTTTATATAGACATCATAAACCATTTTATTTTCATCCATAGATTTTGCCTCTTAATCTTCACCATTGGTTTTTCTGCTTTAACCTTCCTTGACAGTTGTGTCAATATCACATTTCATTCTCCTTCATCTGATCATCCTTGAATTTTGTCAGCCATTTGATCATCATAAAAAAATTATCTTTTACCTCAGAATCATAAACAATTGTCCATCTCATCATCTTTAGTCGATAGTCATGAGTTCCATTTATTTCTTTCACTCGATCAATACCATAATGCATTGGTGATAACTAGCTCGGTTAACATTGTAATTAGTATACACTACACTTGCTCGATGTAAATTGAATTCTTCATTTACCGACCACATAAATTTTTTCATTCTTGATCTTCAATCCATAATAGATTCATGTAATACAATCAAATCACTAAAATAATGTCAGACTCACCAATAAGTTACCCAATGAATACCATATCCATATCTTTCTCATCCATCTCATCTTCATGTAGATATCTCATTCCTTCACCAATATTTCCTTCTTAAGATGTTTGTAACCATCATGATAGGTATAGTCAAAACTAGTTGACATCAATGACAATACATTAACCGATTTAATGACTCACATACACATTAATAGTTTGGTGATCATCAATTATTTCCTTTAAAATAGCTAATTAGTTGTCAAACTCTCACTTGAGATATTCAGTCAGTTGTAGTTTATCAACAAATATGTGAAGCCAATTAGGGAGTTCATGTAGGAGACTACATTACATTTTCTATCATAATAGAGATAAAAAATGGGTATGGAAATAATTTAAAGACCTTAATTTTCTACTTGCAGATATTAGTATTATCAAAACATTATTAAAGAACATATTTATAACATTTAAATAGGGAGGGGATGCAATTATTTGGAATGGTTCAAAATCATGAATGTATAATGTAAAAATGGATATAAGGTAGCATCTAGACAACTCTAAAGGACCAAATCCCACTTACCAATCCAATTATGCTGGAACAGACTTTACATGCTAAAGGTAGTCATCTTCACTTGGGTGGCCTTGCAAGGAAAGATTCTAATGACAAAGTGGTTCAAGAGAATTGGGTTTTAGGGACCTTCAATTTTTCTATTATGTTACAATAGTGAAGATGATATCAATAATATGCTTCTAACATGTCCCTTTTCTGTAGATTATTGGGGATGGTTGTGTTCTAAAATAGGATGGATATTAGCACTGCCAAACAATATTTTAACACTTTTTAAATCTTCACCATACTTATTCAAAGATAGATTGTTTGAAACTTTTTGGATAATATCACCTTCAATTGTAGCCTGGGAAATCTAGGAGGGAAATAGGAGAATATTTCAAGGAAAATCCATGAAAATGAAATTCTTCTGAATAAGATGGAAGCAGTTATTATGGAAATAGTGAACTCAAGAATTCATATCCATAGCCATAAATCAAAATTCCACACAAGTTGGAATGACATAATGTATCAGAATTCGATTGGTTTAAAAATTCCTCCAATTATTGGGAACAGATGTCAATTAAGAAAACAAGATAAGGCAAATTACAAATAGAAGCCTCCAAATCCTGGTTGGTTCAAATTTAATTTTGACGGATCTTTTAGAGGTAACCTAAGTCCCTTTGGAGTAGGATGTGTGATTTATTCATGTCAAGGCATGATTATATCAAGACATTCAAAACCATTGGAGATTGATACAAATAATGTAGTATAATTTAAGCCTTTGGTGAAAGGATTATTTTTCTACTTAGAATTGGATCTAAGAAATGTATATATTGAAGGGGAGTTTTCTATTACTATAAATGCAATAAGAGAAAAGAAGATTCTAAATTGGAGATTACAATCTATTTTAGACATAGAGTGGTTGTAATGGAAAAAATTGAAGGTGTAACAATAAACCATGTCTACAGAGAAGGTAATTTATCGGTAGATGAATTAGAAAACTTAGGAGATGATGGAGTGAATACCAAAAACAATTATTCAAAAAGGATAAATGTTTACAATCAATTTTGCTGCCTCTCGGATTTATAAAATGCTTCTTGGTACTTATCATTAGATTGATATTTTTTGGGGTAAATAAGGATCCTAAGCTGATAAAATTTGATTCAAAATTAAAATAAAGTTTTAAAGATTTGCAAAATTTGTAGCCCCTCTGATAGATTCAACATGTAAATCCATGGCTTCCAAAAGAGAATATATCAGACCGATTTAAAGACATAAACTAACCTAAATCTGAAGTCTATAGAACTATAATAAACAAAAAGATATAAAGAGATGTTGCTACAATGTTTGAATTAGAAAAAAGTTTGATTATAACTTTATCAAGAAAAATTAAAGTAACAAAATAGAAAAATATTCTTATCTTTTTCCATTATCGATCCTAGAGATTCTTTCCCTAACCAATGATAAATGATGCTTCTAATTTCCCATGGTTGTTGAGGTTCCTACCTCTTTAAGAGTTGGTTCTATTTTTGTCTCCTCTACTACATCCTAATCATCTACCTTTGATGAATATTCACTTCCCAACCCATCTAGATATTCATCATACTTATATTTGAGTACCCATTCATCATTTTTATTAATGTTAACTCCCACATGGGATTCCAATCCTTCATTCATGGAAAAATATCTTTTCAATAATTGCATACTCCTTTTTATAATGCTCTTCCTCAACTCTCGAAACTCCCATTCCCAACCCATGAGAGTAAAGAAACATCTAGGTGGCACTCGATACATATTTCTTCTTGGTCTATTCCCTAAACCCAAAAATCTATCACCTGCTCTCATAGAAATAATATAATCGAATGGGAAAGGAATAATAAGATTCTCATCTATGTTGATGATTTCATCATGGATGCCTATCAAGTATTTTTGTATGAAGAGTCTGATACATATCTCTTTCACCATTTCTTTTATCTCCCATGCTTCTCTCTATACATATAGGTGGTAGTTCAAGTGGTGGGTATGAAAGTACCTCTTTAAATGCATCTTGTATTCTATATTCATTGTTCCAAGCATAGGTCAAGTTTTGAATTGATCACAACACTCCATTTAGATTTACAAAGAGACTATGGGAGTTCTGGATTTGGAGAATGAAGGGAATGAATATTATGTTAGATATAGGAGAAACTAAGGGGGAAGGGGGTGAATCAATGTAAAAAGGTTATGAACTAGTTCAAATACTAATATGATTATGCTTTTAAAAAACTTCTAAATATCCCAACATGCAAGTGAAACTATGCAAGAGAAATAGAACAATTCAAGCATCCACAAAGCATAACACATAACACCACTATTTTTATCATGGAAAACCTTGTAAGAGGGAGAAAAACACAGTGGAGATGACACCCAAAATCCTCTTCACTATAGCTAAAATATTTTCCTTGTTAGAGGGTTCACCTGGTTAGAAGTGACTAGTACCTGGTTAGAAGTACCCAAAATATCTGTTAGGATGTACCTTGCAAAAGGATTTAGAACTCTAGTTAAGAAGTCACCCTTTTAAAGGATTTACACAAAAGACCTATTAAAGTCCACCTCATTAAGAGATTTAACCTTCTAACCTGTTAGAGATATCCTTGAGCAATGAACTCAAATAGTTGATATGGGAATGACACTACTTTCCTAACAGATCCATTGCAATCTCTAATCTCTTGCACACTGTACTGCCTTTGTCTATGATCACAACACCCAAAATCATGATTGAAAATCTAAATTATGTGATTTAGTCCATCTTTATACTGATGTTCTTAAGTCAGCTAAGACTTGAAAACATTGTACAAGTTGGTCCACAAAATTGTCCAAACTTATGGAAACTATGCCAATCATACCTAACATGTCGACCCAAAATATATTAGTTAAAATATATTAATATGTCATCCCACAAATCAACTACCTTGATCATCTAATCATTAAGAACCATTTGTTAGCATAACCAGTTCACACTTATCATATCACCAAAATACTAAATCAACCAAATCATTGAGTTAATGGTTGTGATTGTACAATTATAGTTATTTAACCTTAGTAAACCACCAATAACAATCACACCTCTCAAAATATCATCAATATTGATCACCATGCAAATCATTTTCTATTACTACCTTCATGTTCACCAGTCAAAACACTTAGCATATTCTTCCTTTACCTATTCATCCAATTGATCAGTATCTACAACGTATTCATAAAATCTAATAGAATTGATAGAGTTTCCAACAATGAAAAACTCATAAACAATATCACTCTACATCTCAACCCAAAAATCCATCATAATGCAAATAATCTCCCCCTTTAGCATTGATGGCAAGACATAGTGAAAATAACCACACTACTCCTCATAGATCATTTTCACTGCATTGATCACTCCCTTTTTGACATAAATAGAAAATGTAAAAAATGAATGTAAAATTGAAATCATCTTACCGATCATAGGCTTTCAAAAACATATTTGAAATTGGCTTTGGCTGACTCCAAAGAACTCTCCCATAAATTTTCCAAGTTCTCTATACTATGAATCTTCTCATGTAAAATAGAAGCTAACTCCTCCATAGCTACAAGTGCGCTCATATTAGGTAACCCAAGAGTCACCTCAGATTCTCTAACATTTTTTTATATAACATCTACCATAGGTATCAAATAGGTCTACAACTCCAACAATGTAGTTATCCTGTTATCTTGTTCTTCTTGAATAGTCTTCAACTTATGATTAATCATTTTCATTTGTGATCCATACGTGCTTTTTGATTGTGTAATAGGATCAAAACTAGAAATCAATGACTTGAGCTTTTGTTGAGCTTCATTCCTTCTGAGCTCTAAATCTGTAGTAAACAAAGAAAATTAGAAACTTTGGAAAGCAAATTACCAAATTCCTTCAATTTACCCTTCACCTTGTCTACTTGATCATTAAGTAGCCCTTTATCTATTGCAATAGACTCCATTGACTTATTAGTCCTCTTATTTTCATAAGTCACCTTTTCTCTATACTTAACAGATTCCACCAAACTAGTAACTTCCTCAGAGATAGCACTTATCAAAGTATCCATCGGCTCAATCAGTGTATAATTTGGATCATAGTCAATTTTAGGTATAAGATCTGCAATAATTTCTCTAGTTGACATAAGTACTCTTTCTTGTTTCTTCTTAGCTCTAAGCTTGTCCCTTTTATCTTTCAACTTCAGTATCTTTGACATTCTCATCAATTCATTAGGACTCATTTTAGTAACATGAATAGGTCCTTGTATGACCTCAACATCCATAGTACTTGTAGACACTAAAAAATGGACAAGTGCTTTTAAATCATCAAATTGCAAAATCTTAATCAAAATGCACTAATTCTCATCAAAAAATGGATCAAATCAAATCAAAATGGACATTTATTAAATAAAATTGGACAAAATCAATTAAATCAAAGGAAAAATCAAATAATGACATTATATAATTAAATCAAATCTTAAAGGGGTGAAAAACACTATATAATTGATTTTAATCAATTAGTTGTATAGTTGTTTAAATAAAAAATCAAAATGAACCTATTCCCTTACATGGCTAAATTTAATTAATTAATTGAATTTAATTAATCCTAAAATCTTTCAACAAAGTTGAGCAACCAATGAGAATTGAGGACAAAAAGACATAAATCACTCAAAAAAGAAATGAATCTTGATCACTCATTTTAAAGTTTCAATCTCATCCACTCAATTTTGTCCTTTTGTCCAAAGCTTTGAGACAAACCTTTAAATTGTCCCCCCATTTAAAAATATTGCAAAGTATTTGACTCAACCAAAGGTAAATCATGGTTAATTCACTCTACCCCTACCATTGAGAATTTAATATAAGTATGAGGCATTTTGAGAGCAATAATCATCTTAGAAATTCATTTGCAAAGCATCCTTATTATAGTCAATTTCATAGCAATCAAGAGCATTTGAGAGCATTTGAATTATATTTGTATCAATTTGAGAGTTAGTGAGCTAGAATAAGCATTTGTAGTATCATATTTTCTCATTTTAGAAGTGTCATTGGTGGAGATTGAGCTGAGAACTTCACTTACCACATTTGATTAGAGAACCATGAGATGTCATGGATTTTAGTTTCAATTCCTAGTTAAATTTGTATTGCATTTTCTTTGAATTGTTAGTTAAATATCCTAATTTCATGAAGGTGTTTAGCATACACACACAGTACTAAGTTCATCTTCAAACTATTCCTTGGGAATATCAATTGCTTTCTCTTGATATTGTAACTCGAACTTCCACCTAGGTACAACTTTCTCTTTATTGAATGTGCTGCAACATCCACTTCATGTGCCTCATCTTTCTTTGCATATACACTAGTTGTAACCTCTATAGAAACTTCATGCTTCTTCTGTTCATCTATAGTAGTTATAACAAGTACCTCAACCTCTATTGTTTGAACCTTGTGTGCACACTCTTCTCTTTGCATATCCTCAACTTCAACAATAGGAACTTTTTGTGGAGTATCAAAAGGTATATCAATGATAATTCCTCCAATCACTTGATCAGTAGTAACAAAATCATCTAATGTTACCTCTTCAATGGTAACCTCTTGTGCTTGTTTCTCCTCTTTAGTATCATCCACCAGTTCATCTTCTTTCTCCAATTCCTTTTTCATGATATCAAGAGTCTCACCATAAACTTCCTGAGATTCACCAATGAGTATTCTACATACTTTTCTCCTTATTCTAAATTTAGGCCTTAGTGATGTAATTGTATTATGTACTACCTCAACTGGTAATTAAGGTTCCAGTTCCACCAATGCTTGTTCCAAAATTTCTCTATCATCTTTCAGAGCATAGCTCTATTTAGCATCAATCTTCTTGAATAATGTATCAAGTATCTTTTTATGTAACTCACTAGATCCTCTACAAAATTTGTGCATGTTGTATATAACAAATTCTTAAATCTTTAGTTTATTGTCATCACTAAATTTATCATACTAGCCACTTACCTTTATGATACTTCTATATTCTCTAATTTCTTTAGCTGTGCGATCTGCGGTATTAGATCACCTAGTCACTGGTTTGACTAATTTATCAGTTTTCATGTCTACAACCTTAGATTTTTTACCAGTAGCCCTCAATTTAGCTTGCTCTTTGTTAGATTCAGTTTTAGCTTCTTCTTCCTATACTGTATCTTTCTTCTTACTCTTACTTTTTGACTCTTTATATCCATGAGTTACACCCTTCTTTCTCTTGTAATTTCTCTTCTCAGCCTCAAGTGTCTTCTCCTTTTCCTTAACCACTAATACTTTAGGCTAAGTTTTTTTTTCCTCTTTGATTGTGTTCTTGTAACAGTTGAAGGAGTTTATTTTTTCATTGTGAAACTTCTAGTTGCTCTTCTTGTAGCCTTACCAATTGTAGAAGATACAACCTCTACCTCAATTTATTCTGTAGAAGCACCAAAAGTACTAGCTTCTTCATTCAAAAAATTATTCTTTATATTCTCCATCATTATTTTGGTAATGTCACTCTTCTTGGCTAAGTCATCAACTCTTTTCTCCACCTTTCTCTCTATCATCGGTTCCATTAGTTGTGAGTGATTTTTTAGATAGGTTTCTTCATAAGCTCCAAACCTAGGAGTACTGGAATCAATCAGTTTAGATAATAACTCACCAGCATGGAGTGATATGATATCATCATCTACCTCATAACCCATTGGTAGAGCCCAATAAGTTCTTGTCTATACCGTCTGCATCCTACATGTATCGATATCCATAATAGAATAAATATCTTCCTTGCATAATTCTACAATACCTGTTGGGATCCTTTCCCTCTCATGCATTTGTTTAAGTAGAAGAATATAGATACCAGCACTGAACCATACTTGAAAACTTGTTTCTTGTTCTTCTTGATTTTCTCCATGTTTAAAAAGAACTAACTTATCATGACCTCACATAGATCATACTATACATTATCCTTCACCATCCAATATGCAACATGAATACCACCATTGGACACACTGTTCAAAAGGCTTGATTGATATACTTTGTAACTAATCACCATAGGTGCAATTTTGACCTTGATATCTTCAATATCATTGATTGTCATGGAACATTGATGTTAGATTATGAGTTGTGATTAGTTTCACACATATAGTCCATAAAGGAAGAAAACATGATAGTTGGTCAACACACTAAGTATGGTATCTGAACACAACACAAGGTAGAACAACATAGTAACTAAGCACAATCTTAACCGAGCACAATCTTGAACAAGAAAAATATAGTAATTGAGAATAATCTTGACTGAGCATACACACTGAGCCAGATGATTACCGAGCACTGGTACAATTTTAACCGAGCATTCATATATACTGAGCATCGGTATTTTACCAAGTCATGAATGCAGTATATATCGAGTAATACAAGAATGACATAGAAGTATGGAATGTCACAGAGTACAATGCAAATGATTATACCAAGATAGAAAATAGTTTACATAGATCGAGGTGAATATTAAATGCAGATGTAATCATTAAATAATTGATGATCCCTATGTATTATTGTTTTAGGTTATTCATTTGGATCGTAGATCTAAGGTTTTCTAGATGACACCATAACCTTAATTAGGTCAAATATTTTGATATTGGAATTGTCAAGATGTCATTTTTATGAGAGAGAGAATATATTAAGTAGCCACCTACACAGACATTTGAAGATCAGACAAGGTTGTGAAGTTAAGGTTTTGACAGAGCATTCAAGGATTATATTCAAAAGCACAACAAAGGCTACTGAGTAGTATATCTATCACAACAAGGTGATATCAGTTAAGTATTTATCATATCTAAAATTAGGCAAAGTAAGTTGCTACATACAGGTCAAATTTACTGTTACTTTCTAACAATTGTGGCGGATAAAATCTCCTAACATAGTAGACCTGACAAGTCTTTTGTAAATCTGTTAACAAAGTACACACTTAACAATGTTTTTTAAATCCTCTAACCAGGTAGATCTTAGCAGTTCTTTATTATTACTCCTAATAGAGTAAGATCATAAAAAGTGATCAACATTGTAGCCTTAACTGGAAAACTAAATATTATTGTGGTAGTGAAGCTTTGTGGATGTCATCCCCACCAGAGTTTTTACCTTCTAAAAAGGGTTTCTATGATACCACAATACATGTGTCAAGTGTATGAAGTTTCATGAATGATTTACATGTTAGATTAGAAAGAATTTCTTATTTTAAGTAATGCTATGAATGGATGGAAATGATAACACATCAGTCGGTGAATGAGTTACATTGTCTTAAGGATAATGAACAAAAAGTTTTTAAGGTTACCGATTCACCCCTCCCCTCTCAATAACTCACCTTTCCATAATCCTAACAATTGGTATTAGAGATAGTTCTCTTTTTGAAGAATTTTAATCACTGAAGAGGAAAGATATTTAAAGATGGAAAGGTATACACTTGATAAGAAAATTGGAAATCAGAAATTGGAGATGTAGATTCTCATGGAACAACTTAAGGATGTCAAGGAAAAACTAAGAGAATCACTGATCAAAAGAAAATAATTAGCATTTTGACATAATGAGACTCAATATCAGGAAGAAGAGATAGAGGAATTATCTAAAGGATCTGATGAACTAAAATAGATTGAGAACATGATTGAAGAACTACAAGTGATTAGAGATCACCGAACACTGAAGTGTTATGTAAGATAATTGAATCAATTTTATGTTGTCATTGATGTTAACTAGTTTTGACAGTACTTATCATGGTAGTTGCAAATATCTAACACATCTGTAGAAGAGAAGAGAAAGATGAAGAACCGAGATATCTACATTGAGGAAAATGGATACGATAAATGAGGATAAGAATACTCTTAGTAACTTATTGATGAGTCTATGACTTCATATTGTTGACTTGATTATGTTGTTAATCTTTTATGGAGATAGAATCAAATTGTTACAAAGTAGTGTGGTCAGTTAATGAAGCATTCCAATATACATCGAGTAGTGTAGTGTATACTAAGCATAGTATAAACTGAGCTTGTGTTCACTGACGCATTTCTTTGTTAACCAAGTATGGACAAAAGAACTAAATGATGAGTTTAGTTGACATAAGTTGATGAGCTGTAAACTGTATGATCACGAGGTGGAAAGATAAAGTTTGTCATAAGATCAATAGCTAGCAAAATTTAAGGAAGATCTAAAGGATGGAATTGAAACACATCTGCCGAGGAAGGTTTAAGTGGGAAAATCAATGAAGGAGATTAAGCGAAAAAATCTGATGGATGAAAAGAAAATGATTTACTTGTCTATTTAAGAGACTAGAGTTTCACTATGAAAAGAATGCTAAAGGAAGAAAATTGAAGAGATATCACGTGAAAAAGCTTCATGCATGCCTGATCATACTGGTTAAAGGAGAACCAAACTATAGAGTTAACCGAGCATCAAAGAATATTTACTGAGGGATAGTAAGTTGTTGAATCTTGATGAATTGAATAGGAATATTGATTAGAGAATTTTATGAGCTTAAGAATAGATCTGAACATCTGTAAATCAAGTTGTATTGTATTCAAATCACCTACTATTATAGTTTAACCATTGTAATCTGATAAAATCTCTTAATCGAGTAGACTTGAAAGTCTTATATGTCATTAATAGAATGTACATTGTTATCCTATCAACCCCATAGTGAATTTTGGTTGGACGATAACTATTAGTGTTAAATACTCTAACAAGGTCACACCTTACAATGTGTTTTGTAACCTTCAACAGGGTTGGCTCCTCACCAAGCTCACTTCAGAAGAGTGAAAATATTTTGGGTCACCAGTCCCAGGTGGTTTTTCCCTTAATAGGGTTTCCACGTTAAATCTCTTGTGTTATGTGTTTATTGTGGTGATTGTTTGATTTTCATACTTTACATATTGCATATCTGATTTGGTCATTAATCACTATGAACAATTAACTGGTAATTGGTAAAATCATAGACAGTTTAGTATTATTGTTTACCGAGCTGCAGAATAAGCTAAATTTGTTTAGAAGTTTTACATTTTGTATTTGGGACTGATTCACCCCCCTCTCAGTTATTCTAACAATTGGTATCAGAGCGTTGGTTGCTTGGAACAGATTTTTAAGGACTTCAATAGAAAGATCACAAAATGTATAAGAGGGAAGTGCCAAAGCTGAACAAGGATAATTTTACAATATGGCAAAGCTGAATGAAACTACATATATTTAGAATTGGGAATTCTACGCTCACTCTATTGGAGAATGGCTACTTAGCACCGCCTACAAGACCTTTGATTCTTGACCAGTTAAGAGATAGAAATGAGCACAATGTTAGGATGATGGAGATTTCTGCTGCTCTTACAAATGTCAAATTTGAAGATGTCAAGGATTGTGCTACCTCAAAGGACATGTGGGATAAACTTAATCTAGTTTATATTGGTGATGCAAATGTCAGAAGAGCCAGAGTTGAAAGTTTAAGAGGAAGATTCAATGATATGAAAATGAAAGAAGGATAGAATATAGTGCAGTACAAAAACTGAATAAAGGAAGTAGCTAATGCTATCAGAGGATCTGGTGGTGTCATTTCTAAGGAAATAGTGGTAAGAAAAATTCTGAGAACCCTATTGCCTATTTATGCTATCAGAATATTTGCAATACATGAAATGAGATCTGCACCTGGTAGTACTCTCACTCTTGATAGTCTGATCAGTAAGCTTACAACTTTTGAGCTTGATAACTTTGATAATAGTGTTGTACCATCTGTTGAGTCTTCTTTCATGACTTCTCTGAAGATTGGTAAATCTAGTAGTAGAAGCAATAATGATGATAATGACATTAATAGTGATGATGAGCTTGATGAGCTTGAAGCTCTTATGTCCAGGAGGTTACCTAAAGGAAAAGGTAGATATAGAGGTAAATTACCTTTAGCATGTTTTAACTACAAATAAGTTGGTCATATTGTTGCTAGATGTCCAAATAGGAAAGAAGATGATAGAAACAAGGATCGATCTAGTGAAGGAAGCTATGGGAGAAGAAACAATAGGAGTTATTGACACTACAAAAGAGACAACTGAGACAACAATGATAAAGGAAAGAAGGTATGTTACATTTCTGAAGAGAATGATACCGAGACCGACACAGATGATGATGTGGAAGTAGTGTTTGTTGCAATGAAGGATGATTCTGAGGAAGAAGAAAGGTATGTAGAGACAACTCTTATCTCTAAGGTTAATAAAAATGATACATGATCATTGATAGTGGTTGTACCCATCACATGATAGGTGATGAAGAAAAATTTGATCATCTTGAGCAATATAATGGAGGATCTGCAAAAATGGGCAATGATACACCTTGTATGGTTAGAGGAAAGGGATCTTTACTGATAAATGATAAAATCAAATGTGATAATGCTTATTGGGTAGAAGGACTAAATTATAATTTTCTAAGTGTGGCATAGCTTAACAATTTAGGCCACCATGCAGCTTTTGAGAGAAAGACAGTAAAGATATTTGATGAAAGAGGAAAACTTGTTGGAACAGGAGCACAAATGAGAGGTAACTTGTTTTATCTTGATAATGATAAGTCTTCTTGTTTAATGATGAAATATGAGGATGCATGGCTATGGCATAAAAGGTTATGCCATGTAAACTTTGACAACATGATCAAGATCAGTAGAAAGAAAAGGGTTAGAGGTCTACCTAGCCTAACAAAGCCGGATCATGTAATGGGTCATCAATGTCAGAAAGATAAGATGACAAGATCTAGTTTTAAGAGAAAAGATTATTCAAAAAAGATAATTTTGGAGCTAGTTCACACTGACCTATGTGGTCCCATGAGAACATAGAGCTACTATGGAGATAGGTATTTCATTCTGTTTGTTGATGATTATACTAGATTGATGACTGTGATGTTATTAAAAGAAAAATTAGAGGCATTTAAAATGTTTAAATGGTATAAAGAAAAAAGTAGAGAAAGAAACCAGGAAGGAACTGAAATGCTTAAGATCTAACAGAGGTGGTGAATTTATTTCTGATGAATTTACTAACTATTGTAATGAGCATGGTATTAAAAGATAGGTTTCTGCACCGAGAACACCTCAGTAGAATGGCATTGCTGAAAGGAGGAATAGATCAATTGTTGATTGTGCAAGGACACTCATGATAGAGAAGAATGTGGCTCAGACATACTAGAGAGAAGTAGTTAGCATAGCTATTTATGTTTTGAACTGAGTACAACTGAAGAAGGACACTAACAAAACACCCTATGAGTTATGGTTTGGTTACAAACCCACTGTAAGTTATTTGAAAAATTTTGGAAGTAAATGCTTTATTTTGAAAGATGAAAGAAATGGAAAGTTTGAATCAAAAGGTGATGAAGGGATATTTCTTGGATATTCCACTAAAATCAAAGCATATAAGTGTCTAAATAGAGTTACTAATAGAATGATTGAAAGTACTAATGTTAGGGTTGATGAGGTTGATGATAAGAATGGTGAAGAGAGCATCAGGGAACCAAAAGATTACGATAGATTCACTTACATTGAACATCTAGAGTACCAACTAAAGTTGAAGAATATGTCAATTGAGCATCAGGAAAATAACATCGAGGAACAGGAAAGGAACACCAACGATCAGGAAGAGGCTACCGAGCAAGAAATTGAACCTGAACAGGATGAACAACAAAGAAGAGATTGGGTATTGGCAAGATTTTTCAGGAGACATCATCTTGATAACCAAATCATTGGTGACAAGCAAGATGGCGTGCAAACAAGAAGTAAGTCAAGACAAAGTACATGATTAGTTTGTGAGTTTGAACCAAAAAATGTTAACATTGCATTCGAGAATGATGAATGGATAAATGCAATGACTAAGGAGATTGAACAAATAAATAAAAATAAGACATGGACCTTAGTACCTAGACCTAAAGATAAGAATGTTATCAGTACTAAGTGGATCTTTAGAAACAAGCTGAATGAAAATTGAGAGGTTACAAGGAATAAAGCCAGACTAGTTTGCAAGGATATGCACAGGAGGAAGGAATTGATTATGGTGAGAGCTTTGCACTTTTTTCTAGACTAGAAGGAGTTTGAATGTTACTGGCCTATGCAGCACATAAGAAATTTAATTTTTATCAAGTGGACGTTAAGTCTGCATTTTTGAATGGGATACTTGAAGAAGAAGTCTACATAGAACAACTAGAAGGGTTTGTAGATCTAGAAAAGAAAGACATGGTATGTAGATTACATAAAGCTTTATATGGTTTAAAGAAAGCACTGAGAGCCTGGTATGAAAGGCTGCATACTTATTTGTTAAGTATTGGATTTGTTAGAACTAGTGAGAACAACAATCTATATATGAAAGGAGAATCAGATGATACTATCCTGATTGCTGAAATATTTGTGGATGATATTATCTTTGGAGGACAAGATCACATATGTAAATCATTTGCTGATGAGATGAGAAAATAATTTGAAATGTCTATGTTTGGAGAGATTAAGTTCTTTTTAGGACTATAGGTTATTCAGCAAAATGATGGGATATTCATCACTCAATCCAAGTATATCAAAGAAGTACTAAGAACATTTGGCATGGAAGATGCTAAACCAGTTGGAACACCAATGGTCATAGGCTGCAAACTGACTAAAGAGGATGAAACTACAGAGGTGAACTAGACACTATACCAATCTATGATTGGTAAATTAATGTATGTAGTGCATAGTAGACCAGATATTACACAAGCTGTGGGGATTGTTACAAGATTTTCTACAAATTATAGGGAGTAAAACATGGTTGCTACAAAGAGAATATTAAGATACCTGACGAAAATAGAGGACTATGGATTATGGTATCCTAAGGATGGAAAATTTGAACTAAGAGTCTACACCGATGCTAATTGGGCTGGAAATGTGGATGATAGAAAAAGCACAACTGGAGGAGCATTTTTCTTTGATGAAAGACTTGTTACCTGGACAAGTAAGAAGGAATCTTGTATTTCCCAGTTTATAGCCGAAGCAGAGTATGTTGCTGCTGCTACAAACTATTCAAATATTGCATATATTAAGTAAGTGTTGGAAGGGATGAATGAGGTAATCATTGAGCTGGTGATTATATATTATGACAACACTAGTGTTATAAACCTTTCAAAGAATCCAGTGATGCATTAAAAAAAAAAATCACATATCTATCAAGTATCACTACTTAAGAGAACAAGTATAGGAGAAGCAAGTGAAGATAGAATTTGTTACATCTAAAGAGAAAATTGCAGACATATTTACCAAGCCTCTATCGAAGGATACATTTGAATACTTGAGGACAAGACTTGAGGTCCATCCCCTATCTACCAGTCACTAATGTGATCTGGAGGTTACATCAGCCTAATCTTATCATAAGATCATTCATGTTGATGTAGCATAGTTCACACTTTGGATTCTATCTAAGGTTGTGAAAGACTTGACACACCAATGACATAATCAGTATATCAAGATATAGTAGAGAAATCGGACAACAGAGAGTTACATGGCTACTACAGAGCTGTATGTTTATGTGTTTCTTTGGCATTGTCATCAAAGGGAGAGATAAACAATATGATAACCAAGGAGAATACTGGAACATCTATCTAAGGGAGAGACAATCTAAGAAAGTCAAAGAGAGTGTTGAAGATCAGTTGATGATATTAGAAGAAGGAATCTGAGAGCTGCAAAGATCATATTTGTAGAAGATAGTTTGCACTTGCAATGTTGTTATGTAACATAGTGATTAAACATATTAAGCTAGGGAGAGCTTATACCGAGCTACAAAATTTGTTTATAGAGTTGTAGAATACATGTTTGGTATGTGTATGGTATACTTCATATTGCTTGAGTTGCCATCAATTCCAAAGGGAGAGATTGATGAACTACAACTGATTGAGAACATGATTGAAGAGCTAAAAGTGATTAGAGATCACCGAACACTAAAGTGTTATGTAAGATAATTGAATAAGTTTTATGTTGTCATTGATGTCAACTAGTTTTGATAGTACTTATCATGGTAGTTGCAAATATCTAACACATCTGTAGAAGAGAAGAGAAAGATGAAGAACCAAGATATCTATATTGAGGAAGATGGATATGACAATACTCTTGGTAACTTATTGATGAGTCTATGACTTCATATTGTTGACTTGATTATGTTGCATTAATTTGTTATGGAGATAGAAGCAAATTGTTACAAAGCAGTGTGGTCAGTTAATGAAGCATTCCAGTATACACCGAGCAGTGTAGTGTATACCGAGCATAGTATAAACTGAGCTTGTGTTCATCGACGCATTTCTTTGTTAACTAAGTATGGACAAAAGAACTATATGATGAGTTTAGCCGACAAAAGTTGATGAGCTGTAAAGTGTATGCTCATGAGGTGGAAAGATAAAGTTTGTTATAAGATCAATGGCTAGCAAAATTCAAGGAAGATCTAAAGGAAGGAATTGAAACACATCTGCTGAGGAAGGTTTAAGCGGCAAAATCAATGAAGGAGATTAAACAGAAAAATCTAATGGATGAAAAGAAAATGGTTTACTTGTCTATTTAAGAGACTAGGGTTTCACTATGAAAAGAATGCCAGAGGAAGAAAACTGTAGAGATATCGCATGAATAAGCTTCATGCATGCCTGATCATACTGGTTAAAGGAGAACCGAACTACAGATTTAACCGAGCATCAAAGAATATTTACCGAGGGACAGTAAGTTGTTGAATGTTGATGAATTGAATAGGAATATTGATTAGAGGATTTTATGAGCTTAAGAATAGATCTAAACATTTGCAAATCAAGTTGTATTATATTCAAATCACCTACTATTACAGTTTAACCATTGTAATCAGATAAAATCTCTTAACCGAGTAGACTTGAAAGTCTTATATGTCATTCATAGAATGTACATTGTTATCTTGTCAACCCCATAGTGAATGCTAGTTGGATAATAACTATTAGTGTTAAATCCTCTAACAAGGTCAAACCTTACTGTGTGTTTTGTAACCTTTAATAGGGTTGGCTCCTCACCGAGCTCACTTCAAAAGAGTGAAAATATTTTGGGTTACCGGTCCCAGATGGTTTTTCCCTTAACAGGGTTTCCACATTAAATCTCTTGTGTTATGTGTTTATTGTGGTGATTATTTGATTGTCATACTTTACATATTGCATATCTAATTTGGTCAGTAATCACTATGAACAATTAACTAGTAATCGGTAAAAGAAAAGACAGTTTAGTATTATTGTTTACCGAGTTGTAGAATAAGCTAAATTTGTTTAGAAGTTTTACATTTTGTATTTGGGACTGTGGATAGCTTATTCACCCCCCTCTTAGTTATTTGAATAGGATCCAGAAGTATATTTGATGCATTTGAAGGAACTATCTCAGATATGTCTGAAAAGAATCAACACCTCATCAAACAAATGAAAGCAGTGCAAATTGGACAAGAGACTCAAATGGTAAGAATGATTGAGGTTATGAACAACACAAGACAAGCTGAACAAGAAATTAATATGGCTATTGAAGACATAAGACAAATGACTGAAAAAGTTGGAAGAGAAAGAATCTCAAATACTAAGGCTGACCGAACATCACTTCTAAATTTCCAATCAGATGGTTGTAATGAGTCAAGAAGTCAATTGAGTAAACATTGAGCTTGCTAGGAAATTGGAAGATATTGGTGAATTAAGCGAAGAGAATGAAAGATTGAAAAATGAAGTGAAAATGCAACAAAAACATAATGAGACGATAAAGGAAACCGAGGAAAGTAACAAAAGGATGGATGGATTCTTAATAAATCAGAGAAGACTAGACAAAACCATTGGATAAGGTTGTACCAAGTAGGGAGAGTCATCAAAAAATAAGAACAAAAGAATGCCTATGAAAATCCAAGACCAAATAAGCTCTCATGCTATCACTGTGGAAAACCAGGTCACATAGAAAATGTTTGCAAAAGTAAAGCTAAAGGTATTCCTAACTCTACTCCTAAATTTGATGGTTATTGTTACAATTATAACAAGTATGGACATCAAGCATATGAGTGTAGATAAAAGATGAAAAAGTCACCTAAGAGGCACTATATGGAAAATAAATGTCACACTTGCAACAAGCATGGTCATATATCACAAGAATGCATGGCACAATTGAAACAAGTTTGGAAACTAAAAAGACAAAATAACACCTATCAACCGAGAAGGCAAGGTAATTATTATACTTGGGATTAAAACACTTGGGTTAAATGTACAACATGTGGTAGGTATGGTCATATTACAGAAAAATGTACGAGATTACACTAGAGAGGAAAATCTAGAAACTGGAATTTTTTTGGAATGACATGTCTACACTATCACAAGGTCAGTCACTTAAGTAAAGATTGTAGAGACCAAGCACTAGAACTGAATGCTGATATGAGTGAGAATACCATTGATGGAGTTAGAAGGAAAATGAGTCAAATGTAGAGAATATCAATTGAAGATAATGTAGGAACAAGCACAACAGTTGGTGACACTTGATCCTTTGGATTAGGTGATTTCACCACTTCTACCTAAGAAAATCAAGTATGAGAACTAAATTTTAATGTTTTATATCTTACAATTGTTCCTTATATCTATTGCAAGAATACCAAATAAACATGAAATAAGGTGCACTAGGTTGTTATGTGCTTTAAACTTGAGATGATTATAGTCGGTAAAATCATGACCGAGTAAGAGTTTGTTAGTTACTGAAAGTATTAAGGTTAACCGAGCTACATAGTCAATTGAGAGTTGGTAGTGCTCATCGAGTTGGAGTTTCTATAGGAGATAACCAAATTTTTTATCGTTAACCAAGTTGTGGTTGGTGAAGCATTTAATGCAAAAAATTTAAGTGGGAAAGGTTTTTGGGTATAAATACAAGTCGAGCCAATTTATTTTTCACATTATGAAACCATAGTGAAAAGAGAGAAGATTTGATCAATGAGATTCCAATTCACTATAATTCAAACATTTCATGGATAGTTTTGAAGCTACACAAGTAATTTTGAAGAAACCCAAGCTATTTGAATACAATTTTCATGAAGCCCTAAATTATTATCAGCAATGGCATCCTCATCAAAGACCATTCAATGAAAGGCTGATAATGAGAAGAAGGTAACACTAATCAAGAGGGCACCATATGAAGAACCTAATTAAAAATTGCACCCTGAGGTCGCATTATAGGTCGATGAGAAAGACATGTTCTCATGCATACTACCTAGGGTTTTGTTGGTAAAGGATATCCGATCCTACATTCACTACAAGATCAATGAAACAGGTGATTTCGAGTTGCAATCTAGTTACTAGGAGTTATGCAACGATGAGAAATTAAAGGATAAACATACACATCTAGAAATTAAAGGTTTAACAAATTCCCTTCACTTCCTAAAGGTATTCCAAACTGAGTGGATCAGGATAGTACTCAACCGAGTACACAAGGGAAAAATGTGGATGGATGAACTGATAAAAATCACAAAGGATGTTATTCACATGGTCACTAGTTACCTAGTGTTTGACAAAGCTAAAGCCCTAAGGCACCCATCGAAGAGAAAGATTCAAAAGTTGATTGGAGCAAAGTGGGATGACAAAGGTATGCGAATCAACACCATTGGTGATCTTGAGACTAGATTTGGAGCATATGTGATTGCTTATAAAGTATTCCAATCTAGAAAACTGAACAGTGTTCCTTGTGGTGATGTTGATATTTACTATAAGATTGTAAAGAAAGGACTACAACTAGACCTCGCCGAGTTGATGTTGAGGCAACTGGAGGAGAACATGAGAATGATCCAAGTTTCTAAGTCCAACACCTACAAGTTTGGATCTCTACTAGTATGTATATTTTTCTACTTGCAGAATTAATTTTCATCAATCGGTGATGTGCAATGGGATGTTAACAAATCAGTCATCATAAAAATCAATGATTTCATAAAAAGTTTAGGACAAAACTTAGAACCTGTCATGGATGATTATTTTGGAAAATTCAAGGAAAGAATGCACAAATGAAGTAGAATACCAGCACAGTTGGTGGAGAAATATAAGGATGAAATTTGTCTCCTAGTGGACATCGAATCTACTTTAATAAAGGCAGTTGAATTGAGGACTGCATGGTTACCACCAATGGATTATGAACTTGACATTGGCCGAGCAACTAGGTCAATAAAGGAACTTCTTGTAGAGCCTAAAGATAAAAATACAACAAGATTTGGAACCTATGAGGAGGAAAAACAAAGAATCAAAATGGAATTGGTTAGAGAAAAAGTGGGAAGAAAGTCAAATAAAATGATGGACATACTTGAAATTTTTTTTGGTGAAGAAGAAGTAGAGAATTCGGTTGAAGAGGCAATCGAGGAATAATTAATGATCGGTAACAATGAAAATGATGAGGAAGAGACCGAGTCAGATAAACAAGTACAAGCAGAACTAATCAAGGCAGCAAAAGGAAAGAGGAAAAAGGCTAAAAACCCCATATGAGAAAGGACAAGGTCCTCTACAAGTGTTTCCCCACCTCAAAAATGCAGATTTGCTAAAATTACAAGGCCAACATTGACGAAGACATATCAGAAGAAGAAAGGTACTCAAGTAGCTACCGAGACACCTAAGAAAAGAGTGAAGTTAATAAGGGATAAAGATGATATAGATTCAGATGAGGAGGATACTAGTAAATTCAAGGTAGTTGTAAATAAATCATAGTCGATTGATGACATTGTAAAGGAAATATAAGAAAAGGGAAGACTAGGCCACCCTAAAATAAATAGATATGTACACATGGATACCGAGGATCAGGAAAAAATGGAAGAAGCAATCATCAACATGATGATTAAATTTAAAAGGTTACCAGTTTAATTAAAAAATTATATTCCAAAGAAATTATATGATAAAGTATCATCAAGGTGGACGTATGCCTTACATATAGATAAGAAAATGAGGGAAAGATCATTAATTTTGGCAATGCCACATTTATTTGTTCAAGAGACTGATGAAATGATGAAAGAATATGAAAATTTTTTTATGATGAAAGGAAGAGAAATGAATATTTTACAAGGTAAACTCCAAGAAGTTGATGAGGAGAGAAAGGAGAAATGGATAAAAATTCTCAAGTCCAAAGATGAAGAAAAAAAAACTACACTTGTAGTTATTACTGAGAAGAGTATCATAGGAAGACGTAAAGGTGTACACACTGATGATGTTGATACTTTTGTACCAAGGAAAATTGAAGAGTTGATTCACATATCACCGATTCACATATCAGACACCGAGAAGGCAGAGGAAGACACTTATGCAGAATATTTTTATCCCATTGGCTACACCGAATAAGATGATATGCTAGAGAAATTATTGATAACCAGAAATGAAAAAGTCTTGATTGAAGATATCACTGAAGGTGTGGCAAAGGAATATGAAAATGTTAGTACTACTACTGTCAAGATCACAGAGGAAGAAAAGACTACCGAGGTAGCTAGAGTACAAATATCGAGTGACTTACCAATTTTGGTACAAGCCATTGATATTGCTACCACAGAGAAACCCGAGGACACTACACCCAAGAAAATGATGGATACTATAGAAGAGAAGGGTGAAGTAGGAGAAAAAGAGAACATCGAGACTGCAATCAAAGAGGTAGATGACAAAGGAACTGAAAATGAACATAATGTAGATGATTCTACTACCGAAACTAGGCCAAAAGCCTAAGGACCTCACACCAAGGGAATTGTAAAGGGAAAAGAAAAAGAGGAAAGTGTATCTATCGAGCCACAAAAATAAAATCTAGAGAAAAAGGCTCTAGTCCCCTATGGTCAATCACCGACCTCCGAAAAATAAGAAAATAAAAAGAATAAGAAACATGGAAAAGATCTTGTCACTCTAGATTAAGTAATATAAATACCTTCATGTGACCCTAGAACCTTGGACCCTAAAGCTCTCAAAAGGTATGGAGAAATATGCACTAGAAAAGTAGCTCAAGAGAAGTTGATGCATGAAAGTAAACATAAATAGGTGCCAGATGATGTGAGAGAAATCTTGATGCAAGTTTTACTTGATGTCAATGTTGATGAGGCCACTCCCATCATCGACCAACTTGCAGTACTTAATGGGAACATTAATTCTCCCAATACCAATGCAGAAAAAAGATAGAAGAGAGAGAAGAATCCAAAATACAATTCAAGATAACTGAGAAGATCAACCAAGATGTGGCCATTCACGAGGTGAAGCTATCTGAGACTGTAAGTGAAACTAAAAATCTTATTCAATAGATACTCATAATTTTGAAAAAGCTTTGCACTACAGACCCATTCACTAAAAAAATACAAGAAAATATTAAGAAACTAAATGATGATCTACAGAAGAGTGTAGAAATCTTGATTACAAAACCCCATGCATTTAAATTACACTATGAAAAAGTCAAGCATATACATGGGTTAAGAAACAAGTTGAGAAGAGAAGAAGATAAGATCAAAGATGAAACAACTAAGCTACAAGCTAAGTTGTTACCCCACATTGAGGTGATGAAATGGCATGTGAAGAAAGTAAAGGATCTTGTAGCCACTCCTGAGTTATTAGTGGTAGATCACATTTTTGACATGCATGCCAAGTTGGTCTCGAGCAGATTGCATAGAAAGTTTGAAAGAGGAATGGTAAAACCTCTTAGCCAACTTGAAGAAAACCCATCAGAACATTTTTGATAAGTTGTAAGTATATATAATTTTAGCATTATTACTAGAAAAAGGGGAAAATATATATAGTTTTAGTATACTTATCGAGGCATATAGATAGGGGGAATCTACAATTTTGAAGTATACAAGTTTTTGAAAATTTTGATTATGGTATACATATGTATTTTTGTCACTAATGCCAAAGGGGGAGAATATTAGATTATGAATTATCATTAGTATCACACATATAGTCAATAAAGGAGGAAAACAGGCTAGTTAGTCAACACACTAAGTATAGTAACCGAGAACAACACAAGGTAGAGAAACATAGTATCCAAGAATAGTCTTGACCGAGCATACACATCGAGCTAGATGATTACTGAGCACCAAGTACAGTTATAACTGAGCATTCATATATATTGAGCATCAATATTTTACAGAGATGAATGTAGTATATGCCAAGTAATACAAGAATGACATAGAAGTATGGAATGGCACAAAATAAAATGAAAACGGTTTATACCGAGCTAGAAAATGGTTTACATAGATTGAGGTGAACATTAAATGTAGATATAATCATTAAATGATTGATGATCCCTATGTATTATTGTTTTAGGTTATTCATTTGGATCATAGATCTAAGGTTTTCTAGATGACACCATAACCCTAATTAGGTCAAGTATTTTGATATAAGAATTGTTAAGATGTTATTTTTACAAGAGAGAACATATAAAGTAGCCGCCTACATAGACATCTGAAGATTAGACAGGGTTGTGAAGTTAGGGTTTTGATAGAGCATTCAAGGATTATATTTAGAAGCATAGATGAGGCTACCAAGTAGTATTTAGAGAAGATATCTGTCACAACAAGGTGATATCAGTTAAGTACTTATCAGATCTAAAATTAGGAAAAGTAAGTTTCTACATACAAGTAAAATTTATTGTTACTTTCTAAAAATTGTGGCAGACAAAATCTTCTAATAGAGTAGACCTAACAAGTCTTTGTAAATCTCTTAACCGAGTGAACACTTAACAATGTTTCTTAAATCCTCTAACCTGGTAGATCTTAACAGGTCTTTATTGTTACTCCTAATAGAGTAAGATCATCAGAAGTGATCAACATTGTAGCCTTAACTAACAAATTTTATTATTGCAATAGTGAAGCTTTGTGGGTATCATCCCCACCTTAGTTTTTCCCTTCTATGATGCAGGGGCATCCTAGGATTCTTGGTAATCCTGTATCAACCAAAAATATGTTTGTCTTTGAAGATAGATTGTTAGTTTTGATCTTGGTTTGGTGAAGTTCTTGCTTGGTTTGGGAGACTGGTTGCTCAGTTTATGTGGTTACCGGGGTGCTCGATCTCTAAAGAATGCTCGGTAACTGAAGGCATCAGTTCTTTGGCACTTGGTGATAACTATGTCCCTTGGTCATGCCTGGCATGGTCGGTCTATTGGTGCTTGGTTATTTCTTTTGTTGCTCGGTGTTCTTGCTTACCGACTAGATTATTTTGTTAGATTGGCTTGGTCGACTGGTTCCATTGATTTGGGTTGTGCACCTCATGTTATGGATTGACCGTTGGACATGTGGGGACCTAGATCTGGCATGTCACATTCTTCTATGCAGATCTGATGACCGTTTGGGGCCATCTTTGAGATTTTATTTATTTTTGAAGGCTATGTGAGAGCCGACTGATGTTTTAGCATTTAATATTTGTTTGTAAGGGTTTATTGTTTCATCAGCCGACTTGTGGCTGGAAATCAATATTTATAGGATGCTTGGGTAGTTGTTTAGGAGGAGATTGTTGGAAGGAAGGTTAGTAGCCTATGATCTTAGGAACAAGAAGATTGCTTGGAAGTTTGAGTACAAGTTTAGATCTTTCCTGGGTGCCTACCAGTGTGCTATGTGTTACAAACCTGGGCTAGCTGAATGTTGATGTTGGGGAAAGGATTTGGATCCTGTGAGATCTTGTAGACTATTACTTGCATTATAATTGGCTGTAACCGAGAAGGATTTACAGCTCGACACATTGCATATAATCAGTGTTTTCATGAATAAATATTTCTATTTCCTTGCATATCTATTGTTTTTATTATGTATTTCCACTGCATATTGGTTTGGCTGCAAGGTGGGTTAGTCCTTAATTAGATCCACTGAGCTTGACTGCATTAAGTGGTATCAGAGCCAGGTTTGTTCCTATTTGAGAAAAGTCTGTTCCCATTGGATCCAAGTGGATCTTTTGTATCTAGATCTTGATTTGAAGATGCCTCTGAGGAGAAATCATGAGATCTCTGAAGAAGAAGAAACTACTAGAGAATTCAGTATTGATGATTTTAGGGCTTTGTAGAAACAAGTGCAAGACCTACAAGAGGAATTGAGAAAGAAGAAGCCTACCTTGAAAGAGGATAGTGATGATGAATATGAGGAAGATCATTTTGAGGAAGCTGTCAAAGAAGCTAGAGATTCTGAGGAGAATCGAATTATGAAAGCTATGTCTAAGATTGGGAAAAGATCTAAGATTGAAGTTTCTGCATTTTCTGGAAGCCTTAAGCCAGAAGAATTGATTGATTGGATCAATGGGATTGATGAGTACTTTGAGTATGAAGAAATTGAAGATCCTCATAGGGTTAGATTTACAAAGACTAAGTTGAGGGGTCATGCAAATATTTGGTGGAGAGAAGTTCAGTTGGAAAGAGGTAGAAGAGGAAAAGAGAAGAGCACTAAGTGGAATCGAATGGTTGACAAGTTGAAGAAGCAATTAATTCTGGTGGATTATGAATTGGACATGTTTAAGAAGATGCAAGCTTTGAAGCAGACTAACAAATCAGTACAGGAGTATACTGAGGAGTTTTATAGAATCCTGATTAGGATTGGTCATTCGAAAGATGATAAAGAGAAGGTTGCTAGGTATGTCTATGGTTTGAGACCTAGTATTCAAGAAGAGTTACTTACTGTGTGAATGATAACAATTAGTGATGCTTATCAGATGACATTGAAGATTGAAGAGAAGATGAATAAGAAGTATGAAGGTAAAAAAAACAATAGGAACCGAGGTGGTAAAATTGGTGAGACAGTTGCTGAGAGTAATGTGACAGAGAATCCTAAGACTGATGTGGGATCTAGCAGTGGTCAAGTTACTAAGAATGCTAGGCAGAGAGGAAGGTGGAAGAATGAGTTCACTGGCACTTGTTATAATTGTGGTGAAGCTAGTCATAGAAGTTGGCAGTGTCCTAAGAATAGAGTTGCATTAGCTATTGAAGAAGACATTGAGAATGTTCTAGAGAAAGGTGAATGTCTTGTCACTAGGAGTTTAGTTTCATGTGTTCCCGAACTAGTACAAAGAAGGAATTTGTTTAGAACTAGATGTAAGTGCAAGGATAAGGTATGTAATGTCCTAGTTGATGGTGGCAGTTCTGAGAACTTTTTTTCAGATGAAATGGTTAGTAAGTTGAATTTGGAAAGAAGGAAACATCCTAATCCTTATCAAATTAGTTGGATACAAGATGTTTCTAAGGTTAGAGTTGAAGAACAATGCTTGGTTAAGTTTGAGATTAGATCTTACCATGATGAGATATTGTGTGATGTATTGCCTATGGATGCTTGTCATTTGTTGCTCGGTAGAACCTGGTAGTTTGACAAGAATGTTTTTTTTGATGGTCATGATAACACATATGTGGTTAGGCATGAAGGAGCTCAACATAAGCTGATACCTTTAAAAGAGACAGGGGTTAAGGGATGTGGAGTTATCAGGTGTTGTCCTTATGACAAACCTTAGGAGCAGAAGGTTAATGAACCTATTCCTGTTAAATCTAGTTTGGAGGAGAAGGAGAATGATATCTCTAAAGAGTTTGTTGAGATTAAGAGATAGATGGTTTTTTTGGTAGAGATGGTACAATAGATGGTGACATTTGTGACACAAAGAGATGTGAATGCTACTAAGTTGGTTGAGGAGTCTAGAATGGATGAACCTTACCAAGGCACTAATGTGATCAGTAGTGGTTAGAATTAGTTGCTATTAGTTGCCGACCAGAGGGGTAAACAAAGTGGAGGGAAAAAGGAATTTTTGCATGAGATAGTGAATGAAGTGAAGACTACTTGGGATGAAGGACAAGAAGAGATGTGGGTGAAGAACAGATTTGACATACCTGTTCTGATTCCCTTGAGGCATTCTTGATTTCCTTATGAGAAAATATTTCTTACTTGGGGTGTCTGATGTAGGAGCATCCTAGGATTCTTGGTAATCCTATATCAACCAAAAATATGTTTTTCTTTGAAGATAGATTGTTAGTTTTGATCTTGGTTTGGTGAAGTTCTTGCTCGGTTTGGGAGACTGGTTGCTCAATTTATGTGGTTACCGGGGTGCTCGGTCTTTGAAGAATGCTTGGTGACTGAAGGCATCGGTTCTCTAGCATTCGACGATAGCTATTTCCCTCAATCATGCCTGGCATGGTTGGTTGATTGATGCTTGGTTATTTCTTCTGTTGCTCGGTGTTCTTTCTTACCGACTGGATTGTTTTGTTAGATTGGCTTGGCCGACTAGTTCCTTTGATTTGGTTCATGCTCCTCATATTATGGATTGACCTTTGGATGTGTGGGGACCTATATCTAGCATGTTGCATTCTTCTATGCGGATCTGATGACTGTTTGGGGCCATCTTTGAGAATTTATTTATTTTGTAAGGCTATGTGAGAGCTGACTGATGTTTTAGCATTTAATATTTGTTTGTAAGGGTTTATTGTTTCATCAGCTGACTTGTGGCTGGGAATTAGTATTTATAGGATGCTTGGGTAGTTGTTTAGGAGGAGATTTTTGGAAGGAAGTTTAGTAGCCTACGAGCTTAAGAACATGAAGATTGCTTGGAAGTTTGAGTACAAGTTTAGATCTTTCCTAGGTGCCTACCAGTCTACTGTGTGTTACAGACTTGGGCTAGCTAAATGCTGATGTTGGGAAAATGATTTGGATCCTATGAGATCTTGTAGACTGTTACTTGCATTGTAATTGGCCATAACTAGGAAAGCTTTATAGCCTGACACATTGCATGTAATCAGTGTTTTCATGAATAAAGATTTATGTTTCATTGCAGATCTATTATTTTTATTGTGTATTTCCACTGCATATTGGTTTGGCTGCAAGGTCAGTTAGTCCTTAATTGGATCCACTGAGCTTGACTGGATTATTCTAACAAGGGTTTCTGTGATACCAATATACATGTGTCAAGTGTATGAAGTTTCATGAATGATTTACATGTTAGATTGGAAAGCATTTCTTATTTTCAGTAATGTTATGAATGGATGGAAATGATAACATGTCAGTCAGTAATGAGTTACATTATCTTAAGGATAATGAGAAAAAAGTTTTTAAGGTTACTGATTCATCCCTCCCCTCTCAGTAACTCACCTTTCCGTAATCCCAATAGTTGATCTTCTCTCAACTTTGTTAAACATGTAACGTCATTGACATGAATTATTCTCAAAATAGGTAAACTACCGGTCGTACACAACCCAGTCACTCCATGAATAATCTTCTTAGTTATCTTGTATGACCTATCCAACCAGATAAAATGATCATGCACTCAACTCAACACATATTTGATGTATTCAATGTCGAGATCGTCGAGTAGGTCAACAATATAGGTAAAGCTTTATTTGTCAAATTCTTGTGTTTACCCTTCAATCTAGAGTCATCACATAGTTTGGTATTGTATGTGTGAATTTTGTACCTAGTTATAGACACAACACTTCAGTAAAACATTAGAGGTTAGCAAAAATCAAAATATGCAACTAAGAACAATATAGCTAACTAGGTGATTTACTGCCTTCTAGTAGGTGCGAGTATGGTATTCTTAGATTAGACTGAGATCAGTGACAATGCAACACCTAAACAAAGGATTTAAATGATGAAAGCAATAAAATATGAATGCAAATTAATCTTTTTTTTTAATTTTTGATGCAATAAGATGAGAAAAACTGATAATAAATTAATCTAAATGGATTGAAATGATATGCAAATTAAGCTAACAATGATATGAAATATGAAACTAGAATGAATTGAAAACAAGATTGATCTCACAAAACATTGATTCACATGAAGCTTGATGATTCCTCTAATGTCAATTTGCCAGAGTAAGTATGCAAATTCTGTGGATCCTTTTAGAAGAGCTGAAGCCTTGATTTTATAGAAATCCATGGCCTTGGAGGTGCATGAGAAAAGCCATAAATCACTCTTGATAAACTCAGGTTGATTTTTGAGTTATCAGGAAATCAGAAATAACTAACTCACAAAAATCATGCAAAAAGCGGTGTTTAACTCAAAATAGAGTTTAAATCAAATTTCAACTCATCATCAAATGTTGAGTTTCAATTTTAAAATTGATTGTTAATTTCTAGTTGCCTGCTTTTCTGATTGTGCATGATTTAATTATAAATTAATTAAAAATAAAGTGATTTATTCTCAACTTAACTGATTTTAAAATTAAAACAATTGATTTATGGATTAATCAATTATTAAATCAAACTTTATTCAAAAAACGATATTATTAAATATTGACAACTGACTTTAATTAATTAAATAGGAATTTAATCAATTAGTCATAAGATTTTTGATTTATTGTCAAAATTAAATAATACAACTTAAGAATAATTTAATTAAATAATTAAGTGACAGTATTAAATCTAATTAATTAAATATTCAAAATATTCAATTAATCAAACTTTAGGATAAATAGGAGTTATCGCCAAATAATTATTAAATTAAAGATAATTAGGATAAATTAGGAATATTTTTAGGAACATTCCCCGATGCAGAATTAAGAATAAAATCAATTAGGATTTGATAATGTGCAGATGTGCCTTATGTTAGGACTTTGATGTTGATTTCGTTCGATTTGAAGATGTGGGAGGTTAATGAACCTATAGCCCATTTTTGGGGTATTACATTTTGCCCCTCTTTGAATCACTCTGCAAAGCGTAGTGGTTCAAAGAATAGTCTGTGTCTGATATACATGTTTGAGATTGATTTGAAAGATTTGAAAAAGAGATATGGACCTAGGCCCAGAATGACTAGGAATCGAGATGATGCTAGCTATATCAACAATGAACCGGTGATTATGAAAAAGTGCCAAAATGCCTAATTCTGAACCTTATGATTGTGAAGAAGTGAGTGACCGATTCCAGACCTCAATGTCCTTGTATGAATTATATTGGTATCACATCCTGAACCCATCAGTTATGAAGAACCAAGGAAATAACACTAATGAACTGATGGTTACGAAAAGCTGATACAATTTACAAGATAGATTTAGGATACTAGATGAATCTGATATGCCCCAAGAGATGATATATTTGCCCCAAGCGACGAGGACTTTAGATGAATCAACAACTAGATGTGGTTGTTGGCTTGATTACTGAGGAAAGATTGATTTAGATTTGATTGATGTCCAATACCATGCCCCCTTTAGGATAAAAATTGAAATCTGACAAGAAAAGTTAGCATTGAATAGTTTAGAAGCATGTTAATTGATTTGAGAAGTGGTTGTGTACGTCCAAGAGTGTATTTCTGCATCGTTTGGAGGTCCTAGAGACTAAGTTTGACTAGGTTAAACCATGAGTTGACCATAGTTGACCAAGTTGAAATTTTTGATAGTTTGATGTAAGATAATCAGTTAAGTTGAATTCTAGATTTCTTTGATGATTGAAGGTCGATTATGCAAGTAGTTAATAATACAAATGATTTCAGATTTTGATTTTGATCCCGAAAAGGATTCTACTTTTTGTTCCATTGGATGGACCTTCTTGTAGGATTCAACTCTTTTTAGATTCGAAGATGTGGGGTACCTTCTGTTGGAATGTCATGCCATTTGGGCTTAAAAATGCTGGTGCTACATATCAGAGAGCTATGACATCTAACTTTCATGACATGATGCATAGGACTATGGAGGATTATGTTGATGATACTTTAGCAAAATCTATGATTCAAGATGAACATCTAAATGACTTGAGCAAGATACTAGATAGAATGGAAAAATTTAGTCTCAGACTGAACCCTAAGAAGTGTACTTTTGGTGTCACTTCTGGAAAGCTCTTAGGATACATAGTTTCAAAGAAAGGCATTGAAGTTGATCCAGCTAAAGTAAAGGCTATAATGGAGATGCAACCTCTGAAGAATATCAGTCAAATGAGAACATTACAAGGGAGAGTTCAATCTATCAGACGCTTCATATCACAGTTGGTAGACATATCACAACCTTTTACAAAGACATTACATAAAGGTGTGACATTTGCATGGAGTGAGGAACGTGAAAAGAATTTTGATCATATCAAGAAGTATCTATCAAATCCTCCTATCTTGATGCCTCTTATTCAATGGAAGCCTTTGATCTTATATGTCTCCGCTACAGATACATCACTGGGGGCATTGCTTGCACAACATGATGAGAATAAAAAGGAAAGAGCTATATATTATATTAGTAGAACATTGGTGGCATACGAAAAGAACTATTCTATGATTGAAAAGGCTTGTCTAGCTGTGATCTTTGCATCATAGAAACTGAGGCATTACATGTTAGCTCATACCACACAATTAGTAGCTAAGATTGATCCACTAAAGTACCTACTAAGCAAAGGTACCCTCATAGGTAGATTAGCCAAATGGGTCATGCTCTTAAGTGAATTTGACATTGAATATGTTGAAAGAAAAACTATTAAAGGCCAAGTTAGTGCTGATCAATTAGCAATAACTTGAATTTTGAAGATAATTTTGACAAGGTTTTGACACAAGATGAAAAAGACTCAAATCGATAAATCAGAAGGCTAAATCAGACTCAAGTGACCACTTTAGGAAAATGAATGGATTTTTTTTTTATAAGCTCTGCTCTATTTTTGACACAATGATTTGTTTGACAGATTCTAGGATTTCTTTCTCAACTCTAGACATGCAGTTTCAAATAGTGTGCAACAGGAAAATAGGCATACAGACCCTAGACAAAAATTAGATCTGATAGAATAGTTGACCAACTAGCAGTAATAAGCTCTTTGTTTTGAAAATTTTAGGATAGGTTCATGTGAGAGAGTGTTGTGTCATGTGAGGAAGTACCAGGTTGCATGCGAGAATGTGTTGTCTCGCGTGAAAGAATGCTCAGAAAGCTAAAATCTCACGTGATAAAAGGACACAGTTTGATAGTTTTGGCACAGATTTTGAGGCATAGATTTGATGACACAAATTTCAAGACATAGTGCTGGCTATTCTCTGATAGAATATTCAATTCTCACCCCAAGAAAGGACTTTTGCTCAGATTTTGCAATTTTTGAGTGTTTTAGTATCAGATTGTTATGCAAATTTTGAAGATTTGTGTTACACTTTGTTTCAAGTAACCAAGAAGATATCAAGCACGCAAAAAAATAAGCAAGGGAAGAAAGAAATCATCTAAAAATAATGAACAAGGGAAAAAGCAACCTTGCGCATGAACAAGCAATAGTGACTTATTGTGCTAATCCCTAGAAATACTACTTGTGTATGTTCCAAAAAGTTTTTCAATAATGCACATATTCCTAGAAAATGAAAAATTTGGCCTCACTAGGGTTTGTAGTAATGGTCTGACTCTGCAACTTTTGTGATCTCAAGAGGGTGAACTCCAATCCAGGCGCACCAGGGTTTTGACACAGTCTAAGAAATTAATCAATCAGGAGCTGCTAGGGAGATCTGACAGCCCAACAAGAGACCACACCTGTGAAGATTTCCTCCACAAGGATATTTATATAGCGACTGCTGCTACCACGGTGAAAATGGCTATTACCGCTTGAGGTTCTATCCATGTGGTTGACCCAATTAAGGGAATGTACACTATGGTTAACCCTCTCTAAAGGTGACTCACAAAAGATACCACAGGGGGACTAGATCAGATTCAAGGATCTGGGTTTCTGGTACTATCCAAAAAGGAAGTAGAGCATAATCCCCTAACCTCTTCACTTCACCAAGACAAAGTAGATAGATTAATCCGACATGCTAAGACCAAGATTATCTCACAAAGATCTATGACGTTAATCACTTATGATCTATCAACCTCTCCGGAGAGAGAATGTATCAATCAAAAGTTGAAGACACACGAATCTAGTAGAATGTGAGACTTTCTCAGTACCTTCCCTACCTACAAGGGGATCCTTTTTCAAGAGGAGCTTCGCATGAATAAACAAGTGAAAGAAGCTCAATCTCTCAAGATCATCCACAAATAGTGTTCATAGGGCCTATTTACTATGTGTAACAGATATGCAGAAAGCAAATCTATGTTTATTTTATAGCCCAAAATGAAGTCTGTGATATGAAAGCAAGAAAAGTTACACAAGATTGACAGGTGAGAGTTTATTTTAATCCAAATCAAAATATTATCAGCTTGAGAAGGATACCTTAGGTCCAACACTCTGCAATCCATAATTTAGCACACATTCGAAAGTACAAAATCAAGACCAATCAACAGCAAATAATGAGCGTTAGAAATCAATAATCTGAAAGTATGAATCTACAAATTCTGTGTCATTGTAGAAAAATCTCACGTGAGTCAAGATATGGTCCCGCATGAGGAAGTATAGTCTCATGTGACAAAGGATGAAGTCTCGTGTGAGGAAGTGCGAAACTAGCAAAATGTCGCGCGAGTCAGGATGTGGTCCCGTGTGAGAAAAGGCTAAACCAAAAAAATGTCACGCAGTACAGTGAAAAATCTCATGCGAGAATTCATACAGAGATGTATGAAAGTATGTTTAGAAAATTAAAAATCATAGTTTTGATAGAAAAAGTGCTAATTTTTTTGTTTCTTTTTTGCAGGCAAAAAAGAAACAAAAAATAACATCCCGCAGAGAATACTAGATCTTAAAAAAAAACTTGAAACCCTTAATCTCAAAAACACCAGAACATGCAACAACAGGGGAGTTTTGATAGAGAAATGATATAAGATTGATAGAATAGAAGGGAAACCCATTTCAGGGCCCCACAGTGGGCGCTAGAAATGTGTGTGTGAATTTTGTACCTAGCTGTAGACACAACACTTCAGTAAAACATTAGAGGTTAGCAAAAATTGAAATCTTGCAAGTAATTGAAACTATGCTAACCAGATGATTTACTACCTTCTAGTAGGTGCGAGTATGATGTTCTCAAATTGGAATCGAGATTAGTGACAATGCAACACCTAAATGAAGGATTTGAATGCAAAGAATTGAATAACTATATGAATGCAAATTTAATCTATATTTTTTTTATTTTCTGTGCAATAAGAATGAGAAACTGTATGAATCTAAGCTATATGAATGAAATTGAGATTGAATGCAGATTATTCTAAGAATGCTATGAATGAATATGAAAACTATGATATGAAACTATGAATGCTCAAAACAATATATGAAAATCTCACAATAGCCTTGATTCGCAAAAGATTGATTCTTCAGTCACAAATTCGCCAGAGTGAGGATGCAATTTGGAGGATCCCATTAGAAGAGCTGAAGCCTTGATTTTATAGAAATCCAGGGCTTTGGAGGTGCATGAGAAAAGCCATAAATCACTCTTGATGAACTTAGGTTGATTTTTGAGTCAACAAGAAATCATAGAAGATTAACTCACATAATCATGCAAAATCATGCAAGAACAACTTATTAACTCAAATCAGAAGTTTAGATTAGCTTTGAACTCAAAATAGAATGTTGATTTTCCAAAAGTTAACAACTTGCATTGATTTCTTGATTTTGAGTTTAACTGCTCTTTGAATGTGCACAATTAATTATGAATTAATTAAATAAATAAAGTGATTTATCCTCAACTTAACTAATTTTTTGAAATTAAAACAATTGATTTATGGGTTAATCAATTATTAAATCAAACTTTATTCAAAAACTATATTATTAAATATTGACAACTGACTTTAATTAATTAAATAGGAATTTAATCAATTAGTCATAATATTTTTGATTTATTGTCAAAATTAAATAATACAATTTAGGAATAATTATAATTAAATTTAATTAAATAATGAAGTGGCAGTATTAAATCTAATTAATTAAATATTTAGAATATTCAATTAATCAAACTTTAGGATAAATAAGATTTATCGCCAAATAATAATTAAATTAAAGATAATTATGATAAATTATGAATATTACTAGGAATATTCCTCGATGCAGAATTTAGGATAATAAATTAGAATTTGATAATGTGCAGATGTGCCTTAGGTTAGGACTTTTGTATCAATTTCATTCGAATTTGAAGATATAGGAGGTTAATGAACCTATAGCCCATTTTTGGGGTATTACAGGTATATGCATTGAAGATAGCATTTGAACCAAGATCTTCAATCTTACAATGAATAAATGATCTTATATCCTCGGTCAACAACACACCATGGGGTATTGAAGATAAAGCACTTGCAGGATCATTCTCTACCATGTTCATATGACGCAACTTAAATACTGGCCCCGGTTCCTCAATAATCTCAACCAATACAAGAGTGTCCATAATGTCGATAATTTGCTTCAAGAGTCACAAAGTAAACTTTGCAACATAGGGAAATAACTCTATTCTTGTCGGTTAAGGTTCTTTGATCACCACTTCAATCTTTGCACAAGATCACAACTTTCAATTAGACTCACCTTAGAATCGCTTGCAAGTGCTCAACACAGCTCCTAGAATGCAATGTGACAAATGACCTTTACTTTTCTACTTTTAGAATGTTATATTCAATACAACGGTTAGAAACATAAGAGGTCACTTATTTCATAAAAATCATTATGTGATTGCATAGAATCATATATGACATAAAATTTTTCATCAAATTTATCCAAAACATCAATAGGCATCTAAATATGTTGATAGATCTTACCGCGCACACAACTTAGGGGATAGGTTATAGATCTTACTTGATTTTCTCCCCCTAAGACAATATCATTGACTTAATATGATGATGAATTCTCCACATTACCTGATGTTGTGGAGCTCTTTGTCAATTCAAAAGATTTGAGTTCACCTTTCTTAGTCTATGTTTCCTTCATCTATTTTCTGATTCCTTCGACATCTGCAATCTTCTTGCCTTTATTTAACAAGCTTATTCATTAGATGGTCTCTATTGTTTTTGTTCTTAGCACTGCAAGATCCAGCAAGATATCCAATCTTTTTGTAATAGTGATACACCATACCTATTTTTCTCTATGGTCCAACATTTCCTCTACTAGTTCTCATCCTTTAATTGACTATTGTATATCTATAATTGTGACAAAAAGAACAAGTAACATCCAACTAGTTTCCTTGACAATTAGGTCTCAACCGGTTGGGATCATATGTATTTTGATTGTTAATTCTAGCTCTACACTCATTAGCCTTATGCCATACTTATTATGTAATGATAACAATTACCATGAAAAACATTAGGTTTAGCATTGTAACCTTTAGATCTACCATAAATTTTTTTAGATCTAGCAATGAGTGCATTAGGTCTATTAGGTCAAATAGCTCTAAACCTACATACATTAGTAGTATGACCTTCCTTGTGACAATTGAAAATCAGTCTATAATTCCTCTTACCAAATTTTTTGTTGTTCACCTTAGGTGCTGACTTGTCTTCTTTTGCATCGACCTTAGTACCAGATGACTCACTGACTTCAAAATTTGAAAACCCTAAACCTTGTTTCTCACTATTTCTCCTTTGGTTTGAGAGTTTTTCATCAAGTTTAATAGAAATCTTATTGAACTTATCCAATAGGTCATTGGATGCTTTCAATTCTCCTTTTAGCTTTTCATTCTCATACCTTAGATTCTGATTTTCTCTTAGGATATTGGTATTTTCTAAATTTGTATAATCTAGTTGTTCCTACAAAACAACAACTTATTGTTTAGATCTAAATAGTTCTTCAATCTTTTCTTTTAAGGCATCATATTTATCTTTGAGAGAATCTTCTGCAACCCTCTTGGCTTCATCAACTATTCTCCTTGCTTCTATTCCTAACTAATTTTGATTCCAAAGTTCTCCAACTCTCTTTGCATATTTTTCTTTTCTTGCTTCATCTTTTCCATCTCCCTATGCATATCCTTGTTGTCCTTAAATAGCTGCTCATTCTCTTGAGATGTAAGGCTTCTAGGGCGACTTCAGATTTATCAAATCCACTTTGTTCATATAGGTGTTCAATTAGGTCTTGACTTCCACTTAGCTGTTGAGCCAATTCTTTCCTTTTAACCCTAGATTTCTTTGAAATTACTCTTTAAGTTTCGCAATCATGTCTTCATCCTCTGCAAGTTGCATTCTATAGGGTTCCATGTCTTCCTTAAGGATCTCTCCCAAGCTATTAGATTTCATATAGGAAACTATGCTTAGATACCAATTGTTAGATATACAAGATGCTAAGAGGTGGGGGGGGGGGGGGGGGGTAATCAGTGTAAATAGGTAATGAATCAATTAAACTAATAATCTAATTATGCTTTTAAAAAACTTCCAAATAACCCAACATGCAAGTGAAACTATGCAATAGAAATAGAACAATTCAAGCATCCACAAAGCATAACACATAACACCACTATTTTTATCGTGGAAACCCTTGCAAGAGGGAGAAAAAAACATTGGGGATGACATCCATGAATCTCTTCACTACAACTAAAAGAGTTTCCCTGTTAGGAGCTTACAATACCCTGTGAAGGGTTCACCCGATTAGAAGTGACTAGTACCTTGTTAGAAGTACCCAAAAGACCAGTTAGGATATACTTCACAAGAGGATTTAGAACTCCAATTAAGAAGTCACACTGTTAAAGGATTTATAAAAAAGACTCGTTAAAGTCCACCCTGTTAAGATATTTAACTTGCTAACCTATTAGAGTTAGCCTTCAGCAATGAACTCAAATAGATGATCTGGGAATGACGCTGCTTGCCTATCAGATCCACTATAATCTCTGATATCTGGTGCATTGTATGTTAGAATAAATGAGAGGGGGGTGAATCAGTTATCCATAGTCCCAATCACAAAATGTATATCCAAAAACAATTTACTAAAACTTCTGCAGCTTGGTAACATAAAATAGTATTTTGTCTGTGCTTTTACCGATTACCAGTTAATAACATATAGTGATTACCGATAAAATCCAATATGCAACATGTAAAGTATGACAACAAACAATCATCATAGTCAACACATAACACAAGAGATTTAATGTGGAGACCCTGTGAAGGGAAAAACCACCTGGGACCTGCAACCCAAAAATAGTTCACTCTTCTGAAGTGAGGTCGGTGAAGACCCAACCCTATTAAGGGTTACAAACACACTGTGAAGTGTGACCTTGTTAGAGGATTTTAGACCAACCGTTATCATCCAACCAACATTCACTATAGGGTTGACAGGATAACAAATGTACACTCTATGAATGACATTACAAGACTTTCTAGTCCACTCTGTTAAGAGATTTATCTATTTATAATGGTTAAAATGTAACAGTAGGTGATCTAATCACAACACAACTTCTATTGTAGATTATTAGATCTATGTTAAGCTCATTCAAATCCTCTGATCAATATATCAATTCTATTTCAATCAATATTCAGTAACTTACTATCTCTCGATTATAGCTTTCTGACGCTTGGTAATCTCTGTAGTTTGGTTCTCCTTAACCAGTCTGATTAGGCATGCCTGAAGCTTGTTCATGCGATATCTCTGTAGTCTCCTTCTTCCAGCATGATTTCATCATGAAATCCTAGTCTCTTAAATAGAGAAGTAAACCATTTTAATTCCATCCATCAAATTTTGCCGCTTAATCTCCTTTGTTGATTTTGCCACTTTAACCTTCCTCGGCTGATGTGTCAGTAACATGTTTTATTCCAATCCCTTAGATCTTCTTTGAATTATGTTAGCCGTCGATCTTTGTAACAAACATTATCTTCAACTCTGATTATGAGGTACTTTATAGCTCATCAACTTCCATCAGCTAAACTAGTCAATTAGTTCTTTTTTCTTGCTCGGTTGACAGACAAATGTGTCGGTCAACACAAGCTCGATTTATACTATTCTCGGTATACACTACACTACATCGATGTATACTGAAATGTTTCTTTAACCGACAACATTGCTTTGTGCATTTTGCTCTTATCCTTCATCATAGATGAATGCAACATAATCAAGTCAATAACATAAGGTCATAGACTCATCCATAAGTTACCCAATGTGTTCCTTATCCTTATCTGTCATATCCATCTTCCTCATGTAGATATATTTGTTCTTCATCTCTTTTCTTCTTCTTTCTACAAATGTTTGGGTATAGTAACTGTAGACACCTAAAAATCCTTTAGAAAATAAAGTATTTTTATTTTCTGAAAAATCCCTGATGACATCATCATTTGTTAATTAATTATTTAATTAATTAATTAATTTATTTTTATGTCATTAAATCCCTTTATCTTAATTAAAAATATTTAATTAAGAAATCCCTCCCAAAAATATTTAAATCTTATTTAAACATTATTTCCCTATTTATTAATTATTTTAATTAATAAATTGATAAAAAATTCCAAAATAAATAATTAATTTATTTTTTGCCCAAAACTTGGCCAATTTTCTTAAGACCACTAACCTCTTCCAGAATCTTCTAATCCTTCTTTAATTTCAATTAAAGGCTAATCCCATCATTTCCTAATCCTAATCCCAACTCAAGAATATTTAATTAAGATTATATATTAATCCTCAATTCCTAATTTACCCTAGGAAAACTCTAGACTCTTCTAGAACTTTCCTAATCCTTCCCTAAACCCATTTAGGGGAAATTACCTACTTTCCCTAAGCTAATTTAAGTCTCTTTTGACTCCTAGTCAAACCCTACCCCTAATGAGCCTCAAACTCATTAAAGCCTTTGAGATAAATAAAACTTTATTTATTTCCTAAATTCCATATTTATCCTTAGAAAGCCTAGACTTTTCTAGAAAATCTTTATCCTCATCCAAAGCCTAGACTCTTCTAGAAAGTCTTCATCCTTATCCCCTTGACTCCAACTCTAACCTTACCCCAAACTCTAACCTATCCTCTTAACCCAAACCTTTCCAAAAGCCTATAAATACTCTCATTTCTAAGAGCAAATCTATCCACTTTTATTTTCAAGTAATAGTAATCTTATAATGCCATTTTCATGTTAGATCATAGCTTAAAATCAACTAATTGTTAGATTTCTTTGTTTTCTTCAAGCTTTTTAGCACATCATAGCTTAGCAATAATGGATTAACATAGTTTCTTTCATTGTTTTGCATAGCATATAGCATCATCCTCATACTTCATTTGGGTTAAAATAAGTCTTAGCATAATCATATTTGCATCAAATCTCCATTAAAGCATTCTTGAGTTCTTGAGGCCTTAGGGGCAATTTTGGGTGTTCTACCCAATATTGTGCTATTTTTGGAGTTTTCATGAGTCTCAATCCATCTTAATATGCATTAGAATATGCTCCAAGTGCTTAGAGAGCACACCCACATCCCCTAAGCAAGAGCAAATCAAACAGTGCTTGGGTGCACCTATTTAGGCTCTGTCTGAGGTGGCTTAGCTTAGAGTTTATTTATTTTGGATTGATTTCATGCTAGATTAAAATCTAAATATTTGTTTGGTTTGAAGCTTTCAAAACAGGTATCCTCAAAAGCCTTGTCCACATTCTGGCATGCCCGGTGGGACCCACTTCACGGGTCTTTTGACAACATCTCATCCATTTTGGAGTTTTTGCTAAATTTTGAAGCTTGAAGGTGGAGTGAGCTTGTGGAAATATTCTTCCTCTTCTTAGTCTTATCATTCTTCCATTCTATCTACTCCTTCTACTTCTTAAGAGATTTTGGCATATTCTCCTCTTTAAATCCATAATGAGGCACTTCCACGAAAAACCTTGTAACTTTTGTATATGAACTCCATTTTTGGTGATTCAAAAAGCATTGGAAAGCTATTTCAGAGGTCTATAATAATATTTAGGAAAGAAAGCTCAAATAAGGGGTGACAACAAAATAATTTCAGTTTGAGGTAAAAATGAACAAAATAAAGGCATAAACATCTTATTTTAGTGCTTAAAATGAATCCCCAAATCACTCTTGAATGCATTAAAGACTAAAACTTGCAAAATATTCTAACAAAAAAAGGCAAAACTAATCAAATCAATTACATCCTTGCAACATCAAGGTTTTAGATGCATTCAGGCAAAGATAAACACACTTCATGTTGAGGCCTAAAAAGAACCACAAATTTGCATTAGATCATCTTCATTTTGGGTTCTAAAATTAATCTTAGGAAGCATCCTAAAATCAAACTTTAGAGTCCTAAAAGAGTCATTTTTCATTTCCAAAAAGAAACACACTCTTGAATGCAATAAATTGAAAAAACAAAGCATCCCTATTCCTTCCTCTTTGAATTTTAGTTCAAACAAACTCAAATCTTGAATGCCTTAAAGGATCAAAACAAAGCACTTCAAAGTTCTTAAAACAACACGCCAATCTCAATCTTGAGTGCTCAAAGAAAGAAATTGCAATCACTCAAATCGTTTACTTTTTGGAAAAAGAACAAATCAAAGCCTAAACACTTGTGTCTTCAATTGTTCAAATTCAAACATCACTTAATCAAATTGGGAAAAAGAACAACTTACTTGATGTGCATTTAGGAGTTTTTCAAATTCTTGCAAAATCCTTGTTAAAGTAAGCAACATAGAACATTTGGACTCAGACAAGTTCACATGTTCTACTTTTAGCGAGGCCTGTCCAGGGAGAAAAGTGCTTCCTCCTCGGAGAATGACCTCAAACCAGTATCCCCCCCGGCTGGTATATAAATAAAGTGAAGGCAAAAAGTACTCACTTATATCTCCTAATCCACGGGCATTTTGTGCCAAATGCAAATGTCTGGGGACAGGTAAATATTCCTCCCCCAGCATTGTTGGCTAGGCTCTTAAGTGAGTCATAGGCGGTCAGCATAATCGGGTATGGAGACTCCACAGAACTATTAAAAAACTTGATAAAATAGAGGCTATCCTATCTACATCCAAAAGTATCAAAATCCTTATGCAAGGACCGATTCCAAGGGGTTTACTGGGTCGCCTCAAGATTACTCACCATTTGTATTCCCTTCTAGGGGGTACCAAGCTGTGGGCAAGCGATTTTGATACTCACCTTCCTTAGGTAGATCTGTTTGAAGTGCTTGATAGTCAATACTCCGTGAAAACATTGTTGGAACATACACTTTCAAAGCTTTATCAGGGTCAGTTATCTTGTTTGTATCCCACAAGGTTGCTTTGTCCCTTGTGGAGATTGCTTTTCTGAAAATCTTTGTTGAAATCTATCCTTTGCCATTGGGAAACATCAAATTGATCAACAAACCCAGTTTGAGATACTCAGAACATTTTGCAGAGAAACCCTTGGAATCAGATATCCAAAGAACCTTTTATCTCAAACCAAACTTATCAGAGTTTTCCTCGAGTTATGCCCAAATTGATCAAACATCCGAAAGCTAAGTTACCCAAATCCAAAGATTACCAAGAGAAGAAAGTTGCAGAAAGAAACCTTAAGAGCCATCAATCCTCTATCCAAGCAACCCAAGTAGAAGAAAAATATCAAGAAAGGCTTGATAATATTGGCTATAATGCAAGAGTCAAACAGTTTGCCTACCGATTCTGAGTGAACCATTGTTACGTCAACCTTGAAAGAGAAGATTAGCTGGATCCATTACATGTCCCATTCTACCTTCAGATCTCAAAAACCTATCTTGGTAGTCCTTCATCCTAGTTTCATTCCCACATCATCACCAAACCTTAGTTGCATCCTAGAAACCTTCTTATTTGCATACACCATCATCTTCCTAGCAGAGTCATAGATCATCCATCTCAATTGCATTGCATCATCCTTTTAGAAAGAGCATTGTTCCATTATCCTTCACTATCATTCCATCAGCAATCCACAATCAGAATCCCAAATCCTTGATCCAAATCCAGCATCCATTATCCAAAAAAAAATCCACCATCCTTTGCACCAAATCTAGAGATCCAAATCCACAAGCACTTAGTGTTCAAAACCTTTGAGTTGTTTCCATCCCTTATCCTAAGTCAGATATCATCCCCTTTTTGACAGAGCACTATCTAAAGGAAATCCAACTTGTCCTTGCATAGCCTCATCATCTCAAGCAAGAGATTGGCTTGTATTGATAAGAATCCAGTTGACCGAAGATCATTAGTCTATCCTAGGTTGGCCAAATCCTACCACTGATCCTCCATCAGGAAAAACAATAGCTCATTGTTGACACTTAGTAATCTTCCACCAGCATCCCACCAATCCTCCACCCAATCTTGACCCAAATTAAGAGCATCCCATCAAGCCTCCATTATCGCCAAGCTTTTTTTTTACCAATCTGTCACCATCTCCCATCAATCTTCCACCATCCTTAATCCAAATCCAAGCATTTCACCAATCCTTGCATTGCATTCTAGAAATTCATCATCCTTAGAAGTTCCTTAAGCATGCATCCATCATCCTTTAGAGTCTTTTAAGAAACATCTTGCATCCATCTAAGCATCTACATCTCCAATCACCAGTTCATCTGATCCCAACATTTTTACCAGTGCAATGATAGCCTATGATCCCCAAATACAAACTGGAAATACATGGGATGATCCCAATATCCCCTCAGTTCCTCTAGCAATAGAAACATTTGTGAATCATCCAGAGAATCCACCACTAGTCAATACACTCATGGCCCAAAACCAGCAAAGCATGTTCACTAACTTTGCACAAGCGTAGACTTCCATTCCACCATATCTCCATCCTCGCATTCCCATAAGCACTATCCAAATCCCAACACAAGTATACTCTCCATTCATCCAACCATTCCTTGATCCAACCTTGCAAACATCTCAAGCAACCTCCACCATTCCTCTTCTTTTGCAAGGAAGCTTCACCAATCCCGTAACACAAGCTATAACACCATCTGCTCCATTCCCTATTGTAGGTACTTCATCATCCACCATGGCTGCTCAAGCTCTTGCACAAATCCAACACTTGTCCCAAAATCAACTCCCACCTCTCACACAAACCTTTACACAAGCAGTTCCGCCATCTTCCATAAGCCAAACAACACCTTTCACTCCAGGAGGGATGCAATCATCCTTCCCCTTCACTTCACAAGCTTCCACATCCACACCTTTTATGACAGGAGGGACACAATCATCTTTCCCTTTCACTCCACAAGCTTCCACATTCATACCATCTTTTCTAGGGTCAATGCAATCATTTCCCTCTTTCTCCCAACAAGCCTCCACATCAGTGTCATCTATTTCGGGGGCAGCGCAACCACTCCCCTTTCATACCCAGCAAGCTTCCACATCAACATCACCCTTTTCATGGGGAATGCAAACGTTCTCTTCATTTCCCCCCCAACAAACATCTACCTAGGCACAAGCCCAGCAAAATGCCTACACCACAGGAATGCCTTCCATGGGTTTTTCAAATCCACCATTCATGCCTCCAACTCCCATCACATCTACCTTCCCGGCATCCACTGCAACACAAATCCCACTTCACACTGGTTCTCATTGGGGTCTCACTCAAGAAGACATGAAAGCCTTTGGAATACCAACTCACTCTCCTACATCCATGTTTGCAAACCAACAAGCCACCTTCTCACAAGTAGCACAATAACAACCAGCTCAACCTCCACCAACTTCATCCTTCACAAGCTATCCATTCCCAACACCTAGTGCTTTTCAGCAAGTTCCTCCACCTCAACAGCAAAGTTCATCCCATTTCGCAAGTTATTTTTCCCAACCATCCTTTTCTTCAGGCTTCCCTACATCAGTTCCACCCTTAAGCAATATGGGAATGCACTTGACCTATATCGGTCAACCACAGAGCCAAGTTTAGCAAGGACCATCGTATCAACAAACTACACCATTCCACCAGTCATCCCCACAACAACCATATTTTCAGTCACAGCAACAAACCCCCATCATCCCCCAACAGCAACAAGTTTCCTCCTATCAGTCACAACAGCAAGTCCTAGTCATCCCACAACACCAGCAAGCAGTCTCATATCCATCACCGCAATATCCCCCTATGCCACATCAGTAGTATCCTCCCCAGCAAACATCACTCCAAAATCCACTCCAATCTACCTATCCTGCTGGTCCATCTTTGTATCCCACTCCACAATACTCACCTCAAATGGGAGTACCCGCTCAAACACCAATCAATGCTGAGTGGGAAGCCATGAAGAATGCTCTTAAAGAGCTTCAATCTGGTACTGATAACAAAACTTACAAGTTTGAGGAGATGTGTCCTTATTCATTTGACTAATCCATTACTGCTATACCTTTCCCTAAGCACTTTGAGACACCTAAGTTTGATAAATATCGGGGGAAAGGAGATCCAGTCAATCATATTAAAAAAATTCTATATGGCATGCCAAGAAGTGGCTTATAGTGATAACTATCTCTTACGCCTATTCCCCAAAAGCTTGGGAGGAACCGCTGTTGAGTGGTTCTACAAAATACCATGTGGGACTATCACAACCTTTTCTGAACTTTCTGAGAAGTTCATTACCCACTATGCCCATAATGTTGAGAATGAGTTGACCTTGCTAGATCTCTGCAACTCAAAATAGAAAGAAGGAGAAAGCCTAGCAGAATACTTGCAATGATGGCAAAACCTTACCACCAGGTTATCATATGAGCCACCTGAAAAGCATTTGACCAAAATCTTTATTGATAATCTGCATCCTAAGCTATCCCACTTCATGAGGATGAATTGTCTCCAAACCTATCAAGATATCAAGAGCAAGGGGATAGGTATTGAAAAGGCCCTCCTAGATGAAGGCACAATCCGACACTTCAAAAATGATGCCCAAAAACCCAGCAATGATAAATCTCGTTACTGGAATCGTAACAAGAATGTTGTTACTGATGGAGCCACTGATACCAAGCATGTCCAATTTTTTTTGGCTAGTCCTCCGTCAACTCCCACATACCAATAGCAACAAGCACCCATCTATCAGCAACCTCCTCAAGACCATCAGCAACCCACGCAACAATATCATTCTCAGAATAAACAACAGAATTATCAGTAGCAAGCCCATCAAGTTTATCAAGGTAATCCAAACAATTAGGTCAATGCCGTTAATGTTTCTCCCAAACAACACAAGCCCAGAGCTCAGAATAATCCAAGGAAGACCTTCACACCACTGGGTGAACCTCTGGATGTTATCTTTCACCAAATGGCCAAGGCCAACTTGATCATGTTTCCACCAATCCAGCCAGTTGATGATACCACTCCCAAGCCTGATTGGTACAAAGATCATGAATACTGTGATTTTCATCATGTCAAAGGACACACTATGTTGAAGTGTATGAGACTCAAAAACTATATCTGAGATCTCATTGATCAAAAAGAAATTCAAGTAGATGCACCCGCTCAAGCCTTGCCAAATGCCAACTTACAAATCTATCAGAATGTGTTCCCACAACACAATGCTAGGAAGAACCAAGCTAATACCAATTATCCCCAGAATCATGGTAAAGGCAAGCAAAAAGATCACACTACTGCCTACATCAATTATGATAAATTTGTTGGACGTATAACCCAAGTTGAGCCCACAGTCAATACCATCCATGTCAGAGGAGTGGATCGTCAATGTGTTATTACTACTCGCAGAGGTTGGATCACTGTTGCTGGTGCCCATCCAAGGCCAGTGCACAATGCACATAATGCACAGTATGACCTCATAGAACATCTTGGGAATACACCAGCCCAAATATCCATCTTGGACCTTCTCTGTACTTCACCTCTCCATCAAGAGATCCTTGACCAAGCTCTCAAAGGACATGTCCCCACAAACATTAACACCACCCAATTTGTGACCCTTGTGGGACATTTATCTACAACCTATGCTTTATCCTTCAAAACATCCGACATGCTAGATGTTGCACCTGACCATACTCTCCCTCTCCACATTGCCATCATGGTCAGAGACTTTGCCATCAAACGGGTCTTAATAGATAATGGCTCAGCCTTGAACTTGTGTACTTTGAAATTCATTCAATAGATTGGGTTCACACAAGCCGATATAGCACATAAAGTAATCACTATCAAAGCCTATGACAACTTGGAGCATACCTCTGAAGGTACTATTACTTTGCCCATTCAGCTGGGCCCAGCAACACAGGCTACTATTTTCCATGTTGTTGATCTTGACCTACCATTTAATATCCTCCTAGGCCGACCATGGATTCATTCCATCAAGGCTGTACCATCTACTTACCATCAGTGCATCAAATTTCTGCATCAAGGCACTGAGGTTACCATCCATGCTAACCCCCAACCCTTTGCATACTATCATGCGATGGAAGCATCATTCCCTCACTCCACTCATTGTCTTGGAACTGACATTGGTACTTCTATTGCCAGCTCATCCCGATCCCATTGAGATCCAGAAACCATTCTCACCTCCACCCTCTCTTCCATCAAGATCAATAACCAGGGTTGTGGTGAATATAGCCTACATGATGCATTTGTCGTAGGGGCCCTCCCACTTGATCCACATACTCAAGGGAACCCGAGTCACCAAAGCAAGCCTATTGAAGAGCATCATGAAATCAAGAGAATGGGACCTATGACTTTTGAATCCCATGGTAGATTAAATAGTCAAGAAATGGATCCTGACATTAATAGGTGGTTGTACAAAGATGCCCCACCACCCGACACTCAACTCCTTGGCTACTTCAAAGATAAATACCCACAATCGCACAAGTACACTACTGAGCAATGGAACTACCAAGGTGGTGGTCTAGGACCACAAGAAGGTGGAAGCAAAGACCCAATTACAACATCCAAAAACCCACAACATCAGGGTCTTGGCTTTAATACCCCTCGCCTGCATATACAAGGGCCCAATACCGCAACTGGGGGCACCAACATGACTAGCGTTCCCCTCTTGAATAGCCAAGAAGACCTCGTAGAGATCGAAGACATCCTTGAAGAGAAAGAAATTAGATCCTACGATGATATCTTTGATGATGATACCCTCTTGAGGACTTCTATCCTCCAACAACTTGCCATCAATCTCATAGAACTTCCCCTCATTCACCCTCAACTCATAGACTGGGACCAACCAAGCATTGCACACATCGATGAGTTCCAAAGCACATAAGCACTCCTAGAATTCATGGGGGCATCAGGCCCACACTTAGTTTAGGATTCAGAGTCAGCTCACATCTACAAGCTTGACCCAGAAGGATACTTTGGAGAGGAGGCAAGCTTTAGCTACAAAAGAGAAATAGAAAGAGTAAAACATGAGTCCTTATGTGAAAACCCTTCCGGGGCACATTCTGATTCCAAAAAAGTAAAAATAAAGAGCATATCTTCTAGTGAAAACTTGGCAATTCAAGCGCTAGAAGATGAAGACTTGCCTCTTCCTCCCATCCAGGATTACAGACCTGAGCAGTCACCTATCATCATAGAAGAAACCAAGCTAGTCAACTTAGGTATAGAGGAATGTCCAAGGATCACCTACATTACAGCCAACATGATAGAAGGTGAAGAAATGGCTTTCACTATGCTCCTTCAAGAAGCTACTATGAACTTTTCATGGTCATACACACACATGCCTGGACTTGATCCTAAACTTGTTGTTCATCATCTAGTCATAGACCCCAATGTTAATCCAGTAAAGCAGAAGCTACGCAAAATGCATCCCAAAGTAGCTCTATTGGTAAAATCAGAACTAGAAAAGCTCTTGGATGCAAAGATTATCAGAGCTATAGATTACTCAGATTGGATCTCCAACATGGTGCCTATCACAAAGCCTTCAGGCGACATCAGAATATGCACAGATTTTAGGGACTTGAACAAGGCATGTCCTAAAGATGACTTCCTGCTACCTAGCATAGACATGATCGTAGATCTTACAATGGGCCGTGAAATGTTGTCACTAATGGATGGTTTCTCTGGATACAATCAGATTCATATAGCAGCAGAAGACCAACACAAAACAACATTCACCAATCCATGGGGTACCTTTTGCTATAACAGGATGCCCTTTGGTTTAAAGAATGCAGGAGCCACATATCAGAGAGCGATGACAACAATCTTCCATGACATGATCCACAAGATCCTAGAGGACTATGTGGATGATATTCTTGCAAAATCAAAGACATGCTATGAACACCTTGACATTCTTGAGAGTGTGTATGATCACCTGCAGCACTATGGGTTACGGCTCAATCCAAAGAAATGTGTCTTTGGTGTTACATCTAGAAAGCTCCTAGGTTTCATAGTATCACGACGAGGCATAGAGATTGACCCTAAAAAATTCAAAGCAATAACAAAAATGCCTCCCCCAAGAACACTCAGACAACTCAGAAGTCTACAAGGAAAGCTTCAATCAGTATGTCAGTTCATTTCTCAACTGGCAGACAACTGCCAACCTTTCACGCATCTTTTATGCAAAGACACAAGCTTCAAATGGGATCCCATATGTCAGAGAAGCTTTGATAAGCTCAAGGAGTATCTAGCCAATTCTCCAATCCTAGTACCACCAGTTCTAGGATGCCCTCTCATACTCTACATCTCAGCAACCACTACAGCACTGGGGGCACTCCTAGCTCAGCATGATGATGAAAACAAAGAGAGAGCCATCTACTACATTAGTCAAACTCTTGTTGGCTATGAGCTTAATTACTCACCCATGGAAAAAGCATGCCTTGTAGTGATCTTTGCCACTCAAAAGCTTAGACATTACATGCTCAGTCACACAATCAAGCTCATTTCAAAGGTGGACCCCCTCAAATATCTACTATCAAAGACAACTCTCATAGGCCGTATGGAAAAATGGGTCATGATACTCAGTGAGTTTGACATCCAGTACATAGATCGGAAAGCAATCAAAGGGCAATTCATTGTCGATCAGTTAGCAGAAGCACCACTGGTGGATGCTTATCCAGTAATCATGGAATTCCCTGATGAACACTTATGTATGATCGAAGAGAAGCCCATGTGGAAACTATACTTTGATGGCTCCTACACATCACATGGATCAGGGGCAGGAATCCTATTCATCACACCTCAAGGTGACTACATCTCAAAGTCATTCAAATTGGGATTTTCATGTACCAACAACATTGCAGAATATGAGGCACTCATCTTAGGTCTCAATATAGCTATTCAATGGAATATCATAAAATTGCAAGTGTTCGGCGATTCACAGCTGATTATCAAGAAAGTCCTAGATGAATATCAGACAAAGGATGACAAGCTGCTACCTTACAAAGAATTCGTAGATAGATTGAAAGAGCATTTCCTAAATCTACAATTCACATAGATACCCAGACTTCAGAACAAAGTAGCAAATGCAATGGCAACTATTGGGTCCTTGTTAGAAATCCCACATGATGCATCACAGTATGAATTCCTAGTCGAGCAGCTACATACACCAGCTTATGAGAACGCTGATGCAAAAATGGTGTGTGTCTTGGTTGGTCCCCAGTCCCCATGGTACCATGACATCCATGCATATCTAAAGAATGGTATCATATCTCCCCATCTCACCAATAACCAATGCCAAAACCTTATTCGTAGAGCTTCCCACTACACTCTTGTAGCCAACACCCCTTATTGTCGAGGGATCACAATATCCTCTCTAGGTGTTTAGATTCAAATGAGGCCATCCTAGCTTTACAAGAGGTCCACGCTAGAATTTGCGGTGCCCACACGAGTGGCATGGTTCTAGCTAAGAAGTTTCTTTGAGTTGGGTATTATTGGCCCACCATGGAACATGATGCTTGCGAGTTTGTTATAAAATGTTTACCATGTCAGCAGCATGCCAATTTGATTCATGCACCAGCACAAGATTTGTAGCCCATTGCACCACCTTGGCCATTTTCATGTTGGGGCTTTGACCTTGTCGGCTTAATCACTCCCCTTTCCTTGGATGGACACAAGTACATAATAACTGCCACAGAGTACTTCACCAAATGGGTTGAAGCGATTTCTCTCACCCTAACTACTGGTATCCAAATATCCAAGTTCATCCTTTACCACATCATTTGTCACTTTGGCATACCATCTACCATCTTCACAGACCATGGCACACCTTTTGAAAACCAGCATGTGGATGATCTGTGTGCCAGACTCCACATCCGTCATCATTTCTCTAGTCCATATTTCCTTCAAGGAAATGGCCAGGCTGAGGCAACCAACAAAACTATCTTGAAAATCCTCAAGAAGGTTGTCAATGATTCTAGTCGTGACTGGCACCTCCAAATCAATCCCGCCCTTTGGGCCTACCATACTTCTTATCGCACTCCCACAGGCACCACCCCATATTCCCTTGTATATGGTGCCAAAGCCATTCTGCCGATCGAGGTCGAGCTCCCATCATTGCAAGTCTCCATGAAGAACTACACCACTGATGAAGACTATCGTGTGGCCCATCTCACACAGCTAGACCTATTAGATGAAAAAAGACAGCAAGCATATGATCACCTGGTTGCATACCAAAATCGACTCAAAAGGAGTTATAACAAGAAGGTTCATCCTAGACAGTTCTAGGTCGGTGACATGGTCCTCAAAGAAAATCAGAAAGTCCAAGCAAACAGAGAAAAGAAAGGCAAGTTTGAGCCTACTTGGCTGGGCCCCTATATTGTCACAGCATGCTTCGGCTCCGGAGCTTATCAGCTATCTACACCAGAAGGTGAGCCTTTGAATGACCCAATCAACATCATACATCTGAAGAGGTTCTATGCCTGAACTAGATCCTACATATTCAAAAAATCCATAAAAAATTGAAAAAAGTAGAAAAATACAAAAAGAGCAAAGAAAGAAAAAGAAAAAGAAAAATCATCGTCCAATGGTGAAAACTTGGCAATTCAAGTGCCTTAGACAAGTATGTTGGTGAAAACCTGGCAAACAGGTGCCATACATAGTGGACTGAGTCATTATCTATCAAACTCCCATCCCCCCATCCCAACATCTCAGTCCTTTTTTTTTCCCATCCCCATCCCAATCCACCATCCCCCCAAATTCCTCTTTTCATAATCCTCAAGCAAATCCACAATCCCACCTATACCATATCTTGTACCCTATCTTGCCCATATCTTGCACATATCTTGTACCATATCCTATATATCCTGTATAGCATGATCCTTCTTGTATATCCTGTATAGTGAGATCTTCCTATCCCCAATCCTGAGCTTCTATCCATATCCATTGTATATCTTTTCCCATCCATTATACATATCCTCGTGTCTTGTTGTACATAGTCCTTGTCAGTCCTGCCACTGCATTTGATTAGAACACTTTGTCCTACCTAGCCTTGTACTTCAGCAACATCAATTGTCGACTATTCTTGATCCCAGTGATTATTCTTTGACTTCATCATTTTTCTAGCACCCAACAACACTCATTCTCCCATCAATTAGCGGGTCCTTGAGGATGTATCATTCCTCCTGTCAGATCCCATCTTCCACCAATCACACCAGGTTCGTGTCGATGTATCCTTCCACATGTTCAGACCAATCTTCCCACCATCAATCAAATCAGTCACCTCAAATCTCTCTCCTTGGCAAAGGATGTCTTTTTGTAGTTATCATTTTGGTCTTGGATCTTGTCCTTTGGATTTTGTTAATCTTTTATAGCTTCTCGTTGTTCTCTACTCAAAGTCACCACGATCCTTTATATCATGGTGCGCTGCGAATGAGGATAATTTGGGGCAAGGTCTTTTGATCTTTTGCTTCTGCCTATGAGTCAGTCATGTGTTTGTGGTTGCTTTAGCATTGTTTCCACCATGCTTCCTCTTGGGTTCATGGGTGATGCTGGGGAAACCCCGTGTGTCTTTTTAGTGTCAGTCCTATGCAACGCTGGTGACAAGGCCTTGTGATCCCAGTATCCTTGGCAGGTCTCTAGCATTGCTATATTAAACTAGGTTGTGCTCTCCACATTTGCACTTGGAGCTTCCCTCAATCCCCTACATCCTGCATCATATAGATTAATCTTGCATCTTGCATCTCTCATATAGTTGCCTCCTGCATTTTGCATTCCATCTCATCTTGCATTCACCCCCCTTTGCTCTTGGAAGTTTGGTTATTTATTCTCCCCTTCTTCCTAGGTCCTTCCTTCTCTGTTTCCTTTTGAGAAAATTCCACAACGTTTACTCGTGTTATTTTCTCGAGGGGGCACAACCCATCATTCCTCTAAATTCTAGCCTTGGGCATCTTATTTTCTTGTCTTTGATGCCATGCCACTTGCGGCATCGCATTAAAGAGGGGCAAAATGTAGACACCTAAAAATCTTTTAGAAAATAAAGTATTTTTATTTTCTGAAAAATCCCTGATGACATCATCATTTGTTAATTAATTATTTATTTAATTAATTAATTTATTTTTATGTCATTAAATCCCTTTATCTTAATTAAAAATATTTAATTAAGAAATCCCTCCCAAAAATGTTTAAATCTTATTTAAATATTATTTCCCTATTTATTAATTATTTTAATTAATAAATTGACCAAAAATCTCAAAATAAATAATTAATTTATTTTTTGCCCAAAACTTGGCCAATTTTTTTAAGACCACTAACCTCTTCCAGAATCTTCTAATCCTTCATTAATTTCGATTAAAGGCTAATCCCATCATTTCCTAATCCTAATCCCAACTCAAGAATATTTAATTAAGATTAAATATTAATCCTCAATTCCTAATTTACCCTAGGAAAACTCTAGACTCTTCTAGAACTTTTCTAATCCTTCCCTAAACCCATTTAGGGGAAATTACCTACTTTCCCTAAGCTAATCTAAGTCTCCTTTGACTCCTAGTCAAACCCTACCCCTAATGAGCCTCAAACTCATTAAAGCCTTTGAGATAAATAAAACTTTATTTATTTCCTAAATTCCTAATTTATCCTTAGAAAGCCTAAACTTTTCTAGAAAGTCTTTATCCTCATCCAAAGCCTAGACTCTTCTAGAAATTCTTCATCCTTATCTCTTTGACTCCTAGTCAAACCCTACCCCTAATGAGCCTCAAACTCATTAAAGCCTTTGAGATAAATAAAACTTTATTTATTTCCTAAATTCCATATTTATCCTTAGAAAGCCTAGACTTTTCTAGAAAGTCTTTATCCTCATCCAAAGCCTAGACTCTTCTAGAAAGTCTTCATCCTTATCCCCTTGACTTCAACTCTAACCTTACCCCAAACTCTAACCTATCCTCTTAACCCAAACCTTTCCAAAAGCCTATAAATACTCTCATTTCTAAGAGCAAATCCATCCACTTTTATTTTCAAGTAATAGTAATCTTATAATGCCATTTTCATGTTAGATCATAGCTTAAAATCAACTAATTGTTAGATTTCTTTGTTTTCTTCAAGCTTTTTAGCACATCATAGCTTAGCACTAATGGATTAACATAGTTTCTTTCATTGTTTTGCATAGCATATAGCATCATCCTCACACTTCATTTGGGTTAAAATAAATCTAAGCATAATCATATTTGCATCAAATCTCCATTAAAGCATTCTTGAGTTCTTGAGGCCTTAGGGGCAATTTTGGGTGTTCTACCTAATATTGTGCCATTTTTGGGGTTTTTATGAATCTCAATCCATCTTAATATGCATTAGAATATGCTCCAAGTTCTTAGAGAGCACACCCACATCCCTTAAGCAAGAGCAAATCAAACAGTGCTTGGGTGCACCTATTTAGGCTCTATCCGAGGTGGCTTAGCTTAGAGTTTATTTGTTTTGGATTGATTTCATGCTAGATTAAAATCTAAATATTTGTTTGGTTTGAAGCTTTCAAAATAGGTATCCTCAAAAGCCTTGTCCACAGTAACTTACAAGATAAGTATTGTCAAAACTAGTTGACATCAATGACAACATATTACTGATTTAATCATCTTACATATCTAATCAGCAACTCAGTGATTTTAATCATAGATCTTCAAGTCATACAGTTTATTCAAATTAGTTGTAGTTCATCACTGTACTACCTCTTTCTCTAATCGTACCACCCAAACTCATGATCACAACCCTAAATCATGTGATTTAGTCCACCTTTATACTAATATTCTTAAGTCTGCTAAGACTTGAAAACATTTTATGATGTGAGTGTTCCAAGGTGTGCTTGCATTGCTTCTCAAGAGACCTAGCTTGTCTCTTCTAGGTACCTAGTCTCCCCTAGGTCCTGATTAGTTTATATAATTAACTAATCCCAATCCTAACTCCTCTCCAAGATTTTTATCCTTTGTCCTTAACCTTAGAAGACTAACACCCTAGTTTTAGTACTTTTCTTCACACTCACTTAGAAGGCTCTAAGTGCTAAACCTTCACTAATGCCATCCTTCATTGCAAGGAATTTCTCCATCATGAAATTGTTCATATCCTTTCCAATTTGACTCATTTTGGAAGGATTTTGCATTATTTTTCCATCGGCTTCACTAGTTCACCATAGGAGACCTTAAAAATAGGCTATTCCCTTGTAGCCTTTACCAGTCCCTTTTTCCACTTTTTGACAAAACTTTCCCAAACAAATTTTAAAAATAAAACTTGATTTGGATACCCTTTTGGAAGTTTTAAAATATTCATAAGGGTTTTGGGTCTGACAGTGACCGTACAAGGGGTTCCTACAAACTAGGACAATAGGCCTAATAGGCCTAATTTCTAGGACTGAATAGTGAAACTTGGTTGAAACTTGCTCAAACCAAATACTTGGTGATTGGTATGACCTCCATATGCATATAATGATTAGATATGGTGATCACCTACTTGAAAAAGTCCTAGAGCAGTATGGTGTCGTACAACCCTGCATAAAGTCTTCAAATCTTCATTATTAGACCTCTAACTGGGCTCCTGTCTGCTCGCCTAGGGCCTAATGGTATAAATAGCTCTCCTTGCTTTCAAGACTCCTAATCCTAAACCTATATACAATGATGACTCCCCTATCATATCCATCCTTCATGAGATGATTCCCATGGTTAGATTTCATGGGGGAACCATGAAAGCACTGGCAGGTCAGAACAAAACCAGTGGGACTCTAAAACAAAGTCTACTTTAAGTAACGCCCTAAACCTACTCAAAAAAATTTTCTATTCAAATGAAAAAGTCTTCTAACAGTCTATTAAACACTAAAAAATCTCTGTATTGAAAATATCAATCCATCAAGTATGACTATCAACACAAAGTCTCAGAATTCCCTGGTAAAAACACTTGCAGAGCTCTATTCACATACTTTGAAACTATTACAATGCATGAATAATCTTGATGTTTGAGTCTTAGGTATCATTAGATTCCATTTCCTTCATTTTAGGGCTTGTTGGTTGAGCACCATCTCCTAAAATTTAGGGAATCCAAAGATGCCCGATTTGCATGCCATTTTTGCAATTAGTGCAAATCTTGATGACAACTTCTCAACACTTGGCAACTTTCTCATGTGCCTCAATCCTATATTCTAAGACTCCTAACCTCCTATGTTTCAAGGATCCAAGGCCATTTATGACCTTATGGAATCTTTACAACAACCATATGTGTTTAGAACACATTTAAGACTCCAACCTTAGCTAAGCTCCTAACACTAAGAAATTTAATAAACAACTAACAATGGCTATTAGTGTGAACTTAGTCCTAGTGACTAATTCACTTAGCCAAAATTGCAAATGACCTTCTAAGGTCTTCAAGAAAACTAATCTATCCTCTTGACTTGGCTAGAGTCAAGTACAAGCCAAAAACATTTAAACAATGGAGGCTAGCCTAGGTGCTCTTGCACCATCCTCCCCAAAATAAGAAGTTCAATCCACCCTTGGATTGATGATGATAGGATCAATTCCCATCTTTTTGAACTCTGATTCTTTTATCCAAACAACATTAGTATCATTCTGTCCATACTTCTTGATGAGATGTTCCTTGTACTCTTTTGTCCTTGTCTTTTTATAGGCTCTTGTGTCCAGTATGCTGTTTAGTCCTGAAACAGAAGTAGTAGGCAATTGAAACTCTTCTACATCTCTAATTATATCATCATGAAGACTTTGATTCATGTCTTGTTGTGGTCCTCTATAATGGACTAAGTCTGCAACATTGAAGATTGGTGACAGTCCACTGTCTTCCGGCAGTTCAACCTTGAATGCATTATCTCCATACCTTGCCAAGATAGGACAGGGTCCTATTATCCTCATTTGTAGCTTGTGAGGTACTCCCTTTTGCAGTCTTAACTTGTTAAGATGCACATTGACTAAGTCATCTACAGTAAACTCAATTGTCCTTCTAGTGTCATCCACCTTAGCCTTGTGTTTCATGGTGTTCTCTGTCAATGTCTTTCTCATTGTTTCATGCACCTCCTTCATAGCATATGCAAAGTCATCAGCATAGCCACTTGCTTTTACTCCATCTTTCAAATCCCTTAGTTCATAGACACCTCTAGGATGTAGTCCATAAACTATTTCAAATGGACTCTTCCCTGTTGATCTATTTGTGGTGTCATTGTAGGCATATTCATCTTGCCCAATAAATTGATCCCATTGTTGACCGTACTCCTTAGTCAAACATCTTAAAAGATTCCCAAGGCTTCTATTGACAACCTTGGTTTGACCATCAGTTTGAGGATGGTAGGCTGATCCAAAAGACAAGTTGGTGCCCAATCTTTGCCAAAGAGTCTTCCAAAAATGACTCATAAACTTAGTGTCTCTATCTGACACAATGTTGATAGGTAACCCATGGATTCTCACAATTTCTTTGAAGAATAGAGAGGCTATTTGAGTAGCATCATTGGTGGTATTGCATGGCACAAAGTGAGCCATCTTGCTAAACCTATCCACAACCACATACACACTATCCATGCCTTGTCTAGTCTTGGGTAACCCAACTACAAAATCCATGCTTAAAAATTCCCATGGCCTAGTAGGAATAGGTAGTGGTTGATAAAGACTAGCATTTGTAGAAGTGCCCTTGGCCTTTTGACATACAATACAACTTTCCACATACCTCCTAACATCAAGATTCATTCTAGGCCAATACTAAAACCTTGAAACAAGGTCTTGAGTCTTAGTGATCCCAAAGTGGCCACTCAAAGCACCATTATGCTTTTCTTGAATCAAATTCTCTCTAATAGAGCCTCTAGGAACACATAATTGATTCCCCTTAAACAAGAGATCACTTTGCAAAGTATATTCAGCATATCTACTATGAAAATGATTCTTGTGTTCAGCACATACCTTGTAAATGTTAGCAAAGTCCTCATCATCTACATATAGATCCTTGAAATGATCTATCCCCATGCTTTTCAACTGAATTTCTTGGAGTGTGAGGGATCTTCTTGACAATGCATTAGCCACCTTGTTTAGAACACCCTTCTTGTGCTTGATATTAAAGGTGTAAGCTTGTAGATACTCAACCCACTTCATGTGCTTGTGACTCAACTTCTCTTGTGAATTCAGGAAATTAGGTGCTTGATTGTCTGAATACACAATGAATTCCTCGGGAAGAAAGTAATGCCTCCACTTTCTTAGAGCTTGGACCAATGCATACATTTCTAGGTCATATGAGGAGTATTTCCTCTTAGCCTCACTCAACTTTTCAGAATGGAAAGCCACTAGTCTGCCTTCTTGGCTTAGGACAGCCCCAATTGCTACATTTCTAGCATCACACTCAATGGTGAATAGCTTCTCAAAGCTTGGTAGCACTAAAACAAGCTGGGTAGCTATCTTCTCCTTCAAAAACTCAAAGCTCTTGTTAGCATCTTCATTCCAAACAAACTTGGTTTTCATTCCTCCTTTGATAGTATCCAACATAGGAGCATAAATTGCACTAAATTGCCTTATAAACTTTCTATAGTATTGTGCAAGGCCATGAAAAATCTTTACCTCTGTTGCTGTCCTTGGAGTAGGCCAATTCATGATAGCCTCCACTTTTCTTTTGTCCATTTTCAGATTACCATGTGACAAGACAAACCCAAGGTACACTAGCTCTATTTTGATGAACTCACACTTCTCCAAGTTGATCATCAACTTCTCCTCATGTAGCTTCTTGAAAACAATATCAAGATGTTCTAGATGCTCACTCCTTGTCTTGCTAAAAATTAGTATATCATCTAGATATACAACTACAAACTTGCCTATGTAGTCTTTGAGGACTTCATTCATGAGCCTCATGAATGTGGAGGGGGCATTTGACAATACAAATGGCATGACAAGCCATTCATACAACCCTTCATTGGTCTTGAAGGCTGGCTTCCACTCATCACCTTCATGGATTCTTATTTGGTGATAACCACTTTTCAAGTCTATCTTGCTATAGTACTTGGCTTCACCTAGACAGTCCATTAAGTCTTCAATCCTAGGGATAGGGAGCCTATACCTTATGGTTATCCTATTGATAGCCCTTGAGTTAGTACATAGCCTCCAAGTTTCTCCTTTATTAGGTGCAAGTACAGTGGGTACAACACATGGACTAATACTTTTCCTAATTAGGCCTTGGTTTAAGAGCTCTTGTATTTGTCTTGCTATTTCCTCATTTTGTTGAGGGGTCATCTTGTAAGTAGCTTTATTTGGTAGGGTAGCTCCTGGGATAAGGTCTATCCTATGGCTTATGGCTCTTTGAGGGGGTAAGGTTGATGGTTGTCCATCACTTACAATACCTTGGTAAGTCTGCAACATACCTTGGATCTCCTTTGGTAATTCAGTCTTCTTGGCTACCTTGCCTTCATCTCCCTCTCTTGGTTTTAAAATTAATACATAGCCTATGCCTTCACTCTTTTTGATGGTTTGTAAGAACTCTTTTTCACTCACCATAAGTACGTTTGGACCTACTGTCTTCACCTCAGCATCCTCCAAGAATGACTATATTTTGAAGGTTACATTATCCTTCTTGAAAGAATAAGAATTCTTTCCTCCATCATGTATGGCTTGGCAGTCAAATTGACATGGTGTGCCTAGGAGAAAATGGCACACATCCATAGGCAATGCATCACATAAAACTTTGTCTTTGTACCTTCCAATGGAGAACTCCACCCATGCTTTCTCATTCACTAACACAAGTTGACCTTTATTGAGCCAAGTGACCTTGTAAGGATTGGTGTGGGGTATCCTTGTCAACTTCAACTTGCTGACTGCTTCCTCTAACACAATATTGTCTATAGAGCCTGAATCAATGATGACCCTACATACTTTCCCCATTATCTTGCATTCAATCCTAAATACAGATCTCCTTTGGCTTGGATCCTCCTTCACTAGCTCCTTGATTAGAGTTCTCCTCATCACAAGGTTCTCTCCTTCCTCTGAATTTAGTGGTATTTCAGCATGCTTTTCTGCTACATTGGACTCATCTTGAATCAAGTTAGTCCTCTTATCACCTCCTTGTGATGATCCACTTTTCTCCGGGCATTTATAGGCAGGGTGCCCCATTTGATTGCAATGGTAGCACTTCATATTGGCAAAGTAGTTGCCTCTTCCTCCTTGTGATAAACTACTCCTTCCCCTTGAGCTAGAACCTCTTCCTCTACCACCTCTACTTGAGCTTCCTTCTTGCTACTCATTGAACTTTATCTCACCTTGAGCTCTTGAATCAGAACTTCTTCCACCATAGCCACCTCTTTGACCTCTACTATCCTTTCTCTTAGCTTTACCTTTAGAGGTTTCTTGCTTCCTCTTTCTTTTCTCCTCTATCTTCAAGGCCATTTGATAGCATTTCCTAATGGATTTGAAGTTCACTAGGCTCATCTCTTCTTGAATTGACCATTTAAGGCCATTCAAGTAGCTTGCAAGCTTGATGCTCTACTCTTCAACCACCTTAGATCTCAAACATAACTTTTGAAACTCCTAGGTGTAGGCTTGGACATCTAGTTCCTTTTGCCTAAGATTGTGTCTTTTCCTATGAAGTTGAACTTCATAATCATTAGGAAGGTAGGTTTTCTTTACTTTGGATACCATGCCCTTCCATGTCACAATAGGACCTTTTCCATCCTTTTCCCTCTCGGTTTGCACAAACATCCACCAAGTAAGAGCTGAACCTGTTAGTCTAGACTTGGCCACCACAACTTTTTGTGCCTTAGAGATACCATCACATTCAAAGTGGTTCTCAATGCTGTCTGTCCAATCCACAACTGAATCTGGATCTATTTGTCCACTAAATAGTGGCACACCTTCCAAAGCTTTCCCACTCAATGCTTTTAGTGCCTTTAAGAATGGCTCTTTTGGAAGAATAGGGTCAAGTGTTGGTGCTTCCTCCTCCAACTCTAATTCCTTCTCGCTTGCTTCTTTTTCTTCCTTGAGGTCAATCTTCTCTTTGACCTTATCCGCTTTGTCTTGGACTTCACCCAAGAGCTGCTCCATTGGAGCTAGTCTTTGCCTTAGCAATTTGTTATCCTCCTCTTGTTCTTCAACCTTCTTAGCTAATTCAGCATTAGTCACCATGGTTCTACCTAGTGTATTCTCTCCTACTAATTCAGGAGACTACAACATCAACCACAAGCCCGATCAATTCAAGCTCTCATACCAATATGATGTGAGTGTTCCAAGGTGTGCTTGCACTGCTTCTCAAGAGACCTACCTTGTCTCTTCTAGGTACCTAGTCTCCCCTAGGTCCTGATTGGTTTAGATAATTAGCTAATCCCAATCCTAACTCCTCTCCAAGAGTTTTATCCTTTGCGATTAACCTTAGAAGACTAACACCCTAGTTTTAGTACTTTTCTTCACACTCACTTAGAAGGCTCTAAGTGCTAAACCTTCACTAATGTCATCCTTCATTGCAGAGAATTTATCCATCATGAAATTGTTCATATCCTTTCCAATTTGACTCATTTTGGAAGGATCTTGCATCATTTTTCCATCAGCTTCACTAGTTAACCATATGAGACCTTAAAAATAGGCTATTTCCTTGTAGCCTTTACCAGTCCCTTTTCCCCTTTTTGACAAAACTTTCCCAAACAACTTGTCAAAATGAAACTTGATTTGGATACCCTTTTGGAAGTTTTAAAACATTCATAAGGGTTTTGGGTCTGACAGTGACCGTATAGGGGGTTCCTACAAACTAGGACAATAGGCCTAATAGGCTTAATTTCTAGGACTGAATAGTGAAACTTGGTTGAAACTTGCTCAAGCCAAACCCTTGGTGATTGGTATGACCTCCATATGCATAGAATGATTATATATGGTGATCACCTACTTGAAAAAGTCCTGGAGCAGTACAGTGTTGTACAACCCTGCATAAAGTCTTCAAATCTTCATTATTAGACCTCTAACCGGGCTCCTGTTTGCTCACCTAGGGCCTAATGGTATAAATAGCTCTACTTTCTTTCAAGACTCCTAATCCTAAACCTATATACAATGATGACTCCCCTAACATATCCATCCTTCATGAGATGATTCCCATGGTTAGATTTGATGGGGAGCCATGAAAGCACTGGCAGGTCAGAACAAAACCAGTGGGACTCTAAAACAAAGTCTACTTTAACCGATGCCCTAAACCTACTCAAAACACTCTGCTATTCAAATGAAAAAGTCTTCTAATAGTCTATTGAACACTAAACAATCAGTGTATTGAAACTATCAATCCATCAAGTATGACTATCAACACAAAGTCTCAGAATTCCCTGGTAAAAATACTTGCAGAGCTCTATTCACATACTTCGAAACTATTACAATGCATGAATAATCTTGATGTTCGAGTCTTAGGTATCATTAGATGCTATTTCCTTCATTTTAGGGCTTGTTGGCCGAGCACCATCTCCTAAACTTTAGGGAATCCAAAGATACCCGATTTGCATGCCATTTTTGCAATTAGTGCAAATCTTGATGACAGCTTCTTCTCAACACTTGGCAACTTTCTCATGTGCCTCAATCCTATATTTTAGGACTCCTAACCTCCTATGTTTCGAGAATACAAGGCCATTTATGACCTTATGGCATCTTTACAACAACCATATGTGTTTAGAACACATTTAAGACTCGAACCTTAGCTAAGCTCCTAACACTAAGAAATTTAATAAACAACTAACAATGGCTATTAGTGTGACCTTAGTCCTAGTGACTAATTCACTTAGCCAACATTGCAAATGACCTTCTAAGGTCTTCAAGAAAACTAATCTATCCTCTTGACTTGGCTAGAGTCAAGTACAAGCCAAAAACATTTAAACAATGGAGGCTAGCCTAGGTGCTCTTGCACCATTTTACAAGTTGGTCCACAATCTTGACCAAACTTATCAAAACCTGCGTCAATCATACCTAACATGTTAGCCCAAAATATATTAGTCAAAACATATTGATATGTCGGCCCAAAATTCAACCGCCTTGATCATCTGATCATCAGGAACCAATGGGTAGCACAATCAGTTCACACTTATCGTATCAAAAAATACTAACTCACCTGAATCATTGAGTTAACGGTTGTGATTGTATAATTGTAGTTATTTGACCTTGGTAAACCACTAGGAACAATCACACCTCCCAAAATGTCGTCCATCTCGATCATCATGCAAAATATTCTCTATTACTGCCTTCCTCTTGACAGGTCAAAACACGTAGCATATTTCTCCTTTACCTATCCATCCAGTTGATCGGTATTTGCAACCTATTCATCAAATCTAATAGAATTGATAGAGTTGTCATCAATGCCAAACTCATAAACATTATCACTCTCATCTCAACCCAAAAATCCATCATAATGCCAACATATTGAGGTGATAGTTCCAAGCAATACAACACAACCCATGTTGCTAGATCTGATAAAGGAACTCTGTGCATTGGCCTTAGTTACAATTGCAACAACTTTGAAGAAATTACAATTTTAATTTTTAACTTCTTTTATTTCATGCTGTCTATTTGGGCCAAAAAATTCTCCTTTCTAATCCCCAAGCGTGCCTCCCTTTAATCATATGTTTTGGAATATTTTCCCCATATGGTGCCCCATTTTTGTCATTATTAACCTTGCCATTTTTCCCTAATTAGGGCAGAGTGATGCCAAACCCATCCCATTAATTTTTACTGAGTGCCTATAACGCCACCATGCATTATAATTGAAGCTTAATTTTAATATTTTTTATGTTTCTTAATGTCTACTTTTACTTAGATCTGAGTCAATGTAAGTAGATAATATTGAATCTATCACTGAGATTGACTCATCGTTTCTGCTCCAATTTGTTCTCCCCATATACTTTGAACCAATTTATGAAGAGGATAGAGACATGTTTCTACAATAATAAGGGGGAAGGAGAAGGGCACACACACGATACAATCAGCTCACCAGCCCACATTTTTATACCTTGAATTAAACAATGTCAATAAAGCTTTATAATGCAAACAAGATGTCCCAGAGCAATGAACATAAAAAAGATTTGAAATATATGCTGAAATTTATAATAAGCCATTAGTGTACTCAAGAATTTTTTCAATAAGCCATTATGTCAAGAATTTTTTCAAGGAAAAATTTCAAATGATATTTTTTCTATAAGGTTACTCTATAACTGTCTATCTTAGCTTTTAGCCATTTATTGTTCAGTCTATCACTATCACTAATCACATTAATAACATTGTTCACCACTCTCTGACTACTGAGCCACATATTTTGCACAAGATCATTTTACAGCAATTTTGAATGCTTCACAAGTTCAAAGCCTAATGTCATAGATTGATAGCTCAAGTTACATGTAGGAAGAGCCCCAAAAGCCAACAACCTAGCATTTTAGGATGTTTAATATCTTCTCGTCAAAAACTTGAATATTATTATAAGCTCGAATAGATGAGATGTCAAAAGTTATAATGAAGATTGATGAATCCTATACGAAGAAGTGTAATCAATTGGGGCTAAATAAAAGTGTAATCATTAGATTCTTGAATAGTACGAGAAGCTCTCAACCTCTCTTTTTCGGTTATATGTTCGATGAGGTAGTTGGAAAAAACTGAACGGTTGTAATGTTATTTATAGGGAGGGAAAGGAAGTGGAAGAGACGGTGGTTGCATGTATCTGGGTGGCAGGGAAAGAGAAAGGAAACTTAGGAAGAATGGCTTCGACATCTGGTGTGGAAATGACAGGCTTGACAGAGTCGTCTGAGGAGGACTGCAGCTCCGAGGAGAATGCAAATCACTTTAAACTGAAGAAATGGAATGCAGTTGCCTTCTGGGCTTGGGATGTGGTCGCTGAGAATTGTGCTATTTGTAAATGCGACATCACGGGGCCGTGCGTCGAGTGTGAGGCCGATGCGGGCACTTACACCAGCGAAGAATGTGGAGTTGCATGGGGAACATGCAACCACGCCTTCCACTTTCACTGCATATCCAGGTGGTTGAAGACACGTGAAGTATGTCCTATAGATAATGGCGAATGGGTGTATCAGAAGTATGAGGAATAGAGTTTATAATATGCCTCTCAATATTTTTCAGTCTTTCATTAATGCTCATACAAAATAAATCTATGCTTCGATCGTTTTCATAGAAGATATTGGAATTTGCAAAGGTGTTTCAGGGTCTATGTAACCTTTTTCAATATGAATAATTAATCGTCGTTCTATCTATTATCGATTTTTTTGGGGGGTTTGGGTGTTTTATTATTTCATGATTGTATATGGGTTTAGGGTTTTTCAGGAAATAAATCAATGACGCCTCACTACTATCAGCAATTAACCTGGAAAATCTATAATGAAATTTGAATCTAGATATCTGAATAGAAAGCAATATTATTCAATGTGCAATATGTATAATACAGCAGCTGTGCAATCCATGGAACCTGCTCGGACAAAAAATAAATAAATAGAAAAAGATGACAGTTAAAATATATGAAATAAAAGCAACCAAATAAATCTACAAGTGATAGTAGGCATGCTTTTAAAAAAAATAAAATTAAAAGTTCGAAGTGGTCAAACAACACAATCATCTGATTTGTTGTCCCAATTAGAACATTAATCACTTGTTCTGCTGATGCATCACTGTTCCAGTTAGATCATTAACCATTTGTTCTTGTGATGGATCACAAAATACAATAGAAAAATCCCTATATTGTTATTCGTTATTATGAGGATTTTAATCAGTGACAATTTCGTACAATTTTCATGAAGTGGAGAAGCTAAGAATTTCAATAAGACGATAATGCTAAAAGGTGGAAGAATATGATTGTTACAAAGGGTGGATACTAGTCTCCAGTCCATAGCATAACTGTTCTTATACACAGTAAACTACAAAAATATATGATAGACTGAAAACATGAGGACCATGCCATGAAGGAGAAGGTCAAAACATGCAAGGACTGTCATGAACAAAAGGGTCTGCCTTATACAGCGAAGACAACAGTGCATACCCCTATAAATAGTCATAAAGAACAGGCATTGCAATTTCCTTTGGCATGAAGAAACATGTAATGACAGAACAAGGGCACGAAATCTCAAGAAGCACAAAACCTCTGATTAGAAAAAAGCTTTTAAGAGTTAGAGGAAGCAGTTGTGTACAGTGAGCTTGAGAAAATGGTTGGAGAACTAAGGCTGAAGAACCTTTTGGCAGGGTGACAGTCATAAAGAGTAAAGGAGGACTGTCATAAAGAAAAGTTTAGAGGGATTCCTTAACAATGAATGTGAGAACATGCAGAAGAGAGTAATGGCATTATATTTGAAAATGATGGTCACAATGGACTACGTTGATAGTTTGGTATCATATCTCATTGACAGTATAACACAATGTGTTTGTAGGTATAGAGCTAGAATGAACAAAGATATTGTTGAACACATATAGAGGTAAGCCTATGAAGGAAGAAGAATGAGTCACTAAGTGCATAAAAAGAAAAATATAGATATACCTAGATCAAAACAGTGAAAAGTGAGGGTATACATCTTTGCTATGGCAGTGGACAAGAAATAATATAAAGAGATTAAACTAGGACTATGCCTAGAGACATTGTAACTGTCATGTATGTTACTATATTATTGTGTAACCTACAGTCCTAAGAAAAGAAGCCTAAAGTTAATGGTTTGTATGCAAGTATAGATAAAAGAGGAGAGAAGAGTTACTCTCCTAGAGAGAAAGGAGTTGGCATCACCATGTAACTTGTAGATTATGAAGTGAAAGCAGTCCTTGTTCAGTGAGCAGCAAAAAGGAAGGCACGGTCAATGTGAAGAAGAGATGATAGTACCAAATGGATGATGGTATTCATACTCAAAATACTTTAGAATGCAGCAGGAGGCAGTTATTATGCCAATAAAATAGCAAAGAAGCATGGCATCGTAGGGGCATGACATTCACATGTTAGAGAGGAGATTATAGTAACATCAAGATCATGTAAGAGGAAATATGATAGAAAGGGCAGCTTGATGAAGGATAGAGCTCAATAAAGGGATTGGAGACAGTTATAATACTTGTGACTTCCATAACTTTTCAAAAGAGTAGAACTTCAAGTAAAGATAAGATAGGAAGAATGATTAACGGTACCTTACATGATGTAGGAAACAGTGATATGGGCATTCCAAGGTAGTGATTTAGCAAGGATTAAGATATGGTGAAAATAATTCAAGAATAAGGCTTGAGGGACTTCCTTAAAAATAGAGTTGGAGTTGCTTGAGGATTTCTAAGAATATTTTAAAGCTAGCAGTCCCATGAATTTTATTCTTCAATTCACCTTAAATGTTTAGCCCCCAAATATAAGGAAGCTTTTATCTTCTAAAACTTATGTACTAATAAAAAAATTGTTAAAATAATTAATTTCACTCCAAAACTTGATATGTGGCAGAAAAATTTTCTAAGCTGGTGGGGCAACTAGCCCCATTAGGGGCTCCTATTTTCTAGCAAGAGATTCCAATTAATCATCTAGCCTTAAAAAATAATTCTCATGGGACCTCTAGCTCCTTAAAAATAGAGAGCTTAAGTTACATGGTGATGCCAACTCCTTTATGAAAGATTTATGAAGCCAAAGAGTACACACTACAACAAGACAAAGGTCAATGGAAAAAGTGACGATAATAAGACATAGCTGAATGTCTTATTGTAAAACCTATTGTAAAACTTCTACTACACCTTCTTAAAAAGAACTTGACCTTAATTTTTGGCATTTTTTCACATCCCCTATGATTATTGTAAGAAAACTTGAGCCAATTTTATGACTATTTTCACATAACATACATGGTAAATTTACCATAAAAGTACTTTGAATCCACATGCAAGGGAATTTATTATATACTCACAAAAATGTGACACAACATATATCCTAGAAAAATCCCCATGAGGGAAAATTTCAGCCTCCATGTATTGTTCAATCGTGAAATACCTTTGAAGCCTGGACCATAAACAAACACTCCATGTGAACAAACATGAATCCACAGTTCCCATGCCATGCTTCCAACCTCCACAAATGCTAACCCAACTAACCTCAATAACTACCCTTATAGTTGTTTTTATAGAAACAAGTTCCCACAAAACCACTAAGTGGTATTACATAAACCATGTGCTAAAAACCATGTTCTACCTAACCCCATTGACCCACATTCAATATTGGGTACTTTATTTGATTATTTATCCAACATTAAATAATTACATCAAATAATATTACAATGTTATAATATAACTCATCAAGTGGTCTTGAAAATATTCCCAAAAAATCTCTACATGTTGTGTGTCCATCTAGGTGCTTCTAGGTGCAACATTTACATAATAAAATAAAATATTATTATTACATACATTATTATGCAAGCAGTACAACACCCATATTTTCAAAATTTTCCCACTTGTTGTATAAATTGCAAAATGGTCAATAAGTAGCCACAAAAATAAGAGAGAAATCTCTATAACAACATGTACCATCTTGAACCGAATTGCACCATGCGCTCCATCAAGATACTTGCAACAAAAAAAAAGTGACCACTATTTCATACATGAATACTCCCACCCTCTATCATGCCACTGCTAATGGACATAAAAGGTCATCCAAAGAGAAAGCCACACAATCCATTGCAAACAAATCATAAGTCTTGTGTCTACTGATATTCCAAAGTACAAATGCTCAATCCAAAGTAACAACATATATTAATAGCTTTCAAAATATAACTAAAATAATATCCACAACAAGTACTAACACCTCCAACTATTCATACTTCCAAAGTATACAAAACATGCCAAGTGAACCCCTTAACATCAACATATGCAACCTATAACAAAGAACCACAAGCATCAATATGTAATAGATATGTACAGGATCGTGGTATACCAAACTATGGCCTTAAGTGGCAATGAAAAATCAGAAAATCAAGGTTAGTCAACTTGACGTAAAAAGTTGAACATCTTATGAACCTTATGTGAAAAATTTGTAAGAATAGAATCTATAAGAAATTGAATGTAGTTTCTAAACTACTAGCTCTTGTTTGAAATTTGTTTTATTTAATTGTTCAAAATTTTAGATTTCAATGCAGTAGTACAAAAATTTCAAGGAAAAGATAAAAAGTATGTGTATATCTGACCACCTTAATCACAATCAAATGATGATATATTTTCTCAAGATTCTAGATATAAGTAGTAGACTCATGCCTAGATGTGATGCATAATTCTTTATAATTTTTTGCCAAATAAATAATTAATTATGAATTTCCTGCTACAACTTTTTTAGAATAAAAAAACTCTCATGTCTGACCACCTTAACTAATTCTAAACTTTACAAAATTGATTTTTTTCTTCTTATAGTAGCCGAAGCATAGAATGTGACGCATTTTTGGATTTCAAAAAGGTTAAACGGTTTGGAAGTTATAGTTATTTTTCAATTAGTATGTCAATTACAACTTTAAAGATAACTCAATTAAAAAATAAGTAATAATTACTTATTGAACTCAAAATTTGACAGCATTTATATTGATGGAAAGATGATAATGTCTTTAAAAAACCCTTTTCATTTCATCAATTTCAAGTGAAAAAATAGTCATCAGCTACATGGTCGAAGTCTCGATATAAAAAACAATATCTTAAACACGCCTAAAGGGTTGATCATCCACGTTTGGTATTGATGAAGCAAATACCAAGCCTAATCAGATATCTGCTAAAATGGGATATCCAAAAATTTTGGATATCTGATAAAATTGGATATTCAAAAATTTTGGATATCCGATAAAATTAGATATCCAAAAATTTTGAATATCCGATAATATCGGATATCCGAAAATTCTTGCCTAATTCAAAATTTCAATTGCACTAGTTTTCTCAATTTGAAGTTTCATATTAAATTGTATTTTTTTTATGTTAATATTAATTGAGTTAAGTATTTTTTTCAATTGTAAAAAATATATTACAAATTATTATTTTTAATATTAATATTAAATATTAATAGCATAGCATTAATATTATAATATAAATTTTTATATTAGTATGTATTATATTATTATTATTTATTTCGGTATTGTATAATAGTATAATATAAACTTATTAAATATTTATATTATATGTTCAATATTATACAGGTAAGGGAGAGAGTGAGAGAGAGAGAGAGGGGGGTAAGGGGAGAGAGAGAGAGAGAGAGCGAGAGAGAGAGAGAGAGAGAGCATTGTCACAGGGGGGACTCTTGATTTAGTGGTGGGCAGATTCTTTTGGTTGGTTGAGTTGGGAACAATAAGAGATAGGTTGGATTATCAAACTCTGAAAGATTTTTCAAAAATGCATTCATTTCGAAGCTCAGATGTTAGTACATGGACCATTTGGACACAAGAGTTGGCTTGTTATTGTTTGAGTTGTCTTCAGTGTGATTAGGATTAGTATGATTGAAGTGAGTGGGTTGATACATGGGTTCCACATTGTCTTACTCCTTTATCTCTCACAGTATCGGTAATAAATGATGATATGGATTGTTCACTTGACTATGACCATTTTTCTGATCTTCTACAACTAGGACATGTTTTTGCATTGGTTGCACCACAAGGGAATGATGAGAGATCAGATTACTGGTTAGCACGTTGTGAATGAGGAAAGAAGAAACTTGTACAACCGATGACAGATGATGATATGTTCACATATCCAATATGATCACATGTTGTTGCGGGAACATGTTGCGCACATATATGATTAAAAATAATGGCATTCCTGCGTTTGAAGACTATGAGAAGCACAAAACCATTCTCATGTATTCACACCTTGTTATAGCAGCCAATGTTAAGTTGTTGAAACATAAAGGAAAACCAAAGAAAAGGAACTTTGGACTATTAGTACTATTGATCATGAAGCAATATTGAATACCCTCAAGCAGAGAGATGACTCTTTAGGCACACTTCACTAGGTAAGTTCAACTCAAGTTGCAAGGTTTTCCATATTTATTACGATTACGTTCAATAAATTAATTGTAGTTTTTTTCTTTATTTGTTTGAGCCAATAATTGGTTTTGTATGTGGATTGTAAATGCAATTGGATACATATATGATAGATATAGAAGATCGAGGTGTGCATTTGATTAGCCCATCTTTTATGATGATAAACTTCACTAGATGCATTGTCAACTCATGTTCTTTGGTTCATTTAGTTACTTATACATGTTCATAATCTTTTTCTCAAACTATATAAACTTCTTATATTCTCTATTAACTTTTCTTTTGCCTTCCAAATGCAGGGATTGGAATGTCGATGTCATCGAGTACCATGTGTTAAACTTATACACTTAGGAGCGGAAAGGACACTTATTTTTTATATATTTAGATGCCAAATTTTGTGTATAAAAACAACAATCAAATGTAATGTGCATAGTTAGATGCCAAATTTTGTATATAAAAACAACAATCGAATGTAATGTGCATAGTTAGATGCCAAATTTTTTATATAAAAACAACAATCGAAGGCAATATGCATAGTTAGATGCCAAGTTTTGTATATAAAAATAACAATCAAATGTAATGTGCATAGTTAGATGCCAGATTTTGTATATAAAAAACAACAATTGAATGTAATGTGCATATTTAGATGCCAAATTTTGTATATAAAAAATTTGATGCAAAATTTGAAATATAAAAGAGCCCATGGGGTTGATTTGCAAATATTAAGAGCCCACATTTGTATCACCTTAATGTCATGTAAAGTGCAAAAAATGTGTTTCCTTACTATGAATATTGTATCATCTTAATTTTGTATCCTTACATTTCTATTGTCTTAATTCCATGTACATTTGTATCGTCAAATCATGTAATAGTTGGAGTCATTGAGTCAAAATTGGTCAAATGTGTCCAAAGTAAAATGGTGATTCCCTGGGGTGAAGGGATAGTGTTCAAGGAGTTCATCCTAGTACCAAATGGAATGTGCCATTAGCTCTAGTTGGGTGGGTAAATGCTACCGACAACCCCATTTCAACCACTGGGTCACTAGAACATTCCAGACCATGCTGAACCAAAGTGTCCCCAAGGTGCACTAAGCACGATTGGGCACCGATATTTTGAGGCTCATTACTCAGACCCCGTGAGAGGTATCAGTGATCCATGAGATACTACATGACCGTGTTTCTGAGGCCTACAATAATCTCTCTCCATTTTGGGAGATTCGAATTCATTTGAATTTGGCACGCCTATCTTGCTTGATGCCAAAACTTGTAGTGAGAGTCAGTTGAAAGTTGCACCACTGGGTTTCTTCCAAACTGTTCATCTCGACACTGAATGGACTACACCACTATCTTTGGTTGGACAGGTAAATGCTAGTGACAACCCTGTTTTGACCACTGAGTCACTAGAATGTTCCAGACCATGCCGGACCAAAGTGTCCGCAAGGTGCACTAAGCATGATTGGGAAGAGATCTTTTGAGGCTCATATCTAGGACCCTGTGAGAGGTATCAGTGATTCATGAGATGCTACAGGACCATATTTCTGAGGCCTATGATAACCTCTCTCCATTCTGGGAGATTTTAATTCGTTTGAATTTGGCATGCTTATCTCGCTTGAGGCCAAAACTTGTAGTGAGGGTCAATTGAAAGTTGCACCACTGGGTTTCTTCCAAACCATTTTTCTCTACACCGATGGACTACGTCATTAGCTTTGGTTGGGTGGGTAAATGCTAGCGACAACCTTTTTTCAACCACTGAGTCACTAGAACATTCCAGACCATGCCGAACCAAAGTGTCCCCAAGGTGCACTAAGCACGATTGGGCAGTGATCTTTTGAGGCTCATATCTCAGACCTCGTGAGAGGTATCAAAAATCTATGAGATGCTACAAGACTGTGTTTCTAAGGCCTACAATAATCTCTCTCCATTATGGGAGATTCAAATTCATTTTAATTTGGCACGCCTGTCTTGCTTGATGCCAAAACTTATAGTGAGGGTTAGTTGAAAGTTACACCACTGGGTTTCTTCCAAACCGTTCATCCTGACACTTAATGGACTGTGCCATTAGCTTTGGTTGGGCGGGTAAATGCTAGTGACAGCCCTATTTTGACCACTGAGTCACTAGAATTTTTCGGACCATGCCGGACCAAAGTGTCCCCAAGGTGCACTAAGCACAATTAGGAAATGATCTTTCGAGGCTTGTATCTCAAACCCCATAAGAGATATCGACGATCTGTGAGATGCTATAGGACCGTGTTTCTAAGGCCTACAATAACCTCTCTCCATTCTGGGAGATTCAAATTTGTTTGAATTTGGCACACCAGTCTCGCTTGATGCCAAAACTTATAGTGAGGGTCAGTTGAAAGTTGCACCACTGGGTTTCTTCCAAACCGTTCATCCCGGCATTGAATGGACTGTGCCATTAGCTCTAGTTGGAAAACCTCATTTGGAACATGAATTCAGTAGAACATTCGCAAACAAGCCAGATCAAATTGTTCCGAAGGTCCACTAAGCACCATTGCGTATGTTGGTGAGCATTCTGGTGTGTCGAGAGGCAAAGTAAGCCTTTAAATGGATCCAAAAGGAGTCTACACTGAGTCTTTGGGAGGATTTAAGGATTCCAAAAGGTTTTCTAGATCAACCATCAGTTTCTTGAGTTGTTTGGATAATTCTGGAGAAAAAGGCTGATTTATGATTGGTGAAGGTTACAAGCCTAGAAGGGCTATTGGAGTGGATTGGTGGAAGATGAGTTGACCAAAATTGGTCTACTGGTGGAACCTAGTAGATGGACCATATTAAGATGTTATATGGTGTTACAATCAAGGTGGAAGACCTATTTCATTTTTTGACAAGATGGAGGCTCTAGGTGCACTAAGAGGCCTATAATGGAGTTGGTGCCAAGAGAAGTTGGGATGAGAGGTTAGAGGAAGTGAATTTGTTAAAATTTTTGGATGTGTTGGTTCTCTAAATTCAAAGCACTCTATTTGACCTTTGAGTTGAGACTAACTCCTTGAGTAGATTCAAAGATGCTTTTAGAATCCTCAAGTTGAGTTGAGTTCCATGAGGGGATAGTAGAGGGCTCTGCATCAGATTTTCTTGGTTGAGAGCATCAGATATACATGAATACAATGTAGCACATAAATTTTGAATTCACTTAAATCATGAATTACATGTGTGAACACTTTTAGCACATGAAGCGTACACACAAATTTTTTTAAGTCATGAAGCATACATGTAGCACATAGATTATAAAGCATACCACATGAATTCACTTGAGTCATGCATGTAGCCCATACACATGAATTTAGGTTATGAAGAATGTACTTGAATATACATGAATACACTTAAGGCATAAATCATACACATGAGTACATACACACAAGCATATTTACATACTAACAATGAATAAATGAACACACAATTAACAAATTGGATCGAATATCAAGTTTCATATATATCAAAATGAACAATAATTTTGTACATATTTACATGTCAACATATCTAGATACAATGTGGCATACACAATCTCAAAATGTGGCATATAACATCTCAAAATAAGAAGTTCAACTACAAAAGTTTCTAGGACATCCTATTCTACTGGTGGATCATCAAAATGCAGCCTCTTTGAAGTACTCTTTGGCTCTGATGGATCCTACATTCAAACAAAAAAGTGAAACCCCGAGTTAGATTACAATTTAGAATCATAGTCAACAATAATAAATAAAATTTAAACTAAAATTGAACTCTCATATACCTCGCCTCTCTGTCTCCTCCCGCGGACATGAGACCTAATATATACATCCTTGGTAATGCAGGAACAATGCCACCAATGTTGAGTTCGAATTGTATATGTTTGCAAACATGAGATTGATCTACGAGTTATACTATTTAATGTTAAATACTTGGTAGAAAATATATATTTACAAAATAACCGAATTAACATTAAAACTTACCTGTGTTGAACTTTCTTTAGGAAATGTTGGCTGAGTCATCAACGATACAAACCCTTGGGGTTCTACCTCCCTCAAGCTAGGAGTGACCTACAAAAGTCAAAGAGATACTTCATACTATCATAACTTGATCATATTATATATACTTGATAGTAAAATACACATAAATAACTTTGGAAATATATGTACCATGGGGCTATCACTGCGAATGGATATGCATGTGACTGTATCATGATGATAGGGTCTCACAACATCATCAGATGCCACTCTCTATCAAATAAACCATGTAAATTAAAAATGAGTATGCACAACTAACAAGTATACATGTATGCATAAACAAAATAAATTACTTAATTACATTTCCCTTGTCAATGCCCAACACCTGCACCACCTCACATTGCCCCCCGGTGGCAATTGGTGACACCTGCATCAATATGTAATAAGATGATCATAAAAATTAGAAAATAATGTACATATACTATTATAATAATTTAAGGAAACCAAAGAGTACATTAAAATATATGTACCATGGAACTGTCAAGACCAAATGATATGATCAAAAGCGTGGACCCCTCCACCTGTGCCATCTCCTCCTCTATCATAAACTGAACATAAATGTAACACATAAAACAAATAAGTGGGAAATTATTATAAGAAAATTCTACTAAAAATATGAATGATAAAATTTAAATACAATGTAAAAATTGAGTTGTTTACCCTTACCATAATAGTAGGATTCCATGGTTCTGTATGCCCCTGATGCACATCTTCATGAGGTGCTTCAATGCCTGTAGTGTGCTGTGTAGAATCATCCACCTAGAAGATGTAATTATATGCATCACTATCATTCAGGGGAACTAAGCACATATTTTTACACATAATGCAAGTGTGGGGCACACAAACATGTGAGCTCATGGAAGATGTGGAAGGGCCAGAAGAATCAGCACGAGGAGGCAACAATGACATGCTCTGCATAACCAGAAGATCACTCAAGGTGTGAATGGCTCAAATAGTCTGTGAGCCAACCTCAACAATAATGTCAGGATGCTGTATTTTGGGGGGTGGTGAAATCTTGGGAGGGGGGACATATGTGTGGGATTTCACCCATTGTGCCCATGGCTTGTCTTGAGGAGTGCCTAAACCTACACCCTAGTTCGGTCTCATACTCCAATAATTAACCTTGTGACTGAGCACAAATTCAGCATATAATTTTTTAATAAAATCAAATGGGACATCCAAATTGCTGTGAGGTGGTCTATCAAAAACCATCCACCAATGGTCCCAAAAGTTGTCACGTATTGCACTATTTGTGCACTGGATTTAATTGATAACTTGGTTTTTTTAATGTCCACTTTTAGACTGGTTTTAGGATCCACAAAAAGATTACATATGTCATGTTTTGTTATGTTTAGGTTCATGACTTGATCATAGTCAAGCCCATCGTCAAATTGGGTGTACATGGAATCGCGCCAAAGAAGTACAACACTATGTTGCTCTGTAAGATGTTTCTCCATCTTTTCAATAATTGAGTTCAATGTTGTAAACATGGGGCACAATGTGGGGATATTGGCATAGGTGGTTTGAAATCCTATAAGTTGATTTAGATTATCTCCTATTAGATCCTCTAAATGATGAGGATTTGAGACCAGTACATCTTCTAGAAGTGGGGGATTGTTGGGAGGTGGTTTTGGATCATTTGTGGGATCATTAGGAGGGTTTTCTGATTGATTTGGGTCCATGTTTGATTACAATTACAACACAAATCAATAATTACAATCAATTTTAAAAAATAATTAAAAAAACTCATTTAAACCCTAATTTTTATATAAAAAACTACAAATTTATATAAAAAATAATTAAAACACTAAAAACATAAAAATTTAACTTACCTATGATCTTGAGAAAATCAAATATGAGATTTGATCGGATATCCGCAATCCCCAAGCCGCGTTCAATGTTTTCAAAATGAAAACTGTTGAACACAGCCGAGGCTTATAAATTACAACTACTGGCAAATCGGATATCTGATTAGGCCTTTGCTTTGGCTTTTCCTTTGGCTAGGTGTACTGACACCCAGGTCTACTAAAAAGTCAACAAATCTATTTGTGCACTTTTGGACAAGTGAAAATAGGTTTTTTTCACATTGCCACTTTTTGGCATACCATGATCCTGTACATACCCTAATATCTGTCACATGCACACCAAGAAGCTCCCACTGAATAGGTAATGCTAAATCTAAAATGAACCACCCCTCACTATAATACCATTCCTTTACACATAAGGCGTTTACCATTTCATTACTTTAAATCAATCTGGAATTCATTATGTAGAATGAAAGTCACAAGGTAGAATACAAACTTTTAATAGAAAGGGTAGATAGATAGTTCGATGCCTATGAGAAATAATCAAGGATGTGCTTGGATTGTGATTTAACCACTCTTTTTCTCTACCTAAGATACAAAAAAATCAACACATCAGTCGTTGTCATAATAGGACAATTAATCCTTGATGGTAGCAGTCAATAAACATTGGAAACAAATGTTATTAAGGAAGAATTCAATCTAAATACATGTTGTTTTAATAGCGATTAGAGGTATCTTAACAAAATTATTAATAGGGGCATTGCATATAATGGACTTTATGCCTCACAAAAACCAACAAACATGGATTTCGCTTGCAAGTATAAATGCAATTCACTTATGATTTTAAAACATTGCAAATACAATAATTATCCCAGCTGGCGGTGGTGCTAATGTTGGATTTTCAGAATAAAATCTGATTGTATTAGCCTCTTTATTTGACTTTCAATTTGATAAAGTTAATTCTAATATTTTGTGTGGACTTTGAGAGATAAGTTCAAATCACATTTGGGGGAAATATGATTTCTTCTTTAGACTTCTGATTTCTTCCTTTGGACAACAAATTTTCTATAAATGGAAGAATGTCTTTATTCTTCCATATCAATAACTTAAGTTCTCTTTTGTATGCAACAATAGAGATATTTAGTTTTTTGTAATACTTTGTTTTTATCAGAGAAGTTTTGCAACAATAGTTGCAAATGATTATTCTGTTAAGCAGTGATTGCTTCAAATAATCTTGTAAGAGTTTTGAGAAGCTCTAAGAAGTTTGTATGCAGCCCCATATGGCTGCAAGTTTATTTTTTCTTATTGTAGAAGTGTTTTTAGATTAAATAGAAGCAAGAAGAAGCTTGCATATTTCTCCATCTCTATTTATATTTTGTCTCTGCCTTTTTTTGGGTATTTTGAATTTATTCATTGCTGAAATAGAGCGTCATTTTGTGTGTTTTCAGAATATAGTTTTACTCTATATTCTCTACATAGTATCAGAGCTGATTAGCCCTAAATCTTTGTGAGTTTGGGAAAAATTTTTTTTGGTTATTTATTTATTTTGTACAGGAGACATGGCTGGAGATGTAGGAAAGAGCTAGCAGCAGCCACCATCCTTCAATGGACAAAATTATGATGTTTGGGCAAAAACAATGAGGACGGTTATGATAGAAAATGACTTGTGGGAGCTTGTGGTCAATGGCTTTATAGATGTGACTAACCTAGCTCTATTTTCTTCTCTCACAAACAATCAAAAGACTCAGTTGAAGGAGTCAAGGAGGAAAGATGCAAAAGCTTTAAGCTTGATAGAAACTACCTTGATAGAGGAAATCTTTCCCAGAATAGCAGCAGCTAATTATTCCAAAGAAGCTTGGGATATTCTTCACACAAATTTTAAAGGGACTGAAAAGTTTCATTTAGTGAAGCTTCAAATGCTTTGAAGAGATTTTGAGACTCTTCTCATGAAGGACAATGAGTCTATTTCACATTTCAGCTCAAGACTCTCTGGTTTGATAAACTAGTTGAGATCCAATGGAGAAACCATGGAGGAGAAAAGAATAGTAGAGAAATTTTTGAGAAGTCTACCCTCAAAATTTGATAATCTAGTAATTGTCATTGAAGAGGCAAAGGATCGCTCATTAATGACTATTGATGAGTTAATGGGTTCTTTCCAAACCCATGAGCATCACATTAATAGGTTTGCAAATTATTCTCAAGAACAAGCTTTCAAAGCTCATGCCAATGCAAGAGGCAGGGGAAGAGGAAGAAACAAATCTAGACGAGGTTCAAGAGGCAGAGGTCGTGGTAACTCTAGACAAAAAAATGCTAGAGGAGAAATCTCGGAATGAGAAGCCACAAATGAGGGAGCTAACAGCTCTCAGAATAATTCCAGAGGAGGTAAGAAGAAAAATAGCTCCAACAAGAGTAATATTGAATGTTATTATTGTCATAAATTTGGGAAGTATGCTAGTGAATGCTGGAAAAAGAAAAGTAATCAGTTAAAGTCAAGCACAAATGTGGTTGATATGAAAGTGGGTGATGGAAATAATCCCACAACCTTTATCATGTTCAATGTTGGTGAAGACGAAAGTCCTGAAGTCTGGTATTTAGACATCAGTTGTAGTAACCACATAAGTGGTAATGAAAGTCTTTTTTCTTTCATTGATAAAAATATAAAGTCTAAAATTAGAATGGGGAACAATGGAGTTGTTCCAGTCATGGGAAAAGGGTCTATTATGATCTGCACCAAGCAAGGTGAGAAACAAGAAATTCAGAATGTTTACTTTGCCCCAGGTATAAAGAAAAATTTGATGAGTGTTGGACAACTCACTCAAAATGGTTATAAAGTGTTGATGGAGAATGACCAATGTGTCATTAATGAGAAGGATGGGAGTAAGACAATTATTGCAGTAATTCAAATGACAAGGAATCAAATGTTTCCATTGAAGGTAGAGATGTGTTTCTCTTCACAATTAGCAGCTGCACCTCCCAAGAAAGAATGTACAGTAGTACACCAATCAGCTTTCAAGAGCATGATTGAAGACCCCTCCAAGCTATGACATTTAAGGTATGGACATCTTGGCTATGCTGGTTTAAATTTATTGTCCAAAAAAAGAATGGTAGATGATTTGCCATGTATTAAAGAGTTTAGTAGCAAGTGTGAGGCTTGTATTTTGGGTAAGAAACATAGGCTACCCTTTAATTCTAGAAACTCAAGAAGGGCAAGAGAACCATTAGAGCTGGTGCATATGATTTAGTTGGCCCTATGAAAATCACTTCCATTGGGGGGAGTACTTATTTTATGACCTTCATAGATGATTTTAGTCATAGAACATGGGTTTACTTTATGAAAAATAAATTTGAAGCTTTTGATAAGTTTTTAGAATTTAAAGCCCAAGTTGAAAATGAAAGTGGACAAAATTTTAAAGTCTTCAGGTCAGATAAAGGGGGGGAATATACCTCCAATGTTTTGTAAAGTTTTGAAGGTAGAATGACATAAAGAAGGAGCTAACAGCCAGTTATAATCCATAGAAAAATGGAGTGGCTGAAAGAAAAATAGAACCATTGTTGAGATGGCAAGGAGTATGATGAAATAAAAATGACTCCCAATTGAATATTGGGGAGAAGATGTAGCACCGACAGTCTATTTAATAAATAGAAGTCCTACAAAATCACTCCATGACAAGATTGTTGGATATTACTAATACATGGGTGGTGATTGAGACATGTCATATGTTTAATCACTACGTTACTGAATGAGCACTCATACTGTTGTCATTTGTGTTTTGTCATTGATGTCAACATATGCTTTTATGAAGGAACCAGACTGGTAATCATGGTGTATGGTTAGTGTATAGATGTTTCAGATGCTGTGAAGTTAGATGAGAGTTCAAGTGGATGTTGTGGTCTTATATCTATGAGTGCATCATTAAGTATTTCATATTAAGAGAGTTACAACTGTTTTGGTAAATACTGGTCACTGGACTGTGACAGTGAGAATTGACAGAGTTAGTCTCTGAGTTTTTGATATATCTTTCAAAGGGATTGGATTCAAGGTATGCGAACTTGAAGGATGATGGAAGAGGTACTAATAGATTTTCATTGGTTAGTGCAAGGTATAGAGTGATTGGTGATGTCATCTATGGCATGTGTTCTGGCGATGGCTTATTCTGAAGCCAAATCAAGTAATGAAGCATGTGTTTTGTTTGGTGTTACACTTATATTATGCTTTGCTCTCGCGGTCAATTATTTTGTGCAGGAAAAAGTCTTAGTTGAAGTTGAACTTGAACCTTCAAGTTCAAGTTCAAGTTCAAGTTCAACTTTTGTCGGAGGTCATAAGAAGATTCCAGTCTTTATGTTGTCGGTCTATCAATTGGCAATATGTCAAAGTTGAACTTGAACCTTGAACCTTCAAGTTCAAGTTCAAGTCGAAGGTCTGACTGATGGAATATTCTGGTCAAATAAATAACTCTCTACAGGTAAATTATTTTAAAGATTATCAGACCTGAGCTTTTGAAGAGGTTTTATGTGAAGTCCAAAACCATCGCATATGATGGGGCAGCACACACATGCCATGTCATGATGAAAGACAACTGACAACTCTCAATGCCTAGCTGGCAACTCACAGTGCCTAGTTGGCAGCTCAAAAGGAAATGGATTCTCAATTTACCAGTTATATTCAGATACAAAAATTATCCACATATTATTTTCAGTACAACATTGGATCCATAACATTTTATTTCCTTTCCTGGCTGTGTCAACCAACTTGCATAAATTAAAATCTGATATGTTCAAAAAATTAGCAGGTTGAAAAATAGGTCTCGGTACAAGAGCCATAACTTTTGACTTCATCATTCGATTTGGCCCAGTTTTGGATATGTTGTGGAGAAATAAATGGTGTGGGATCTAACTAGAGCAATTAGCGAAATGTGATGGTGTTCAAAAGATACAATCGACTGTGTGGATGTCTATCAAAGAGGCCATCAATCTCTTGTTTTGTCTACAGACAACAATAGATTCGGTGGCAACCACTTCATAGTTGGTAACTTTATTTTTAAATAAAACATTATGGTGTTGAAAGGAGGTGTTTCCACATGCCAAGAATGTGTATCTTTCTTCTAATAAGTTTAATTAAAGGATCATATAATAAGGCTCATTTTATGAAGGTATTTTAAAAAGTTTATAAAACTTTTTATAGTTTTCAAAAATTAGTTATTTAAAACTGAAAGTTACAAGAAAGAGGGGAGCTTCTCCAAATTTTTCTTTAAAGGAGGGAAACAATGATGGAAAAAGGGTTCTTTGTTCTCTATCTAGAGTTCTGTAGCTGCAAGTGGAGGGGCAAAAACATTATTGTAATAGGGAAATATAGGAAGAGGGTTCTCTTTTCTTCTTTTCTGTAAGTCCTGTGGTTGCACGGGAAAAGGAGAATATTTTCTGCATGTTTATTGTAACAGAGAGAGTGGGGAATTAGTTTATTTTTTGCAACTTGTTTGTACTTGGTAGGGACAAAATGATTCTACAGTTATTTTGTTATGTTTTCTGGAAATAAAGAGGAATATTTGCATGTCAAATCTTGAGGTCTGAACATTTATTTTTCTGATTGAAATCAATTATATAGTTTTTTCTTTCTGATTCTGGGATACAGTCCAGTGGTATTATGTCAAGAATGTGCATGTTTGTAAATTAGTTTGTTAACAAATTTGTAATTTGCAGAACAAGTCATGTTATTCTCTCAATTTTCTCTGTAATGTGAAAGACTTGGTAGATAGTCCTGTGGCTGTTTGCTAGTTTTTCTCCCATCACTAACTTGTAAATCTTATAATTGCATTCTTCTCATAGTGATGGGTGAATGTTAGAAAACCTTTGTGTCTTCTAGTAAAAGACATAACCAATTATTTAATTTATTGAATATCATTGAAGAGGGAGTTGTACCTCACAATTCAAAGGAAAGCTATCAATCTCATGATAGCCTTTCCATCTGTTAGTTTAGTTTGTCTTCTAAATCTGGGCATCTAAGAGTCATTTGTGAAGGCATTTTAGCGAAGATAAATCTGTTTACTTACATTTGGCAAGCACAAATCAAGGATGTCAGTCCTTAATTGTTGTAATGTAATCATTGTAAAGTTGTTTTAGATACCATGTGTATCTTAGAAAGGGTTTATATAATTGTTTGTAATTAGGAAAGCCTTATGGGCCGACTTGATCTTGGTAAAATGTAATAAGGTATAAATGAAGGGTCTTTTCTTTGGAAAAGGTGTCGATGAAATATATGTGATATAGAGAGGTTGTGAAAGCTCTGAGCTTGTGTCTACTGCATGTAGAGTAGGGGTTTACTGGTGGACTTCATTGGAACTAATCAAAGAAAGATAGTTGCTAGCAAACAATTCAAAAGATTGTGTATTTCTTCATATACACTGGTTGCAAACTACTGAGTACTGAAGGTGGATTTAACCTTCTTTGGGCAGTGAGCCCTCTGTTGTTCTTAACTCCTAACAGGGTCTATCCTCTAACAAGGACTATGTACTATAATTTTTCAATAAGCTCCTAACAGGGCTATATCTTCTAACAAAGATTACTATGCTCTCAGTACATAATTTGTGGGTGCTAATTCCCACTGGGGTTTTTTACCACTAATAGGGTTTCCCTATAACCAAAATATTATGTTATTGTGTTGGCATTCATTGTGTTCATTAGATCTGATATTTTTGAGCTTAAAGTTTAAAGTTTAATATTCTCTCATACAACTAATTCACCCCCCCTCTCAGTTGTATTGTGGACTGTTATTCTTAACAATTGGTATCAGAGCTTGTGGTCCTCAGAGAGAAAGCTTAAAAGCTTGAGGTGATCTTGGAGATGGCATTCTATAGGAAGGAAAGTCCTAAGTTTGATCTTGGAGATGGCATTGCTATGTATTGGCATAGACTACTGGATGATTGTGAAGAAGAAGGAATCTCTGAAGGCTGAGAATGACTTGGAAACAACCGATGAGGATGAAAAGAAGTTATTTTCATGCAATATGGTCGCAAGAGAAGCATTGATCATTGCACCATCTCAGGGTGAGTTTACTGAAATCAAAGACCTAGATTTGGCACATGATATTTGGAAGAGACTAGAGGCACTCTATGAAGGAGAAAAGTATACCAAACAAGCAAAATTAAAAAATTGGAACACAAAGATGGAGAAGCTACAAATGAATGAAGATGAAAGCATTAGAGTCTATGTTCAAAGGGTTACATAAGCTATAGTTGGAATAAAAAATTGTGGAGGCACTTATGATGAAGATGAGGTTATTGCAAAGATTCTTAGATCTCTAACTCCTACTTACAAATTCAAGGCAATGTCAATTCAAGAAACTATACCCTTGACTCCAAACTTTAGCAGGGAGATGTTGATTGCAAAGTTAACTACCTTTGAAGCTATAGAATTAGGAGAAGCTACACCTAAAGTGGAATATGCATTTAGGGCATCTGCACACAATAAAGTATCTACACTTCCGAGCACAAGCAAAGAAGACCTGAAAGAAGATCTTGGTGAGTATGTTGAGGAATGGGAGAAGATAATGAAAGAAGAAAAGAAGATGGAAGAACTTGTTGCACTGATTGCTAGAAGAGAGAAAAGAGGTAAGGGAAAATTACCTTTGAAATGTTTTTCATGCAATAAGATAGGTCATTTTGTATCTAGATGTCCTACAAGAGTTCCTCAGTACAAACTTGATTATGCAAAGATTAGAAGAGAAAAAGAATGTTATTATGCTAGTGAAGGAATCTCTAATGATGATTTAGATGATCAAGAGATTGGATTTGTTGCTATTAAAGATGAACCTATTCATGAAGAAAGATCCTTAGTATCTCATGTTGACAAGAAAACTGAATGGATAATTGACAGTGGATGTTCTCATCACATGAATAGTGATAAGAACAAGTTTGTTAAATTAGTAAATTATGATGGAGGTGTTGTAAGGTTTGGGGACAATCTCCCAAAGTCTATCATAGGAGTTGGATCCATCACTTTGGACAGAAAGAATAATACAGACAATGTACTACTTGTTGAAGGACTGAAACACAATTTGTTGAGTCTTGGATAGTTAATGGATAAAAATGTTTAGTTAAGTTTTGTTAATGGTAAATGCTTTATCAGAAGCAAGGAAGGAAAAATGATTGCTACCGGTTCAATATCTAGAGGTAATGTATTTGAACTGAACACATTTGGAGCCTCTTATTTTGTTGTGAAGGTAGATGATAGTTGCTTATGGAATAGAAGATTTGTCATGTTGACTTTGATAACATTGTGAAGGCAAGTATGGCTAATGTAGTAAGAGATCTACCAAAGATTGTGAAACCTTCTAACACTGTATGCAGAGAATGTCTTATGGGAAAGCAAACTAAAAGCAGTCATAAAAGAAAAACATTTACATCAAAAGGAAAGATGGATCTGGTACATATAGATCTATGCGGGTCTACAAGAACAAAGTCATACTATGGTGAAAAGTATTTTATACTCTTTGTTGATGACTTTTCTAGAATGATGTGGGTTACTTATTTAAGAGAAAAATCAAAAGCATTTGAAAAATTCATGTTGTTTAGAGAAAAAGTAGAGAATGAATCAGGACTGAAAATAAAGTGTTTAAGATCAGACAGAGGTGGAGAGTGTACATCAGATTTATTTAATTCATACTATGAAGAGCATGGGATAAAAAGACAAACATCTGCTCCTAGGACTCCACAATAGAATGAGAATGGTATTTTCATTTCTATGACCAAGTATCTTAAAGAATTGCTTAAGAAATTCAGTATGGAAGATTGTAAACCAGTAGGAACACCTATGGTGACTGGAAACAAGCTAACAATTGATGATGAATCAAAATACATTTTTCAGACTTTGTATAGGTCAATGGTTGGGGGGCTAAAATATCTAACTCACACCAGACCAGATATTGCTAATGTTGTTGGAATTATGGCTAGATATCAGGCAGAACCCAAAGAGACTCATCTAGCTACTGTGAAAAGAATACTAAGGTATCTCAGAGGAACCATAGATTATGGTTTATGGTATGATAGGAATGATAGCTTTGAACTTCATGTTTATACTGACGCTAATTGGGCATGAAATATTGATGATAGAAAAAGTACCAGTGGTGGTGCATTTTTCCTTGGGAAAAAGTTGGTTTCTTGCCTAAGTAAGAAACAAGATTGTATAGCACAATCTACTGCTGAATCAGAGTATGTTGCCGCTACTATAAATTGCACTCAGATTATTTGGATGAAAAAAATGCTAATAGACATTTGAATAAATTTTAATGAGCCTTTGGTTATCCATTGTGATAACACCAACATAGTAAACATGTCAAAGAATCTGGTGATGCACTCTAAAACTAAACATATTTCTATCAAGTATCACTTCTTGAGAGACAAGGAGGCAAAAAAAGAAATCAAGCTAGAATATATCAGTTCAAAAGAGCAGATTGCAGACATTTTTACAAAGCCACTATCAAAAGATACCTTTGAATATCTCAGAGGTATGCTAGGGGTTCAGGCCCCTCCTAGTCAGAACTAAATGGTGTAGAGATGCATCAGTCCAGAAGTATTCAGAGCCTTATCATTTTCTAGACTGGATGTAGGGATCTACTCCTCAGGGGGAGTGATCATGGAAGAAATTTTATATGTGAAGGTCATTGAAGACTCATGGCACCCTTTGCCATTTTTGTCAAAGGGGGAGTGTTGCTATGAGAAAATCTCTATTGTTTGGGGAGATTGTTCAGTTGAAGGACTTTGGATTGATATAACTTTGGGATAATATTTTCCCATATATTGACATCAATGCCAAAGGGGGAGATTGTTGGATATTGCTAATGCATGGGTAGTGATTGAGACATGTAATATGTTTAATCACTACATTACTGAATGAGAACTCATACTATTGTCATTTGTGTTTTGTCACTGATGTCAACATATGCTTTTATGAAGGAACTAGACTGGTAATCATGGTGTATGGTTAGTGTAAAGATGTTTCAGATGCTGTGAAGTTAGATGAGAGTTTAGGTGGATTTTTTGATCTTAGATCTATGATTGAATCATTAATTATTTCATATTAAGAGAGTTACAGTTGTTTTGGTAAAGACTAGTCACTGGACTGTGACAGTGAATTGACAAAGTTAGTCTTTGAGTTTTTGATATATCTTTTAGAGGGATTGGATTCAAGGTATGAAAACTTGAAGGATGATGGAAGAGGTACTAATGGATTCTCATTGGTTAGTGCAAGGTATGGAGTGATTGGTGATGTCATCTATGGCATGTGCTCTGGCGATGGCTTATTCTGAAGCCGACTCAGGGAATGAAGCGTGTGTTTTGTTTGGCAAGCACAAATCAAGGATGTCAGTCCTTAATTTTTTTAATGTAATCATTGTAAACTTGTTTTAGATACTGTATGTATCTTAGCAAGGGTTTCTATAATCTTTTTTAATTAGGAAACCCTTATGGGCCGATTTGATATTGGTAAAATTAAATAAGGTATAAATGAAAGGTCTTTTCTTTGGAAAAGGTGTGGATGGAATATATGTGATATAGAGAGGTTGTGAAAGCTACGAGCTTGTGTCTACTACATGTAGAGAAGAGGTTTATTGGTGGAATTCATTGGAACTGATCAATCAAAGATAGTTGCTGGCAAACAGTTCAAAAGATTGTGTATTTCTTCATATACACTGGTTGTGAACTAGTGAGTTCTAAAGGTGGATTTAACCTTCTTTGGGCAGTGAGCCTTGGGTAGTGAGCCCTTTGTTGTTATTGAATCCTAACAGGGTCTACCCTCTAACATGGTCTATGTACTATAATGTTTCAATAAGCTACTAACAGGGCTATATCTTCTAACAAGGATTACTATACTCTCAGTACAAAATTTGTGGGTGCTAATTCCCATTGGGGTTTTTACCTTTAACAGGGTTTCCTCGTAACCAAAATATTGTGTTATTGTGTTGGCATTCATTATCTTCATTGGATCTGATATTGTTGAGCTTAAAGTTTAAAGTTTAATATTATGTCATACAACTGATTCACCCCCCCTCTCAGTTGTATTGTGGACTGTTATTCCTAACAATTGGTATCAGAGCTTGGGGTCCTCAGAGAGAAATCTTAATAGCTTGAGGTGATCTTGGAGATGGCATTATATAGGAAGGAAAGTCCTAAGTTTGATCTCAGAGATGGCATTGCTATGTATTGGCATAGACTACTGGATGATTGTGAAGAAGAAGGAATCTTTGAAGGCTGAGAATGACTTGGAAATAGCCGATGAGGATGAAAAGAAGTTATTTTCATGCAATATGGTCACAAGAGAAGCATTGATGAGTGCACTATCTCAAAGTGAGTTTACTAAAATCAAAGTCCTAGATTTGGTACATGATATTTGGAATAGACTAGAGGCACTCTATGAAGGAGACAAGTATACCAAACAAGAGAAATTACAAACTTGGAAGACAAAGATGGAGAAGCTGCAAATGAATGAAGATGAAAGCATTAGAGCCTATGTTCAAAGGGTTACATAAGTTGTAGTTGGAATTAGAAATTATGGAGGCACTTATGATGAAGATGAATTTATTGCAAAGATTCTTAGATCTCTAACTCCTACTTACAAATTCAAGGCAATGTCAATTCAAGAAACTATACCCCTGACTCTAAACTTTAGTAGGGAGATGTTGATTGCAAATTTAACTACCTTTGAAGCTGCAGAATTAGGAGAAGCTACACCTAAAGTTGAATCTACATTTAGGGCATCTGCACACAAGAAAGTATCTGCACTTCCGAGTACAAGAAAAGAAGACCTTAAAGAAGAGCTTGGTGAGTATGTTGAGGAATGGAAGAAGATAATGGAAGAAGAAAAGAAGATGGAAGAACTTGTTGCAGTAATTGCTAGAAGAGAGAAAAGAGGTAAGGGCAAATTTGAAGGCAAATTACCTTTGAAATGTTTTTCATGCAATAAGATAGATCATTTTGCATCTAGATGTCCTACAAGAGTTCCTAAGTACAAACCTGAGTATGCAAAGATTAGAAGAGACAAAGAATATTATTATGCTAGTGAAGGAATCTCTGATGATGATTTAGATGATGAAGAGATTGGATTTGTTTCTGAACCTATTCATGAATAAAAAGCCTTAGTATCTCATGTTGACAAGAAAACTGAATGGATAATTGACAGTGGATGTTCTCATCACATGACTTATGATAAGAACAAGTTTTTTAAATTAGTAAATTATGATGGAGGTGTTGTAAGGTTTGAGGACAATCTCCCAAAGTCCATCATAGGAGTTGGATCCATCACTCCGGACAGAAAGACTAATATAGACAATGCACTACTTGTTGAAGAATTGAAACACAATTTGTTGAGTGTTGGACAATTAATGGATAAAAACATTAGGTTAATTTTTGTTAATGGTAAATGCTTTATTAGAAGCAAGAAAGGAAAGCTGATTGCTACTAGTTCAAGATCTAGAGGTAATGTATTTGAACTAAACACATTTGGAGCCTCTTGTTTTGTTGCGAAGGTAGATGACAGTTGGTTATGGCATATAAGATTTTGTCATGTTAACTTTGATAACATTGTGAAGGAAAGTATGGCTAATGCAGTAAGAGATCTACCAAGGATTGTGAAACCTTCTAACACTATATGCAGAGAATGTCTTATGGGAAAGCAAACTAAAATCAGTCATAAAAGCAAAACATTTACATCAAAAGGAAAGTTGTATCTAGTACATACAGATCTATGCGGGCCTACAAGAACAAAGTCATACTATGGTGAAAGGTATTTTATACTCTTTATTGATGACTTTTCTAGAATGATGTGGGTTACTTATTTGAGAGAAAAATCAAAAGCATTTGACAAATTCAAGTTGTTTAGAGAAAAAGTAGAGAATGAATTAGGATTGAAAATAAAGTGTTTAAGATCAGACAAAGGTGGAGAGTTTACATCAAATTTATTTAATTCATACTGTGAAGAGCATGGGATAAAAATAAAAACATCTACTCTTAGGACTCCACAAAAGGATGAGAATGGTATTTTCATTTCTTAGACCAAGAATCTCAATGAATTGCTTAAGAAATTCGGTATGGAAGATTGTAAACCAGTAGGAACACCTATGGTGACTGGAAACAAGCTAACAATTGATGATGAATCAAAATGTATTTTTCACACTTTGTATAGGTCAATGGTTGGGGGGCTACAATATCTGACTCACACCAGACCAAATATTGCTAATGTTGTTGGAATTGTGGCTAGATATCAGGTAGAACCCAAAGAGACTCATCTATCTACTGTGAAAAGAATACTGAGGTATCTTAGAGGAACCATAGATTATGGTTTATGGTATGACAAGAATGATAACTTTGAACTTCATGATTATACTAACATTGATTGGGAAGGAAATATTGATGATAGAAAAAGTACTAGTGGTGGTGCATTTTTCCTTGGGAAAAAGTTGGTTTCTTGGCTAAGTAAGAAACAAGATTGTATAGCACAATCTACTGCTGAATCAAAGAATGTTGCTGCTGCTATAAATTGTGCTCAGATTGTTTGGATGAACAAAATGCTGACAGACATTGGAATAACTTTTAATAAGCCTGTAGTTATCCATTGTGATAACACCAGCACAATAAACTTGTCAAAGAATCTGGTGATGCACTCTAAAACTAAACATATTTCTATTAAGTATCACTTCTTGAGAGACAAGGTGGCAGAAAAAGAAATCAAGCTAGAATATATCAATACAAAAGAGAAGATTGTAGACATTTTTACAAAGCCACTACCAAAAGATACCTATGAATATCTCAGAGGTATGCTAGGGGTTTAGGCCCCTCCTAGTCAGAACTAAATGATGCAGAGATGCATCAGTCCAGAAGTATTCAGAGCCTTATCATTTTCTGGACTGGATGTAGGGATCTACTCCTCAGGGGAAGTGATCGTGGAAGAAAGTTTATATGTGAAGGAAGTTGAAGAATCATGGAACCCTTTTCCATTGCTATCAAAGGGGAGTGTTTCTATGAGAAAATCTCTACTGTTTGGGGAGATTGTTCAGTTGAAGGACTTTGGATTGATATAACTTTGGGATAAGATTTTTCCATATATTGACATCAATGCCAAAGGGGGAGATTGTTGGATATTACTAATGCATGGGTGGTGATTGAGACATGTAATATGTTTAATCACTACATTACTAAATGAGCACTCATACTGTTGTCATTTGTATTTTGCCATTGATGTCAACACATGCTTTTATGAAGGAACCAGACTAGTAATCATGGTGTACAGTTAGTGTATGGATGTTTCAAATGCTGCAAAGTTAGATGAGAGTTTAGGTGGATGTTGTGATCTTATATATTGTTATTTCATCATTAATTATTTCATATTAAGAGAGTTACAACTATTTTGGTAAATACTGGTCAGTGGACTGTGATGGTGAGAATTGACAGAGTTAGTCTCTAAGTTTTTGATATATCTTTTGAAGGGATTGGATTCAAGGTATGAAAACTTAAAGGATGATGGAAGAGGTACTGATGGATGCTCATTGGTCAGAACAAGGTATGGAGTGATTGGTGATGTCATCTATGGTGTGTGCTCTGGCGATGGCTTATTATGAAGCCGAATCAGGGAATGAAGTGTGTGTTTTGTTTGGAAAGCACAAATCAAGGATGTCAGTCTTTAATTGTTCTAATGTAATCATTGTAAACTTGTTTTAGATACTGTGTGTATCTTAGAAAGGGTTTATGTAATTTTTTGTAATTAGGAAAGCCTTATGGGATGACCTGATCTTGGTAAAATGTAATAAGGTATAAATGAAAGGTCTTTTCTTTGGAAAAGGTGTGGATGGAATATATGTGATATAGAGAGGTTGTGAAAGCTGCAAGCTTGTGGTTGCTACATGTAGAGTAAAGGTTTACTGGTGGACTTCATTGGAACTGATCAAGCAAAGATAGTTGCTAGAAAATAGTTCAAAATATTGTGTATTTCTTCATATACACCGGTTGCGAACTAGTGAGTTCTAAAGGTGGATTTAACCTTCTTTGGGCAGTGAGCTCTTTGTTGTTCTTGACTCCTAATAGGGTCTATCCTCTAACAAGGACTATGTACTATAATATTTCAATAAGCTCCTAACAGGGTTATATCTTCTAACAAGGATTACTATACTCTCAGTACAACATTTGTGGGTGCTAATTCCCACTGGGGTTTTTACCTTTAACGGGGTTTCCCCGTAACCAAAATATTATGTTATTGTGTTGGAATTCATTGTGTTCATTGGATTTGATATTGTTGAGCTTAAATTTTAAAGTTTAATATTATGTCATACAACTGATTTACCCCCCCTCTCAGTTGTAATATGGACTGTTATTCCTAACAAAAATTCCATTGGAAGCATGGGCAAAGCATAGATGAACGGTTGAACACTTTAGAGTGTTTGGGTGTGTAGCATATGCATAGGTGCCAAAAGAGAAAAGGAAAAAGTTGGATGACAAAGGTGTGAAGTGTATCTTCATGGGATATAGTCTTGATTCAAAGACATATAGATTATATAATCCAATCACCAAAAGATCATCACTTCAAGAGATGTGGAGTTCATTGAGAATGAGTCATGGGATGGCTCAGTGGACATGTCTTCAAGCACTTCAAGCAAAGTGCCTATTGTTGTTGAAGATGATGAGTTTAATGATCAGAAAAATGATATAATGACATATATAGAAGGGTCCAGAAGGCTGCAAATTGGCCCCACAGATAACAGAAGCACCAATACTAAGAGCTATGATCGCACTATCACATCCCTAGTGCCAAGAAAGACCAAGAGTCTAAGGGAGATATACCAAGATGAAATTTATGAAAATGAATTTGATGAAAATATCAATTTTACATTATTTTCTCACAGTGATCCATTTTATTTTGAGGATGCTAAAAAAGAAGAAAAATGGTGTAAGGCCATGGATGAGGAAATGTATGCAATAAAAAAAAATGAAACTTGGGAGCTCACTAATTTACCTCCTAACAAGAAAAATTATTGGAGTTAAATGGGTTTACAAGAGTTCAAGAGAAACGTTGAAGGACAAATAGATATGCATAAGGCTCGATTGGTGGACAAGGGGTACAAACAACAGTTTGGTAAAGATTATGATGAGACCTATGCCCTTGTTGCTAGAATGGAAATCATGTGTGTTGTCATAGAAATTACAACCCAAAACAAATGGAAGGTATATCAAATGGATGTGAAGTCCACCTTCTTGAATGGAGTATTTAAAAAAGAGGTTTATGTGGAGCAGCCACCTGGTTATGAAGTTCCGGGCCATGAAAGTAAAGTGTATAGGTTGAAGAAGGCTCTTTATGGGCTTAAGAAAGCTCCATGGGAATGGTATAGTAGAATTGAATCATATTTGATGAGCAATGGCTTTTGCAAAAGTGATGGTGAGCCCACTCTTTACATAAAGGCAAATAATGGTAATATCTTAATTATTGTCTTGTATGTTGATGATTTAATCTTTACTGGGGATAATGATTTCCTCATTGTTGATTTTAAAGAGGCCATGAAAAGTCAGTTTGAAATGTCAGACTTAGGTCTCTTGAGATATTTTATAGGCATAGATTTAAAACAAATGCATGATGGTATTTTTATCTCTCAAGAATTATATGCAAATCAGATCTTGGAGAGATTTAAAATGAAAACTAGCAAGCCTACCATAACACCAACTTCAGTAGGTTTAAAGTTAAGCAAGCAAGATTGCAGCAACAATGTGAATCCAACTTTATATAAAAGTTTAGTTAGAAGTTTGATGTATTTTTTAGCTACTAGGTCAGAAATTATGTATGCAGTAAGTTTGACTTCCAGATTTATGGAAACTCCAAAAGAATCCCATTGGAAAGCGGGAAAGAGAATCCTAAGGTATGTAAATGGAACCAAGGGATATGGTATTTTTTATACTGCTAGAAATATTTTTGGTCTTATTGGCTACACAAATAGTGATTGGGCAGGGAGTTTGGATGATAGGAAGAGCACTTCCAAATATGTCTTTCACATGGGTTCAGGTGTAATCTCATGGGCTTCTAAGAAGAAACCTATAGTTTCTCAATCTATAGAAGAGGATGAATATATAGCATCAAATGCAGTAGCCTGTCGAGCTATTTGGCTGAGAAGAATTTTAGCAGATTTGAAGGAAGAACAAAAGGATGAAACCCCAACATTTTGTGACAATATTTCCTCAATAGTTTTGTCAAAGAATCCAATGTTTCATGGAAGAAGCAAGCACATTGAAATCAAATATCATTTTATTAGAGAGCTAGTTGAGAATGGTGAAATAAAAATGGAGTTTTGCAGGTCAAAACAATAGCTAGTAGACATTTTCACCAAGCCATTGGGCATTGCAAGTTTTGAGTGCCTAAGGAGAAATATAAGCATAGTTAGTTTGGATCAAGCATGATCTTGTTTGTCAGCTCAATACAATGGGGGAGTGTTGGATTTTTAGAATAAAATCTGATTGTCTTAGACTCTTTATTTGACTTTTAATTTGATAAAGTTTAATTCTGATATTTTGTGTGGACTTTGAGAGATAAGTTCAAATCACATTTGGGGGAAATCTGATTTCTTCTTTAGACTTCTAATTTATTCCTTTGGACAAAAAATTTTATATAAAGAGAAGAATGTCTTTATTTTTTCCATATCAATAATTTAAGTTCTCTTTTATATGCAGCAAAGATATTTAGTTTTTTGTAATACTCTATTTTTATCAGAGAATTTTTAAAACAAAAGTTGTAAATGATTATTTTGTTAAGCAGTGATTGCTTTAGATAATCTTGTAAGGGTTTTGAGAAGCTCTAAGAAGTTTGTATGCAACCCCATATAGCTGCAAGTTTATTTTTTCTTATTGTAGAAGTGTTGTTAGATTAAATAAAAGCAAGAAGAAGCTTGCATATTTCTCCATCTTTGTTTATATTTTGTCTTTTCCCTCTTTTGGGGATTTTGAATTTATTCATTGCTAAAATAGTGCATCATTCTGTGTGTTTCGAGAATATAGTTTTACTCTATATTCTCTACATCTAAAAGAACCAAAATCTGAGTTTGGAAATTTTTTTTTCTATTAGAGTAAAGTATTAATTATATTAATTAACTTTACTCCTTTCTTAAGATGTCAACACTTTTATTTTTAGTTTTTTATATTTAAACACACATGCACTAGTTGATTTAAACTTATGCACTTGTTTTAAATGTAAACTTGCACGCATTAGTCTTGTAATAATTTAACTAATTATTACATGCACTAGGGTTGTCTTTCAAGACTTTTGATCTCCTTTATTAGGATGATCCATTTTACATTAAATTCATTCATTATTTGAGGATATTTTGTTATTCATATTTTTGAGTCAAACCCTTGCCTTCTTCTTGTCTCTACTTCCTTGTAACAGGTTTTTGTATGCAGGTGATCTTCGGGTTTTGTGGATTTGTACTACTCAAATCCTACATGGTATCAGAGCCTAATCTGCTACAACTTGTTTACATTTGAATGATTCAAATTAGGATTTTTTTCATTATTTTTTATTTAAATTAGGGGGGTCCCTAAATTTTGGTGCACTTTTACCTCAAATGGACCTCATCGTTGAGCTCGCAACACTCAAAAACCCCTATTTCGATATAAGCCATGTTCATTTTGGACAACTTTGCATTTTGGAGCTTTTTTTTTGGTACCAGATGCTTGGCACGCTTCTTGAGGCAAAATTTGTATGAATTGGCATGCTTTCCAATGAGAAATTTGCACAACTTGGCATGCAAATTGAGACAAAATTTTTGCTACATGGCACGTAAATCAAGACAAAAAAAATTGGCACACAAATCAAGGCAAAAAACTAAAAGGCTTGGCACGGATCCCGAGCGCGCATGTGATTTTTTTTAATTTTTTTTTTGTGGGTGACAAAATCCATTTGGCCATCAAATTTAAGCCCATCATTTGATGACATCAACATGCATCATCCTCATTTGCACCATTTTTTGGGCTCTCTAGCGCGTCAGTTGGTATTTTGCTCATAACTTGAGCATACGATGTCAAAATCAGACAAACAAGATATCATCAAAAAGCTGGTTCTGAGACCGATGCTCTCATTGAAGTTAATCTGATGTTTTTTTTGTCATCTAGCTTGCTTTTTTTTTTTTTTTTTTTTTCTGTCAAAGTTAGATTCTCTTTCTTGCATTTTGGGGGGGCTAATTTTCTCAAATTAGCTCTATTTTTCTATCCAGAAGACACATTGGAAAGATCTTCTTGAGCACCATCCTGATTTCTACCTATTTTCATCAAAAAAATTTCAAGGTACAGAAGATTAAGATCTAAATATTTTTTGCTCTTCTCTTGATAAAGCATATCATTCTAGGCTTAGGGGTTTGATATTTGGATTGTGGGGGGTGTTATTTCTTGTTTCTATTAGTTAAACCAAATATTTATCAAAATAAAAACCCTTTCTAAAAAATATGGCTGAGACCTCTTCTTGTCTAGAACTTCTGACCCCACATAATTATCACACATGGAAAAACCTGATGACACAGCTTCTCCATTCAAAAGGGCTCTGGTCTTGTCTAGATGCAGTGCAACCAGTATTACATAGGCCCTTTGAGGTCATACAACATCGAAACAAGATGGATGAGGCTACGGGGTTGATTGCATTATAGGTATCAGACATCTTGCAGTTTCATCTTGATGGGTGCACTACCCCTCTACAGATGTGGACTAAATTTGAGACATTATTCGGTACCATCAATGAGTTCAGAGAACTTTCAATTGAGACAGAGCTTACCTCTCTTGTACCTGATTATTTTCCCTCTATTGAGGAATTTCTGATGAAGTTCAAATAGAAGAGGTCTTTGTTACACAGATGTGGAAAGTGAAAGACTAATAAAGAGTGCATTTATTTGATTCTGTCTAAGCTTAGGGGAAACTTTTAGATCTTCTCTTCTACCTTTCATTCTACCATGGATGCTTTGGGACCTAGATTCACCATGCCCACTTTTGAGGTGTTTTGTGATCATTTGACTAGAGAGCAGGCCAAGCTTACTCAGTTGGACTCTCTAACAGGATCAAAGAACCAAGCATTGGTTTCCCAACCATCCAAAGAAAAGATGAAGTAGAAGCTGAAGTAGATATCAAATTCCTCTTCTCAGCACTCTAATGGCCCACTATCTTCTTCTAAGAAGGAGAAATAAAAGACTGAGAGACCTACATGTTCCTATTGTCAGAAGGGACCTCATGATGAGTTACATTGTTTTCAGAAGAGATTTGATGGCTATGAGAAACAAATTGCATATTTGCAAGCTCTTCTTCAGAAGAGCATTGTTTCCTCTCCATCCTCTTCTACCTCACGGGGGTCTTTGTTTGAGTCTTCTTCCACCTCTTTGACATCTAAATAGGGTCATGAATTACGAGCATCCACTGCATCCCCTTCACAGGTCCCTTGGATACTAGATTCAAGTGCTTCTCACCATATGGCATCTTCTCAAGGGTCTTCTCTACTGTTGAGGCTTCTCCAATTCCTCATATTCTCATGGGGAATAACACTATCCTGAAAGTCTACGGGAAAGGTTCAGTAGGCATTCGGGATGGAACATTCAATGATGTATTGTATGTTCCATCTCTGTTTGTAAAACTTCTCTTGATTTATCAGATTACACATAGTGGATCAGGGAAGACAATTGAGTTCACTATAGATTCAGTCTTCATTCAGGATAGTGCGACATGAGGCATTGTTGCTAAAGGGATAGTTGATCATTCCACCCATCTCTACACCTTCTCACACTTTGGTCCACCATCTCCATTATCAGAGCACAACTCTCCTCTTTCGCGAGAGCATCATGTGGTGCAGTCAGGTCACTTGAACCTTTGTATTATTCCTGAGATCACTGCTATGACTGCCACACCACATCCTATCAAGGTATTTTCTCTTTAGTAGGATTCTTCTTCAGCACTGCCTAACCCTCCATCTCCATTCATCGAGACACCAGGTGCACTTTTTGAGGATTCTACATAGGACATTCATCTCCTCTTTCATGACAGTGTTAGCACACCTATCACACCACCTACATTGGGGATTCCCTTTCAAGATCCTCACATTTTCTCCTTTGAGCATCAGCTAGGCCTTCCAATTTCACCTCTCATTTAGGGGTTTCCTTGTTCTGTGCCTTTGTTTCTTCCACATTGGAGTTACATTGGTTCGATCATTTTCACAGGGGTTCCATCATTCTAGGGGGGCTTTGGTGTCTCATCCCTCTCTCATGGGGGGGTTGGTTGTACTTATGGTTTTAAGAGAGTCTCTTGAGCCATTTGTATCTTGAGCCATTTCTTTTTCTACTTTTTTCTATCTCTTTTTGGAGTAGGGTTTTTTCCCATTGGGTTTTCTCTATTTCTCTATTTTACAGAGATTAGGTTGTGCTGTGTACTTCATCAGGCCATGTTGTCGAGACCCATTTTTATGCTTTCAACACTATAGTTTCCTTTGCTTTCTTCTTGCATTATTTGTAGCTGCATTGTTGCTCATCTTAAGGGGGGGTCTTAGAGTAAAGTATTAATTATATTAATTAACTTTACTCCTTTCTTAAGATGTCAACACTTTTATTTTTAGTTGTGTATATTTAAACACACATGCACTAGTTGATTTAAACTTATGCACTTGTTTTAAATATAAAATTGCATGCATTAGTCTTGTAATAATTTAACTAATTATTACATGCACTAGGGTTTCCTTTTGAAAGGCTTTCTATCTCTTTTATTAGGATGATCCATTGTACATTCAATTCGTTCATTATTTGAGAATATTTTCTTCTTCATATTTTTGAGTCAAACCCTTGCCCTCTTCTTGTCCCTACTTCCTTGTAACAGGTTTTTGTATGCAGGTGATCTTCGGGTTTTGTGGATTTGTATTGCTCAAATCCTACATTTTCTATCAACAATGATTTGATTCCTTATGCACTTTAAAACTTTAAGAATAACATCTTTTATGTTTTCAATTACAACCAAAGTAGAGACCGACTATTGGGAGTGCATTTTTAAGAACAGGGGTTATGTTGATCATTCTTTCAAAAACAAGAATTGACGTTTGTATTCCATGATCACCTCTATTAAAAAAAATATAATGGTATTTTAAATAAAACATCACTTAATATGCTATGCAACAGGGAAAATTCAGAATGCAAATTATCATCGATACTTCAGACAATTATATGAAATGTCTTTGGCATAACATAAATAAAGCATAAATTGGAACCTGGAAAATTTACAAAAAAGTCTCTTCTCTTCATCTTAGAGTGACCCCTTCCTTTTTTTTCTAGAATCCTATAAGCTCTTTCCCTAAATCATTTGTATGTTTTCTAATTTCTTATATATTCTTAACCATTTGGTTGTTGGAATTGACCTGGAATTGGAAAATGAGAATTGGTGAATTGGTATAGGCCAATTCTAATTTTGGTTGAAAATGAGCATTTTGCCAATACACCTCAGAACTTGGAATTAGAATTGAGGCATGGAACTGGAATTGAGAATTCAATTTTGATAAGGGAAACCAATTCCAGATTTCCAATTCTAGATCAATTCCAACAACCAAACCATAATTAATTTCTCTATTTAATGCCCACTCCTCATAGTTGTTTCTAGGTTATTCCTCCCATTTATTATTGTTAGGTGCATAACTGATTTGGGTTATTCATCATCTGTCATAAGTAAATATTTTATTCTTATTTTTATTCTTTAATTTTATTGATTTCATTTAAAATTAAATATATAAATATTCATTGGCAAAGATATTATTTAATTCACCTAAAACATGCATTTATTTTTAAATCAAAATATAATATGATCTATGGATACATAATCAAGAATGGAATACTCTTTTATGGACTTTTCTACATTTTCATTCACTAATAATGCATTCAATATTTACTTTACTCTTCACAACCATATAAAATACATTTCCAGTTCATAAAGAGAAACAAAAATAAATTATTAATTTTAACACGCCACATTTGTTACATAAGGTAAGGGAGAGACAAAAGATCAAATTCATTATGAGATGCATAGTATGACTACGTGGTGTGTGCAAACTAGGCCATCCATAGCCACCATTACCAAGGAGCTAGCCTCCTCTACCTCAAACACACTCTTGCCTTCTTCCTGCAACCACTCAGACACACTCGAGACCACATTCGTAGGTTAGTGTCCAATAAATAAAAATTGAATCATATATATATATATATGATAAATAAAATAAATCATTAATATATTAGAACATCATATGACATCATCATCTATGTAATATTGTCAAAAAATACAACATCATTATAGAATTCACAAGATCCTAGTAACATAAAATCATAAACTAGTTTCTGGTATGGGGTGAAAGCACGATCGGGTGTCACCCTTTCGGCTAACATTCTAAAAAAAATTTCGGTAGTCTCAGCTGAGTGGGACTTGGCCGAGCACACGTAGGTGCCACACGGTGCTGAATGGTGCCTACGTGGCGATGGGGACTCGGCCGAGTCCCACTCAGCTGAGACCCTAAAAAATTTTATATACCCAAATTAGCGGCTTAGCTCCTCATTTGGAAACTGAGGAGCTAAGCGCAGCGGGAGGAAGTCTAGTTTGGAGACTCGGCCGAGTTGAAGGTAGGATTTTTTATTTTTATTTTTTTCAATTTAGTTGTGTTTTATAATTGATTTTTTAATAATCAAATATGCAAAAACATGTAATTTTTTAATTTAGCATTGTTGTTTAAGTATTTTTGTTAATCAGTATTGTTATTTAATTGATTTTTTAATAGTTATATATGTAAAAAAACCTGTATTTTTTTATTTAGCATTTATGTTAGAAAACATTAAAGATCTTATAGAAATTATTAAAAAGATTTGTTTTAAATTTCAAGTTTAAAGTTGTATATTAGGAATCTCTCTCTCTCTCTCTCTCTCTCTCTCTCTCGCTCTCTCACATGTACACGCATTTTTAGTAAATATTAGTTAGTTATTTGTTTTAAATAATTTTTAGTTTGTAAAAATCTTAGAAAATCATAGTTAAATTTTTTTAAATGATCTATTAGTATGTTAGAAAACGTTGAAGAATTGTAGTACGATAAGTTGCATATGTGAACCCATCGTTGCCCGCAAGAACCCTTAAGACATACTAGTATCAATTAATGTAACTTAAGATCCCTTAGACCACTTATCACATCTACGACCCATTAACATTGTTGGACCATTATATACATCCCTTATGACATTTTAAGACATATATGACCCATTCAAATCATCAAGACCCATTAACATTTCTTAGGTTGTCTTGGGACACATTTATGTATCTTAGATTTAATTAATATCATACGAGGATCCACTAATGTAACCTAGGAACCCTTAGGACCTCTTATGTTACCCACGACCCCTTAAGACACTCTACCTGACCCTTATCCATCCCTTACATTATCTTAAGACACATCTAGGACCCATTGTTACCCACGACCCCTTAAGACACTCTAGGACCACTTATTTCACCTACGACCCATTAACATTCTAGGACTCTTATTTGGATCCATTACTTCTCTTATGTTAAACCTACGACCCCTTAAGACACTCTATGACCCTTATCTAGATACCTTAGGACCTCTGATGTTACCACGACCCCTTAAGACACTCTAGGACCACTTATTTCAACTATGACTCGTTAACATTCTAGGACTCATATCTGGATCCCTTATGAAATCTTAAAACAAATATGAAACCTTAGGACCCCCAAGACCCATTAATGAATTTTAGGATGTCCTAGGACCACTTAGACCACTTCTCACATTTATGACCCATTAATTAGATCTTAGATTTAATTAATATCATACGAGGATCCACTAATTTGTAACCTAGGAACTCTTAGGACCTCTTATGTTGTAACCCCTGATCCCTTAAGACACTCTACCTGACCCTTATCCATCCCTTACATTATCTTAAGACACATCTAGGACCCATTGAACTACCCATGACCCCTTAAGACACTCTAGGACCACTTATTTCACCTACGACCCATTAACATTCTACCTGACTCTTATTTGGATCCCTTAAGACCTCTTATGTTAAACCTACGACCCCTTAAGACACTCTAGGACCCTTATCTAGATACCTTAGGACCTCTGATGTTACCATGACCCCTTAAGACACTCTAGGACCACTTATTTCCACTAATGTAACCTAGGAACCCTTAGGACCTCTTATGTTACCCCCGACCCCTTATAGGACTCTTATTTGGATCCCTTAAGACCTCTTATGTTAAACCTATGACCCCTTAAGACACTCTAGGACCCTTATCTATACCCTTATGTTACCCCGACCCCTTATAGGACCTCTTATGTTACCCCCGACCCCTTATAGACAAATATGAAACCTTAGGACCACTTAGACCACTTATCACATCTATGACCCATTAATTGTTATTTACGTGTTTATGTTTGGCATTTAGATGTACATGCTTTTTTAAATGTTTTAGATATATTTGATTAGATGCTTAAATTTACATGTGTTTAGATATATTTGATTAGATGTTTAAATTTACATCATAAATACATCAATTTAATACATCCCCTTAAGACACGTAAACTTAATATATCCCCTTAAGACATATGACACATCTATAACATATCATAAAGGATAAATTTACTACATACATGTAAACCTAAATATCCCCTAACATCCCCTTAAGACACGTGAACCTAAATACATCAATTTAATACATCCTCTTAAGACATGTCAACATAAATATGTATCAATTTAATATACCCCTTAAGACATGTAAATGTACAAAGTACATCAATTAACTTTCTAAGTTTACCATGATTGATTGTTTCCATACATGTGTTAAATGAGGCTTTAAATTTTTTTTCATGTTTTTAAAGTAAAGTATGATCTTTTAAATTGTTTTCATGTTTTTAAAGTGTTAAATGTTTTTAAATTTGTATTTAATTAGATCTTTTGAAAGTTAGATCTTTTTTTAATTTATATATATAATCAATTGATTTTCTAATGAATGTGTACATGTATATATATATGTATGTGCTTACTTGCAGTGATCATTTATACTATCTCTATCTCTAGCATTTATACATTCATGGCTTCTAGTGGTTCGGATCATAGTGTCCGTAATAGTGAGGGATCACAGGCTCAGCCAGAGTAGCCTAGTGGTACCCAAACTAGTGGTACCTAGCCTAGTGGTACTCCACAGAGCAGAGTCAATCAGAGAGATGAGATTATATCTAGTATGCAGGCCGCTCTGACTGCATTAGAGCGGACACTGCAAAATAGTAGCACTCTCCTTGTTAATAGGGAGAAATTGATCTCTATACGGACTAAGTTGATGAGTATGATACATAAGGTTGAATCACTCAATCCGTATGATGATGCAGCCATTGATAGTTTTTATTTATGCTTCTCTACCACTGTCAAAGGGACAGTGGGTTGGAGTGTTGTTAATGCAGATGTTTCTGTCACTTAGGTGAAGAACATGTTTGGCACCCATTACAGTAATATGAGGGTGGTTTGAGCATATAGGGTCACTAGATGTACTAATCAATTAGTGTCCCCTTTCATATACCCTAGATGGATTGCGGCTCATCATGTGGCTGCAAAAGGATGAGGTGCCACTTTATTTCTGCAAACAATTGTTTGTAGAGTTTCATTTGGGATACGATGTTGACTACACTGATCTACCACCACATGCCAGACAGGGTCATGGGAGATATCAGGATAAGTGCAGGTGACCCGATATACCACAGCCCCCTAGTAAGAGGGCATTGGTGGGTCAAAACCTTTTGGTTCTTCCAAAAGGTTTGGAGGTGTACACTGGAGCTGGGTAGGCTGCATCTGAGGATGCGCACTTAGATATGTATTCTATCATTTCCACCATCACCACTCAGGTCAAGGAGTTGTCATCTGATCATTTGGTTAGGTACATGCTTCAATCATGGATGTGGGCAGGTGTATCACCTTCTAGTGCATTTTATGACCCGTTCATCAGATTTGATCTTCCTACTCCAAATGAGATAGGATGACTACCCGAGGATCACCTACGTGAGATTAGCTCTATGTTAGTGACTGATCTCCTAGCTGCTTACCAAAGGATTTCTACGTGGCATGGGATTGAGCCACATGATATGCCTACTTTCATTGGAGGAGGACTTCGTCATAGATCTTCTACAAGCAGCAGTGGAGGATAGTGCTTAGATACATAGGCAGGTACATCTAGATAGAGTGTGGATGATCTTACACCACCTCCACAGCATACACAGGCTCCTACACAGCAGACACAGGCTACGACCTCATGATTCCATAGTGGAATCTTCTCTGATTTGCTTATGAGTGAGGACGTTGATCCTGATGCGATGTCCTTTCACTCTTCTGAGTTGTCTAGCCTTGGACGTGCATTACATCAGGTAAGAAATTGGATTTAATAAATTAATTTAAATATATTTAGAATTTAGATAGATACATGTGTCTAGAGTTTTAAATTTTTAAATTTATTTAAATTACATGTATGACTTATAGGACATTGGGATGAGTGCTGCATATGGAGATCTAGAGCAGCTTGCTGATTCGATTCATCGGGATACAACTCAGGTACAATTTAAGAATTAAATAATTTAAGTAAATTTTATAATTTATTTGTCAATATTGAACTTAAATTATTTAAATACATTGTTAAATATATGTATTTGTACATGTACAGACTCAGGTTCATCGGGATGAGGATCTAGCATGTGATGGTGATCATCGACGTAGTTGATCTCATATGTTCATATAGATTTAGATATACATTTTCATGTCTCTAGTACATTTATGTTATATGTTGATCTCTCTGATACATGTTTTATACATTGATATATGTTTTACATGAACTTGGATTTTGTGATATTATCTCTAGACATTTACATTGATAGATACATGTTTGGATTTTGTGATCTATCTAGACATTTACATTAATAGATACATGTTTGGATTTTGTGATCTATATCTAGACGTTTACATTAATAGATAGATGTTTTGATTTTGTGATATATAGACATTTTGATCAATGTACATGTATGTTTGATTTGTGATATCTAGACATAATTTACATTAATTTAAAGATATATATGTACGTGTTTGGATTTTGTGATCTCTAACTCTAGATATTTACATTGATTGAATACATGTGTAATTGAAAAAAAATGAAATTCATTTTACCTATAAAGAAATAAATAGAAGTCATATACATGTATAATTAAAAATTAATTGAAATTCATTTTAAATCTAATTGACAATTTCTAATCTATTTTAACTTAAATCCACTCCAAGTAAGACCTAGAGAACATTCAACTAATAAGAGGTCTTTATAATTCAAGTAGAAAGCAAATTGAAAGTTCTATCTAATCACTTAAAATTCATTTATACACTAGAAATTTATTCAATGAACAAGAAATAAATCTAATCAATCTAAACAAAAAATCTAGAAATTTGTAGACCTATAGATAATATAATTTATCTATTTAAAATTCAATCCACCCCTTAAGACCTAGAGAAGGGGAAGGGGAAGTAGAGAGAGAGAGAGAGAGAGCATTCAATTAATGAGAGAAGTCATACAAGTCTAATCAATTAAAGAAATAAATAGCAGTCATACAATTTCTAATCAATATATATATATATTATATATATATATATATATATATATATATATATATATATAATATATATAATATATATATATATATATATAGAGAGAGAGAGAGAGAGAGAGAGAGAGAGAGAGAGAGAGAGAGAGAGAGAGAGAGAGAGAGAGAGAGAGAGAGAGGAAATGGAGAGAGAGGGAGGGAGGAAGGGGAAGGGGAAGGGGAAGTAGAGAGAGAGGGAGAAAGGGGAAGGGGAAGGGGAAGTAGAGAGAGAGAGAGAGAAGGGGAAGTAGAGAGAGAGGGAGAAAGGGGAAGGGGAAGTAGAGAGAGAGAGAGCATTCAATTAATGAGAGAAGTCATACAAGTCTAATCAATTAAAGAAATAAATAGGGAGGAAGGGGAAGGGGAAGGGGAAGTGTAGAGAGAGGGAGGGAGGGAGGAAGGGGAAGGGGAAGGGGAAGTAGAGAGAGATAATATAATTTATCTATTTAAAATTCAATCCACCCCTTAAGACCTAGAGAAGGGGAAAGGGATGGGGAAGTGGAAGTGGAGAGAGAGAGAGGGAGGAAGGGGAAGAGAGAGAGAGAGAGAGAGAGAGAGAGAGAGAGAGAGAGAGAGAGAGAGAGGGAAGGGGAAGTGGAGAGAGAGGGAGGGAGGAAGGGGAAGGGGAAGGGGGAAGTAGAGAGAGAGGGAGAAAGGGGAAGGGGAAGTAGAGAGAGAGAGAGAGAGCATTCAATTAATGAGAGAAGTCATACAAGTCTAATCAATTAAAGAAATAAATAGGGAGGAGGAAGGGGAAGGGGAAGGGGAAGTAGAGAGAGAGAGAGAGAGAGAGAGAGAGCATTCAATTAATGAGAGAAGTCATACAAGTCTAATCAATTAAAGAAATAAATAGGGAGGAGGAAGGGGAAGGGGAAGGGGAAGTGTAGAGAGAGGGAGGGAGGAAGGGGAAGGGGAAGGGGAAGTAGAGAGAGAGAGAGAGAAAGGGGAAGGGGAAGTAGAGAGAGATAATATAATTTGTCTATCTAAAATTCAATCCACCCCTTAAGACCTAGAGAAGGGGAAGGGGATGGGGAAGTAGAAGTGGAGAGAGAGAGAGGGAGGAAGGGGAAGGAGAGAGAGAGAGAGAGAGAGAGAGAGAGAGAGAGAGAGAGAGTAGAGAGAGAGAGAGAGAGAGAGAGAGAGAGAGAGAGAGAGAGAGAGAGAGACCTAGATCTAACATTCAACTAATAAGACCTTCAATACATGATATAGATTAAGACCTAAAATTCAAGTATAGAAAGTAAATTGAAAGTTCTATCTAATCATTTTTAAATTCAAGTACAGAAAGTAAATTGATTTAGTTCTATCTAATTCAATTCAGGTTTTTAAAATATTGATCCATAAATTCAATCTAATCATAAATTTCTTGAATCAAATTTGAAGTCTACATATAAGTTTCAAATAGGATTTAAATTAAGTGTACTGCACAAATTAAAATCCTTCAACCTAAAGCTCCTGATACATGTAGGTCTGGATCCTCTCTATCCTTTATTATCTCCAAAAGTTTTTCATGCTCTTCAATAGTCAACTTCCACTTTTGGATTTTACTTGAAGGTTTTTTTGATACAGTTTCAAACTGCAATTTCGTCGCTCTGCAATTTCGTCGCTATAACCAAGTGACTATAATGTAGAACTCTCTTTCCACGCATGTATTCAACAAATTTAATTCCATTTTTATCGATCTTAGTTTGTCGATAATAGGTGCCTTCAATAACAACTGAACCAGTTGGATATTTTTGTCCATCATCATCGACAACCTCTTCAAGCAACTTGTGTTTTTCCTTGGTGCATCTCAGTAGATAATAATCTACACCTATATTCTCAGGATCTGCAACCATGACAAAAATATCACCTGCACAATTTATATTTATGTGTATATGTAAGTAAATGTAAAATTTAAACCTCTTGAGAATATTATATATATATATATATATATATATATATATATATATATATATATATATATATATATATATATATATATATATATATATATATATATATATATATATCACATTTAAATACCAAGCTAGAAATAAAAAATACGCACCTATAACAACTAAATCAAAAACATGTTCATAGTCAGCTGAATATATAGGATCATGGATGTCTATGACATTGTCATCATCTTCATAAGGAGGCATTCTAATTAACACTTTATGATCCCATTCTGAAACATATCCATTTGCAATATTAACACATTGACTCATTGTGTTGTTGTTAAGACAATCTTCACAAAATCATGATTTATCTCTTAGTTGAATCAGTGGAGGCTTGTGTTGTCCCGTAGTCATCACTTGATGCAAACTTCTAATTCCAACAATTGATTGACAATTGTAGGGATTTTATCGATCGATATCTGAATTAGATGGATTGATATTTATATAGATCTCAGTTTCAAATCATGAAAAATGTGAAATGCAATATATATATATATATATATATATATATATATATATATATATATATATATATATATATATATATATATATATATATATATATATATATATATATATATATATATATATATATATATATAGACACACACACACACACACACATGTGCAAATTCATGCATACATCAAGTGTCTAGTTTGAACATATCTACAACAAGTTAAAACATGTACATGTGATGTAGACCTATATATAGTTTTTTGAAAATTCAAGAGTTTAAAAAATAAAAGTAAATTTTAAATAAATGTACCTATCACTTCCCAAAAGTAACGTTTGTTGTATTGTGTGTCTCGAGCAACAAAATGATTTTGACACCATTGAACAATTTCTTTGAATTCTCTAACATGTTACCTAGAGACATATATTTTTAAATTAAATAATCTAGACTCAAATTTAAACAAGTTGAATATGAAATCTATATACATATATATGTATGTTGAACATACCTTGAAGTTCATGTTGTTGGAGTGCACGCTTCACACATGCTCCTGCTCCATCATGATCTCCTTTTCCATGTCCACTTTCAAAGAAGTTCCAAACAAACTTAACGTTGTGTCTAGCATGTTGCATGGCTAACCAATTAAAGGCTTTTGCAGACTTAAATTGCCCTACAATTCAAAAAAATATAAAAATGTACATGTAAATATGTGACATGTGTATAAATATATATAGATAGAATTGAGAAAATTTAAAATCTAATAAATATTTTGAATAGACATGTACTTACTTGCACACCCATTAGACCAGATCCAATGTTGTGAAGCATTTATCCCACGACTCGTAAGATTGTTGAAAAATATGTTGAAACAATGAGCCATGTAGCTCCTATCATGAACTTTGTCATCACTAATATAGAAATGAACCTCCTTGATGATAATGCATTCATTTTGATCTGTACCATCTATCTCATCCAAATTGTATTGTGCATGTCTATAGGTTACATGCACAAATATTGCAACTTGATCAAAATGATAATATTGACTCTAGAGCTCCTTTTGAGGGGAAAATGTATAATTCTTCGCAAAATCTACAACTGAAAGAATACAACCAGGTGGGAACCAATATTTGGAATCACGAAACTGTTTAGCTTGCCATCGTGCACCATGACAATGTTGGATATGTGGATAAATCATAGATCGAAATCTATCCATGAACTGGAGGTACGGTAATTCACTCTCCTTTAATGTAATTTTTTTTGATTCACCTCCTATCTTCATTTGGTATATCTCATATTCAAATCTCTTCCACTGGACTGGTGTTGTAACATCTATATTATCAAATTGTAAAGGAAATTTCAGCAAATTTCCACAATTATTATATTCATTTTTTATACAATGGAGATTGAATTCATCTGAATCTTTTGATTTATCACATAAAATGGACTTTACAAATTTTGTTGTACTTCCAATAACCATAACTAGATTAAGTATTGCCATAACCCTTTTATATGATTGCAAGTATAAGTGAAACTCAACATGATTTCGACAACAACATGTTTCACAAACTTTATTTATGCGTATGAAGCAAGGGCGCAACATCTCAAACATTCTCTGACCTATTTTCACATTTGGAAATTCGTGCTTGAATGCTTCAAACAATTCACTTTGTGTAGAATCGACAAAATGTTTTGGATGTGAAATCTTCATACCGGTCTCTTCATCATTGATTTTTATAGTGTCCCTTCTATTGGAAGAAACACAAGAGTGGTTGGTCCAAAAATCAATGACCCATCTTCTTACATCTTCAAAAAATTTATCTTTACGGGGAAGTCTACAAATCTGTACCCAATTCTTTTCAATATCCATATCCAACATATTTCTCTTCCTAATATATCTTTGTATAGTTCTTCGAGATACCTTTAGTAAATCAGAAATTACTTGAATTTGATTTCTATGTATCAATTTCTTGCTAGTTATCATAGTCATCAAAGCTCTTCTAGCTGCATTTGAATCTGGCCCTTTATTATCTGCACTGTTAACAACGTTCAGTGCATCTTGTAAATTTTGAATTATTGTCTCTTTTACTTTACCTCCTCCAATTTTCCTATTATCAATACCCAACAACTCCAAAACTGGAGTCATTTCTTTTTTCTTGAATAACTTTGCAAACAATTGTGCTTTTCCCACCAAAGATTTACTCTCAGAATAGTCCATCCACATGTTTTTGAGATGCAATTTAATAGTGCTTTCAGGTACCAGGTGTTTCAGTTCAATTTGACTAATAAGTGATTCCTCATTCATGTCCATCAAATTTTGCATTGAAGGAAAATAATGTATACTTGAACGACTACTACCAATATCCTCCCCTAGTTGAGTTGCACCTTCTACAGTGATAGGTTCTTCTTCAACATCGACCGGTTGCTCTTGGACACGTTTCGTATGACCTTTCATTTGGTCGTCCCTTTTATGATCATACTTCCTTGTTCTAGTCCTTTTATTTCCCATTGCTCAAATATCTAGAAAGAAATTTTTTATTGTTTTTCTATTTCGCCACTAAAAAACTTGTCTTCAAACTCCTTAAAAACTAAAATATCTTTATAACTTCACTAAACAAATGACTCTCTTCTTCAAAATATCCTTCTATGCTAAAATAAGAATATAAATTCGTATTTGATATATATATTTTAAAAAACATTGCACTCATATATAGCCTTCCAATTGAAAGGGGGGTCGCCCATGCGATCGCTTGCAAGGGGCTGACCTCTTAGGAGACTCGGCCGAGTCTAACTCGGCCGAGTCAGACTCGGCGGCATGCCACCTTGGCAACCAAAACATCAAAAACACCAAAAATGCAGAATTTGCACTTCTGGTGTTTTTTTTCTCTTTTGCAAATTACAAATTTAAAAAAACTAAAACTACCCTTTTGTAGATCTTGGAACTACGATTCTAGAAATATAAATTTTATATAATTTTAATTAGAAAATGTTAAACAAAATTGTAAAAAACTACATGTAGGTATATAAAGCTTTGAGAAGTGGTCGATTCGATAAATTAAGAAAAATAGTAAATCAATTAAAAATAAAATTAAAATTATATGCGGCACTAGAGAAGAGAATCCTCTTCGAGAATATATAATTTATTTAGATTTTGGAATAATTTTGATAGGTGAAAAGTGACGGGAGACAAAAACTACTGATTTCGTGTAAGTTGTACTTTGAATACTTATAACGGGCAAATTATAGATCAAAAACACTTCTTTCCTTTTTCTTGCACTAGGTATACATGTCATCTAAAACATATTTTGAAATTGAAGGGAAAAACAATATTTTACTTATAATTATTTGACGAGAAGTAAACCCCTTGATTTGCTATATTTTTCAGGACATGAAAAATAGACCTTAAAAATTAAAAAAAAATATTAATTTATGTCCAAAATAATTTTTAAAAATTATAGACATAACATTCATCCTATTTCACACATTTCATCAGTTTACATCATCTTCAAATTCTAAATAGAAATGTGACTTTTATGCCCTTGAATTTTTTTTAGTTTTGGTGTTGTTAGCCTCTTCCTTTGTAAAAGGGTGACAGATTATTGTGCTTTTACCCTATGGCTAGTGTTTTGGGCCCTTCCTACCCTGCTACGATGGTTCCTCATGTTGATAGACCTTTTCTTGTGGCTTTTGCTAGCCAGTGTTGGATGATTCATTGGAAGTTTCTTTGCTAAGTGTTGGGTCCTCAGCTTTGGGTCTTTTGTGTTGGCAGTATAAGGCTACTAAGGTTGAAGATGGTTGGGGTTACTATCAAAGGTAAAAATTAAAAAAGATCTTCCTCTTCGTTTGACATGACCCTTTGGTCCCATAAAAGGGGGACAAATGCATATCTCTCTTTCTTTACGCTGTTGATCTCCAATGATTTATCTTTTGTTGATTTTTGGGTTTTCATGCTTTGTTCCTTCCAGGTTGTGGGAGCTTGTGGTAAAACCCTCTCTTTTGGTCTTGCTCCGGTTCATTTAGTGGGCACATTTGAATATCTTTTGTGACCATCTTGTACAGGATTTTGGGGTCCCTTCAAAACTTGTTTTATCCTTAATCAGAAACATAAAATCATAAACATAAGGTCAAAATATCAATAAAATCTCCAATCATCATGTCCAAAATAATGACTAAAACATATCGATATAAGTCGAGGTCTAACTGATCTAGTCAAAATGTCGATAGAGGATCCTGAAAAGTAGGGGTCTAATAGGTCGAGTCATGACGGTGCCCTTCAAAGAGAATGAAGGAAGAGGACATGTACAAAAAGATGAAGTTTTTGGAGAGACACGTGGGGTTCATCAACATTCAGGTGAAATACATGAAGGAAGAAAAAAAATCTAAAGAGGGAGCTGAGGATGCAGGAGGAAGTCAAGCAAATATAATCTGTGTCGCTAGCATTTTGGTAGTTTATGGAAATGATTGAATAGAATAATGAGCTACCATGGAAGTGGTATGAGCTACCATTTTTACTGCTTCCCTAGAGTGTAGATTATATGAAACTAGCATGGTGGGCAACCCATTCCTTTCATTGATGTTTCTACCTTGCATTTTTGTTTCTCCCTTATCTCACCTTGTATTTTATATATTGGTTCTATGGTGTAGTGGTTAGCACTTAGAACTCATGCAAACCTTAACTCATGCAACCTCCTAGCTTTCTGCTCCCTTGCACAGAGTTTGGCACCATTTCCCTACCTGTTGAATTCCTCATTGCCTGCGTGATTCCTGTCATCTTTTCCATGCAAGATTCTTATCTTCATTTCCCTGCTTGCATGATTCCTCTGGTTGGTAATGCTTCTTTCCTTCTATTCGTGTCATCTTTTCTCTATTTTGATTCAGTAGTAATAGCTTAGTTTAGACTTTTATTTCATTTTTAGTTGACTATTTTAAAAAAAAATAATTACTTTGACTATTTTTTTTTTTTTAAAAAAATTGTTTGAATTGTATTTTAGTTTAATTTCAATTCTAATCATTTGTTATTAATTTAAGATTGAAAATGATTTTCTATATTAAAAATCAATTTTAATATAATTTTAATCCAATTTGAATTCTTTAATTTCAAATCAACATCATTTATTTCATACATTCAAACGGTTATTAACCTTGAGTTATCAATATTTGTCATTAATTTATCATTATTTTATCTTTAATTACCTTTCTTTTCACCCTAATTCTAACCCTACCACTAACCCTAATACTAATCCAATCCTAATCCTTACCCTAACCCCTTACCCCAACCATAACCATAAATGTAATAGTAACTATGATACTAATCCTAAGTCTAAGGTTACCATCCTAACTTAAACCACGACCTTATTTGACCCTAATGCTAACCCCTAACCCTAACCCTAATTGTAACCCCAACCTCTAACATAAGACTACTCCTAACTATAAACCGTACACCCTAACACTAACCCTAATCCTAATTAGACCATTGACCATAATTGCAATGCTAATCTTAGCCCTATTTCTAACCTTAATAGTAATCCTAACCCTAACACTAACCCTAATACTATCCCTAACCTAACCCCTTACCCTAAACGTAACCCTAAATGTAATAGTAAATATGATACTAATCCTAACTCTAAGGTTAGCATCTTAACCTTAACCACGACCTTAATTTGACCCTAACCCTAACTGTAACCCTTACGGTTAACCTAATACTACTCCTAAATCTAACCCTAACCCATTATCCAAACTGTAACCCTAAATGTAATAGTAATTATGATACTAATCCTAATCATAATAGTTTAGTTTACACTTTTATTTCATTTTTAGTTGACTATTTAAAAAAATAAAAATTAGTTTGACTATTTAAAAAATAAAATAAAAATTGTTTGAATTGTATTTTAGTTTAATTTCAATTCTATTCATTTGTTATTAATTTATGATTGAAAATTATTTTCTATATTAAAAATCAATTTGAATATAATTTTAATCCAATTTGAATTTTTTAATTTCAAATCAACATCGTTTATTTCATACATTCAAACAGTTATTAACCTTGAGTTATCAATCTTTGTCAGTAATTAATTATTATTTTATCTTTAATTACCTTTCTTTTCACCCTAATTCTAACCCTAACACTAACCCTAATACTAATCCAATCCTAATCCTAACCCTAACCCCTTACCCCAACCATAATCATAATGCTATCTTAACCCTAATAGTAAATCTAACTCTAACACTAACCCTAGTACTAACCCTAATTCTAACCCCTTACCCCAACCATAACTCTAAATGTAATAGTAACTATGATACTAATCCTAACTCTAAACCCTACATCCTAATCATAATGCTAATCTTAGCCCTAATTTTAATCGTAATAGTAACTATAACCCTAACACTAACCCTTATACTAGCCCTAGCCCTAACCCTAACCCTAACCCCTCAATCCAATCGTAACCCTAAATGTAACACTACCTATGATACTAATCCTAATTCTAAACCCTACACATCATTAATAAACACAACTAGAACCTTAATCTTACCCTAACCCCTAACCCCTAACCCCTAACCCTAACTATAACCCTAACTATTAACATGATACTACTCGTAACCCTAAACCTTACACCCTAACCCTAACTAGACCATTGATCCTAATTGTAATGGTAACAGTAACCCTATTTCTAACCCTAAGACTAAGCCTAACCCTAACCCTAACCCTGATATAATTATATATTAAAATTCATATAATGTCTTCTTGTCGCACTGCGACTGCTACTAGCTTATATATACTCATTATATATAAAATATGTCGAGAGATATCCTTCTCAAAGTACCTATTTTCATCAAACTACAAGGTGCAATAGCCGCCTCAAGAAGAATATCTCTCAACATATTTTATATATAATAAGTATATATAAACTAATTAATTTAAAAAACAATAAAAAAAGTAATCTTACAACAAAATTTGTAGCATCTTCTACAACGACAGAAGAAATTTGGTCAGTTACAAATGCATTGAATTGAATTGAAAGAGGAACGGACAACGAAATTCGAAGAGGAATGGACAGCGTATTGTGACAGAGATGAGGGATGTGGAACGCGGATAATCAGAATCGGAATCAGAATCGGATTCCTGTTTATTATAAAGCAAGCAGATGAATTTCTCGCATTCTAATTATCTGTTTGGCTCGGCTTCTCTTTGATTTTGTCTATGCCTGCAATTTTATACCCTTGTGTAATCGCAATTTAGGTAGGTAGTTCTTTACTTTTTTGCTATGAACTTCGAATGGATTGCTGTAAATATTTAAATTTGAGTTGATATACTTTATCAAATTAAGTTTCAAGCTTCTCTATTTTTATAGGTAATTTTCTTGTTCTTGTCTTCCATTAAGTTTAAGTTTTGCAATCTAAACTTCACACAATTAAATTCAAAAAATAATCATTAAAGACTGTAAAAAAAGGTTTATGGTTTGGTAACCGGCTTTGAACCAAAGACTATAATTTGTTTATCAAAGCAATTGAGATACACTTTATGATCCTAATCCTTATCTATTAAGTTTTGATGTGAAAATTGGATATATTAATTTTTTAAGTTGCATTATATTGTATGTTGCTTATGTGACTTTATTTCTAAATTAAAATTAATTAGTCTTCAATTTATGTTTCTTTTTCTAGTCTCAAATTTACATGATTGTTATATAATTTATTTATTTATTTATTTATACAGGTCATTTACAACTCATTGTTATTAGTATGTGTTAAAATAATTTGTTCATTAATTGAATCATTCATTTTCAGAGTGGCAAATTCTTAAATGATATTCTTAGATAATATCTAGAAAATAAAAACAAGTAGATTTTTAAGCGCATAGATTGGTCTCATGCAACACATGTCAATTTTCTATAATTATATAAAGCATGAAGTTGCAAACATAGAATGTTAATCAATTATAAGATAGTGATTTTATTATAATTAGGTCAATTCTTATTGAAACCATTTATTTTACATAGATTTTTAAAAATATAAGAAATCTAAGTATGTTAGTAAGAAGACTGTTTCATTTCCGTTAAATGTTAGGTTAGGTGGTTGGAAAAAACTGAACGCTTGTTGTAATGATATTTATAGAGAGGGAAAGGAAGCAAGAAGCAACTCATACATTATCTGGATGGCAGGGAAAGGTGAAGGGGAAGGAATGGCTTTGCAATCTGATGTAGAAATGACAAGCGTTGAAGAGGCGGTTGGGAAGAAGGAAAAGCGCTTTGAAATCAAGAAATGGAACGCCGTTGCCTTCTGGAGTTGGGATGTGATTTCTGATAATTGTGCAATTTGTAAAGGCGACATCATGGAGTTCTGCTTTGAGTGCCATTCCAATATGGGCATTTCCACCCCCACTGAAAAATGCGATATTGTATGGGGAATTTGCAACCACGTCTTCCACGTGCACTGCATAGCCATCTGGTTGAGGGGGCATAAAAATTGTCCTTATTGTAGTAGGGAATGGGAAGCTCAGAAGTATGGAACTCAGGGTTAATATGCCTCTCAGTATGTTTCAGGCTTACAATACTGCTCATACAAAATAAATGCACGCTTCGTTTTCATGCATCTCTGTCATAGAAGATATTGGAATCTATAAATGCTATTTTGAAGGTTCATGTAATCTTTTTATTAAATATGAAATCAATCTTCATATCTATTCCTATACTGTATTGTTCTTTATTTGAAGATTAAGAAATAAGAGAATGTTTTTCCATAAATATTATTATGTGCATGTACCTTTTTAATATCTATTTTATTTTTTAAATGATTCTATTTTTTCAATATAGATATTTCAATATAGATAATAAAGTGCAAGTTGAGATGAACATAGTCTATAACGAAATATATTTAGATTAATATTGGCATGGTTGTAACTCTTTGACCTTTTGAATTTTGAAAATGTATCAGATCTAATTTTTAAGGGCTCTGATAGTTAAACCAACTTTCCTCTAGGTTATCAAACTTCTCTTTTCCAAGTGCGTTGCTAAGAATATCTAAGCGTTGATGTTAAAACAAATGGAATTTTGTAATGTGCTTGGTTCAATCATGAAAAGCTAGAGTTTTCAAATGTTTGGTCAATTAAGATAATAGTTATTAAAAAAAAAACTATTATGATTTTTATTATTTATCAAATTTTGATGCTGTGTAGATTTTTCAATGTGTAGATTTTTCAGAAATGATGACTTGGCCTTAGATGCATACACAAATTTAAAAAGATTTCTCATCTTCAAGTTCGCCTGTATAATCAAAATTGGAATATCTAACTATTGTCAAATTTGTAACCTATAGTTCTAACTTCTTTCAAACTTTAAATAACCATTTTTGCTAGCATCTAATGATTTTCGTGAATTATTTTGTTAAGAAAATCTAATAACAAAATAAATGTTTAGTTAGGTTATTGTTGCATCAACAAATATTATAGAATCATTTGACATTATTTTAAAATTTGCTAGATTAATTAAGTGATTTACAATTAGGTATTTCAAATGTGCTTAGAAGTTCACTAAAATATTTTTGTTGGGCAATGAAGCGATAGTTGAATATTTAAATCACATCAATATATGAATAATAATGAAGGTACCAAATAATTTATTTCAAACCATTCATTTAATTCTTCTTTCATTATTGTAACTTTTTATTATTATTAAGGCAAAAATAGGTTTTGAAGGGACCCAAAACCCTTTAATAGAAAGTCTTTACCAAAATAAACACAAACAATAGACAACAAAAAACCAAAATTAACCTCTCCTAATAAGCAATCTTCCGTTTATTCACTATCACCATCGTATTCATGGTCTTGATAGAACTTTGTAACATGTGTTCATAAAAGACTACAAATAATCCTTAATTTTGTTCATTTTTTCAATAGCCTCCATAGTTTTCTTCAAACATTCTACCATGAAGATTTTCTCCTCCCCAGTCCACTATTCTCATTACTACCTTGTTTAACACCATTGCTTTCTAGAACCCCAAGTTTTCTATTCATGACCCTTTGTTTGATTTTTCATATCTTTAATCTCATGGAAAGTCTATTTAATGAGCTTAAAGAAATCCATCGCGCCATTCATTACAATAGCTAAAATCTCATCTGGGAACTCTTGGTCTAGTTTAAAATAGTGAGAATCAACCCTTAGTTCCAAGGGAAATCTAGAGGTCATTTTCCCCTATCATTTGCAGTATATAGGAATAATTGGAAGCAGGGTTTATCTTGAGGCTTTTGATTTTCCTTTAGTAGCAGGGGAGGGAATTAGGGTAGAATTCTTGGTCCATTTTAAGATCTCATCTACAAACTCTTGGTATAGTTTAAAATAGTGAGAATCAACCCTTAGCCTCAAGGGAAATTTAGGTTAGTTTTCCCTATGAGTCACAAGATACAACATATAGGAATATTTGGATGTAGGGGATGTAAAAAACTTCCTTGGCTGAAATAGAATGGGGGTATCCAATGAAATAATTTTTCCTTTATCAATAGACTAGGGGGAAACATTCTTCTTCCCCTTTGATTTACTTTTACCAGTCTAAAAGAAAGGGTTTATTAAAGAATTTCAATTTTCCTTTAGTAGTAGGGGAGGGAATTATGGTAGGATTCTTTTTTACCTTCTTAGGAGGAGAATACTCCTCTTCCTCCAAATCAATGTCCCAATCCCTCCTCCTTAGAGATACTTGTTTCAAGATCATCCCTATCTAAAAATTTGATAGGAGAGGACGGAAATGCCTTGAAATGTCATAAATTAAAAATTAATAGGCCCTCATGAAGAACATGATTTTTAGAAGGGAATTTTCTATGATCTTTGAAGCTATATTTTAGGGACGAGATCAAGTATAATGGGATTGAAACCCTTACCTAGTGCCTAAAATTATTTAGGAGAACAAAAAGATGCTTCAAGGCTCTAGTGAATCTTCCATTGAATGTAATGTACTCCATTAAAAATTTTAGAAACTCCCTCCTTGGCCCAGTTTAATCTTTGAGGTATCATAGCTACACTTTGAGACCTTCACCAAATCAACCCTTTCCCCATTTGTCTTTAGAAATTTAATAACCACAACATCAAAATACTTTAAATCCTTATAAAACATGATACCCTTTGTTGATAAACCGATGATCTCAGTAATAAGGTTTTCATCAATGACCACGGTCTTCTTATAAAAAAGCACAACATTACCATCTTTCCAATTTTTGGAAAAAATTTCACTGATTTTTTGTTCCCAACCATGTAATTTCTCAATGTAGGGGTTCAGTCTACCTTTGACCAAAAGCCTCCAAATGGTGGCATTCCCCTTTAGATGGTCATAGCTAATCAACTCAACACACCACCTATCACCACCCATTTCCAAATTTGTAGCTATAGTGCATAGAAGAGAGAGACACAAAGTAGAAATCCAAAGAAGCCAAAAGGATACCCAAAAATTGTGCAAGCACCTATGATTAAGACTCCCAATAAAATTGCCAACACAAGAGGTATTCATGGAAATGAGGACACAACACACCAGGAAAGTCAATTTAATCAATAGTTAATAGGGATATTTACTCCCTTCTCATGAGTTGTACCATACCTAAGAAATGCTATGACACTATCCCCCAACTTCAAATCCTCCCACCATGTGACCTTATCCTTCATGATAACACCTTGATTAGCAAAATAATCAACAATAGCTTCTAGCTTCCCTATAGGCATGTGATATATAGTATTTTTCAAAAGAGGAAATAATCTATTTTGATATATTAATCCAACTATTAATGGTGCAAAGAGGCTTATTAGTGTCTTTAAGATATTGAATTATATTGTTTGAGTCACCTTCCACCCAAAATCTTTTGTAGTTGAACTGAAGAGAAAGATTAAGCACTTGGTAAGCTCCTATGGCTTGGGTTATTGTTGTAACATTTTTTTATTATCAATTAAAAAATAACCTTTAGACAACTAGATACACAACTATGTTATCAAACCTCTTTTTTAAAATAAGCTACACAATAAAATTCAAAGTGCTTGAAATTCATTCTAAGAGACAGACAATAAGTTTTCAATATAAGCTTGTACACACTACTTTTTAAACCATATAATGATTTGAAATCTTGCCACCTTTTTATTTTTAATTTTTGTCAACTTTTTAATCTTAATATTTGACAACATATCTATCCACTTGAATTCTATACATTATTTATAACATAAATTATTAAAGAATACATTTTTCACATCCATTTTATAAAATTTTATATGAAGAGTGTTCAAATAACTAATGATAGTCCACTTGTTTTAATATGCTAAGGTTTTTCATAATCTACTCCATCCTTTCAACAATATCCCTTTGCAAAAGAAAAAGAAATATTTTTATCCAGAAATCTATTCTATTTGTACATGTTTAGAAAGATAATTTACAATTAACTAATTAAGCCGATAGGCTTCTTTGTGGGCATAGCCCATTGATGGAAAAGTGTTAGGCTGACTAAAAAGTTTCAACTGATCAGAAAGCTTTGCCCATTGAATTTTTTTCGCAACAGATATCTTATGCTAGAATAGGGGGTGGTGTCAGAAAAAAGTCATGTAGATAAAATCGGAAACATCATGCCACTACTATGGCATGCAGTTAAACCAGTTCCACTACATGGAGATAAAACCTGAAATCTAGCAGTGAATATCAAATTGTTGCCGTCTATTAAAAACGTGAACCTTAAAAGAAGAAATGAATAACTGTCTGGGAAATGAATTTGGATAAGTTTGCATTGCATTTAAAATAGATTTCGTATTCATGTTAGTTGCAACAAAATGAAGTTTGGGATCAAACGCCCGCATTGTAACTAGAGAGGCCAAATTGATGTAAAGATTACAGTTTATTTTTGCTAAATCGGTGATGCCACTATTCATTGAGACAATGGTTATTTGGTGAAGTGTGTTTATACAAGCTGCATTGTACATGAGTGACTGAGAGTGGGAATGTTAAGGTTTGGTGTAATATAACACTAATCTTATTATTTTTATGATTTCCTTTCTTTTAATGTAGAATGTCAGAGGTCAGGTGAGACTACAGTTGCTAATGGATATACTAGAAAATCAACTCCCCTACCAGATGCTTCTTCTTGGCATAGTATATAGTGTTAAAATAAGTAACAAATGCAAGTAATACAGATAGCCTGGTAGTTATTTTTATGAATAATGATTAATATGAAGGTGTTTGAATTGCATAAGGTGCTACAATCAATAGATTTTTGGTTGCTATTATATGACAATGTTTGCAGGGGCTTGCGTAATAACCTAGGTTTGGTGTAATATAACACTAATCTTATTATTTTTATGATTTCCTTTCTTTTAATGTAGAATGTTGGAGGTTAGGTGAGACTATAGTTGCTAATGGATATACTAGAAAATCAACTCCCCTACCAGATGCTTTTTCTTGGCATAGTATATAGTGTTACAATAAGTAACAAATGCAAGTAATACAGACAACCTGGTAGTTATTTTTATGAATAATGATTAATATGAAGGTGTTTGAATTGCATACGGTGCTGCAATCAATAGATTTTTGGTTGCTATTTTATGACAATGTTTGCAGGGGCTTGCGTAATAACCTGGGTTTGGTGTAATATAATACTAATCTTATTATTTTTATGATTTCCTTTCTTTTAATTGTAGAATTTCGGAGGTCAGGTGAGACTACAATTGCTAATGGATATACTAGAAAATCAACTCCCCTACCAGATGCTTCTTCTTGGCATAGTATATAGTGTTACAATAAGTAACAAATGCAAGTAATATAGACAACCTAGTAGTTATTTTTATGAATAATGATTAATATGAAGGTGTTTGAATTGCATAAGGTGCTACAATCAATAGATTTTTGGTTGCTATTATATGACAATGTTTGCAGGGGCTTGCGTAATAACCTGGGTTTGGTTTTTGCAGCTCCTATTTTTGAAGTGATAAAGAGATTCAGGGTTTTAATTGTTTGGAAATTTGAAGGAGGTAATGGTGTTTTGGATGTCTTTTTGACATTATTGTGCTCTGCTATATTCTACTCTTTGTTTTTATCGTCAGTTTCTATGACTTCAATCCCCTGTTCTAGATCCTTTTCACCATTGCTATGGACCAATGATGCCATCTGCAAAATATTTGTCTCATCAAAATTGTTAACATCTAAATATGCAAAATAACAAGAGAGAAATAATCATCTATCTACAAATTTCAAGCCTAAGGGTTTGAGATAAAATCATGCAAAGCATAACATCATACATGCAGTTTTATTTTGGACAATTATTTTTAGATGATTTTCGGCATGAAATTTTTGGTAATATTGCATTAATGAAAAATAATGAACATATTTTTATTTAGTTGTAAACACTACATGTAGAATTTAGAGTACAAGAGATGATACTGTTCCAAAAGTCTAAATCACAATTGATTAGAAGATCCACTCAGGTATGAGAGATTGTTTAGAGAATCTGTGAGAAGATAAGTTAAGAGGAGAACAAGTCTTGATGCCACAAGATTCATTAAGTTTCCATTGAAGTACCCTCCAAAGTTGTCGCTGCAAAATGCTGTTGATTGGAGATTGAGTGATGGTTTGCTACAACTGATTTTCTTCGGTATTGATTGTGGGGAAGAGATGAAAGATAATAAACATTGATTAAATGTCATCATTAATGTGATGTTAAACAATCAGTTATATTTGTCAATGTAAAAATTAAATTGTTCATCTTTTTGTACGCCAATGATCAATATAGCATTTTCTGGTGCATTCAATCATCTGATGTATAAATCTTTTTAATCATTTTCTTTTTTGCAACTTTAATAATCTTCATTATCTCTATATAATTTTCTCTGCCTGTCTTGTTATAGTAACATCAAAAACTTGTTACAGTAACCTAAGAAAAATAATATTCAGATTTAGTTTGACATTCATATACCTATTCATTCACAAAATGTAATCAGCTACATTGAGGCAATTGTAGGAATTCCTAAAATCACACTGAAGTTATGTTGGCTTGGTGATGATTTTGCAGACATCTATTGCAATTCATCTACTGATTGAAGGAAGTCATCATTGAATGAATACTAGAAATTCTTTATCATACTATAGATGGCTCCCCCTTGGAAGCAATCGAAACACATCAAAAACCATGGAAAGAGAGAAAATCCCAGGATAATGAAGAAGTAGTCGATATTTGACATATGCGAACTCCCCCTGGATCACCAATGAAAATTAGGTTTTCCAATGGTTTTGTGGTGGGAGAGCATGAAATTAGTAAGGAGGAGGAGGAGGAGAAAAAAGAAAGGTGGAAGAGGAGGAACAAGAAGACAATGAAGAAAAAAGAGGATAGGGAAGGAGGAGGAGGAGAAAAATAAGGAGAAGGAGGATGAAGAAGAAGACAAAGAAGAGGCAGAAGAAGAGGAGGAGGAGAAGGAAGAGAAAAGAGAAGAAGAGGAAGAAGAAGAAGAGTCCAAGAGGAAGAGGAAGAGGATGAGGATGATAATGATGAAGAGAAGGAGGAGGAGGAGGAGGAGGAAGAGGAAGAGATGAGGAAGAACAAGAACATGATGATGAGGAGGAGGAAATTCAATTTCCAAATTCTTGTTTTTCATTTGAAATTATAATTTCTTTAATTTTTCTTAAATCTAAATATTATTTTCATTTTATAATTACATTGAAATTGAAGATCTTATTCTTTAAACTAACGTAACAGTCTTTAGTATTGTAAAACACAATGAAATTTACAAAGTTAATTATACAACATGACATTTATATTTTAAGATTTTAAATAATTATCTCAATGATAATATGTAAGTTTTATTAATTTGTCTTATATATAAACATATACAATTAGTTTAATGATAATATTAACAAATCTATTTTATTTAAAAAAATTTTATCAATAATTTTAGTTTACTTTGGCTATTGTATGCAACCTATTATATTTCTATATATTATATAGTAATTGGGAGATTTTTGAGATTGTGATGTTTTGACTATGATAAGGACTCAACAGGAGATGCTCAAAAGAATTAACACATGATAGGTGTATGAAGTAAATCTTTTGAATTAAAAGTACAACTACCCTTTTTCAAAATGTCAAAAAAATTAGATTTTATAAAGTTTGAATACAAGTGTACTTCTGAAATATGTACAACATATGCTCCTATCAGCGTAAACATTACACCTCATTGGTGCAAGTGCTAGTTTATAACCTATTAGAAGATAACTAGATCTCATGTATTGATTTCTTAAAACAATACTTCAATATATATCTTCTTTAAAAGACCAAATTTGGTTATGTTAATTTTACCAATATTTTCCAAGCTTACATTTTCATAAATATGTCTTGTATCAACTTCTTATTCATGTCATGCCAATGGCATTAAATATTGAGTCTATAAGAGTCATATAAAAAATTTCCCCTTTAAAGAAAATATTTATGTTAAATTATTGCTTCTTACATTTTCTAAATCATACATTCAAAGAAATTTGAAATTCTTCGTGAGATGTGGATTATTTTTATTTTTAGCATATTGAGTTCAAATATTTTAAATGTGCTTCAAAAATATTTTTCATGAAAAATAATATTATTTTCAAAACAATATAATTAATATTGAACATTTCACAAAATTTATCAAAAAATAAAAGAATAATCTCATGTTTTCCTTATCATAAATAGGTTAGAAAAATATATATTTACTACTTAATATTATCCAACTTTCTTATTTACTCCTTTCCAATAAAAGTATAATAAAGTGGACCTAAACATATCAAATATTAAAAGGGTTGTAGAAAACCAAAATGAACTTTATGTGGAATCATCTATAAAGAGAAGATGAAGGGGATACATTGCATATATGAAATCTTACTTTTGCTACTTTTTCCCAAAAAGTTGACTATATTCCTTCGAATTATAGTATTGCACTAACCATATTCTTTTGAAATGTAATGGATCTGGACTCTTCTAATGCTAATCTAATAAAAAAAATCACCTTAACCATAAGCTCAATTATACTCATTCAATGAACAACCCCATTTTGTTGATGAGTACCTAGAAGAGTGAGATAAATTTTAATAACTTTTTGATTAAATTAATCCTAAAAACTGTTACAAGTGAATTACCATTGTACCATTCAAATTTTTCAATTAGATCTTGAACTTTATTTTCAATTATAATGCAAAAATTATTAAATTTTTGAAGGATTTAGTTTAATTCAACAAGAAATAAATCCTAGTTTGTTTACTATGATCACCAATAAAAAATAAAATACTTAAATATTCTAAAATAATTTATTTGTAATAGCCAATACAAATATTATTTAGTGTTGATATTTCCTTCCTTTAACCTATTTTTCCTCCTATATTCAATCTCTACTTGGGAATTTGGTAAAAGGTCCTTCACAAGAAACTCTGCATATTCCCTTATGACTATTATAAGTTTTGAGTCCTTATCTTCTATTTGTATTACTTAGATTATCTCTTATAAGAAAGGTAATATTCAAGGTATTTTGAAGATATTGGGAATCATGAAAAGCTTTTCAATCACCATCCAAAAAGATCCTATTATTGATAATACCCTTTTTTTCTTCATCACATGCTTATCATTTCATTTTATTTAGGAAAAATGGACGAATCTTCAATACATGTAGGACTATCATTTGTGATATGTGCTTGAATAAAAAGTATCGTGCTTTTTAATTGTGATATTTTTCTCTTCAAATGGTTTTCCCTTGAATATATCATGTGTAATATGGTATAATATTTGTATAGGTTTATCATCTCTTTTTGTGAATGTATTTATAGTTTTGTAATAGTTGATACTTGTAAAGAAAATTTATACTATCTTACATTAGATTAGCATTAGGAATATATTCCAGCATCTTTACTTCCTTTCGATTTGTATCAAAGTCTGGCTAGTTTTGGTCTTATTTGTATTAGGTTTTTATACGGATACCAATTTGGGTGGGAGATTTTGTAGAGTATTTTCAAAATACTACTATAGAAAGAAGATGGAAAGTACATCCAAAAAATTTGATAGTGAGAATTCTAATAGTAGTAATTTCAAAGGATGGAAGTTGAATATGGAAGTCATGCTCATAGATTAATACCTATGGGTGATAATATGTGGAACAAATCCCTAGGTCATGATGCTATATGTTTGGGATATAATGGATTGAAAAGCTAAGGGCCTCATAAGACTTTCTTTAGCAAACTTTGCACCCATGAAGAGAAGAATGTGACAGATCTTTGGAAGAAGCTTAGAGATGTTCATAAGATAAATCCTAGTAAACAAGATTATTATTAGAAATAAGATGTATTTTGTAAAAATGAAATATGGAGAATCAAATTTTGATTATATCAATATGAACTTTTCTTAATTGAGTTTTTTTGGTGACAAGATTGAGGAGAAAGATCATTGTATGCTTCTATTATTTTCTTTATCCGACTCATGGGAATAATTGCTTATGGCTATTGGGAGTACAACCACCAATTTTAATAAGGATGAGGTGGTAGCATTGTTACTTTTTGAAGAGATGTAGATGAATGATTCTTATTCAGCTAAGGATGCTCTTATAGTTTGTGGTAGATCATAAGATAAAGGAAAGAAGAAAGACGAGAAATATAAAATATTAAGATCCCAAATTCCATGGGAGATCTAAGTCTCCTAGGAATTCCAAGAAAAATTGTTGAAATTGTAGAAAATGATCACTTCCAAAAATATTCTAAGGAAGAGAAAAAGAAAAAGAAGATACCCACCAATTTAGATTTAGACAAATCCTCTCAATATGAAAATGAAGCATTTTTTTTGTGACTTTGACACTGCATGTATCATAATAAAGTGGTCAATAGATTTGGGTACATCTTTGTTGAATGTACTAGATAACTCAGAGGTGGGGTGAATTAGTTGTAGAGTAAAACTTTAATTAATTTCACATATCTAGATCTAAGAGATTAATTCTTTAACCACTTAACTAATTCATATGTAAACATGAACAAGCACACATGAATGTTACACAATGAGCACCAGATTTTTAACATGGAAAACCCAACATGGGGAAAATCATGGAGAAGCTAATTATAATGAATAAAAAAACTGATTAAGATGACATCGATTAAGGATATTTTTTTACAATAGTTTGGTTACTGCCAAAATGCTCAGTGTAGATGGGTTCATAGCTCGAAAAAGTTCACTATTGGTAGAAAGGCACATACACACATGTATATGTGTGTGTGTGTGTGTGTGTGTATATATATATATATATATATATATATATATATATATATATATATATATATATATATATATATATATATATATATATATATATATATATATATATATATATATATATATATATATATATATATATATATATATATATATCATTGGTATGTCCAACAAGTCGGCCTAAAACACTTAATCCAAGAAAAAGTTGGTCAATGTATTTCCTTCCAATAGATAGAAAGTCAGCCTCAAAACACATTGATCAAGAAGGGGATTGCCAATATGTTTCCTTCCAATAGTTAGGATCATACACCCATACTACAATCACTAGAGAAAACATAGCAACCAAGACCAACTAGAAATAAAATGTACGTAGAATGCTTCCACCATCACTAGAAAAATAGTTGGTAAGAGAATAATCTCAACATCTTCCACCATTTGTAAGATATACACATTTTTGTCCTAAGATTTTTGTAAATGAAGTTTCAAACATAAAATTGTAGACCTTGGATGCCAAAGAAAGGTTTGAAGATTTTTATTTATTTTTAATTATATTTTTAGATTTTTTTTGCATTGTAGATATATTTGTAAGCTTACTAGCAATATGTCATAAGAGCAAATTGGATGTCAAGTCTAAAGTGTTGCAAAATAAAATAAAAAAATTAAGCTTTCTTAAATATTCTAAGATGGTTATTGGTATTAAATAAAGAAGTGAACCAAGGTTTATAAGGAAAACTCCATCAATACAGATTGAGGATTGGTAACATGGGAATTTTTTGAATGTTGTAGCTCTCATTTTATTATATAATAGAAAGCAAGTATTTATTTTTTTCATCGTCTATTTATTTTGGTATTATTGTCTTGTATGTTTGTTTGTAAAGAAATCTTTGTTTGTAAGGTGATTTCCTTTCATTAGCAAACTTTTGAAAATTTTCCCCACGATCCTCTCACTTTTTTTGCCTCACCATTTGTCCTCAACTGATTAAAGAAACCAGAGATTGTTGAGTAAAACATTGAAAGACTCGTTGTCCTTCATTTAAAGAGTCTCAAAATCTCTTCCAAGCATTAGAACTTCACAAATCTTATTTTATCAGCCCCTTTGTAAATAGTTTGAAAAAAAATTTAAACCTTTCTAAACATAGTTAGTTGTTACTATCTTAGAAGAAATCCGTCCATCAAGGCTCATTTATCAAATTCACTGTATTTGCATCTTTACTTTTTTTAACTTGGTATTTTGGCTGTTGGCGAGGGTTGCAAACTGAGTTGGTTCTTACAGACCCACTGACCACAGGCTCCCATAAATTGTTTGCAACCATAACAGTCTTCATCTTTTTTCTCCTTAGACATCATAAGTCTTCATCTTTTTTTCTTAAACATTTTAGGTTTGTCCATTAAGAAATGTTGGCTTATGCCAGCTCTTGCTATAATCTCCAGCCATCTTTCCAACAAATCTTCAATATTCAGAAAAAATAAAATGCCCAACTCAGAGATACTACTTTGATGGATTAAAATCTTCAATATTCGTAGAGGGCATAGTTATTATACTGATTGCTATATCAGTTTCTAGATTCGATTGTGTAAAATTTTTTATCATCAATTTTTCTAATCATACTAATAAATTTGATTATACTAATTGTTAGAATACAAATTCTCAAAACCAAACACAACAAAGACTAACTGACAATGCAAACCCAATATAAAATCCAAAACACAAGTAGCTGGAGACAGACTACCTTCTTTTCCATTAAATCTGAAAACATAATCATTTACAAAATGACATGTAAATTGATTAAAAAAATACTTATTACAAATAGTTGCAACAGCAATCTAGATCTGCTGTTCACTGTACACACAACTATTGCCGTCAAAAACATTCCTCCCCTCTTCAGCGAGCTCACAAACTTGCTATTGAATACATTAACTTCTACCACATAGGAAGCATTTGAAATATTACCGAACAGAATTCAACTTACTAAACAATTTACGCAAATTAAATGATGAGGTCCCGATGTAAATAGCAGACTATTTACATTAAAGGGCAATGTAAATAGATAGGTGGCAACGGCAGACTAAGGGCAACTAAAAATAACAATTTTGCCCTAAAGGATTTGACTAAATTAATTACGCTCCCTATCCTTTGTTTTTTGATATATACACAGAACACGGATCGATCTAGTTTTATTTAAAAATTCTTCAAGTTAGGATAATAAAATTATTGTAAAATACAGCACAGTTGTAATCAGTGTAACGGTATCACAATGATAACAGTAACAATAATCCGATAATCCTCGCTACGCCCTTCATTTTCCGTTATGTTAGGTCAGGTAGTTGGAAAAAAACTGATCAACGCTTGTTGTGGTGACATTTATAGAGAGGGAAAGGAAGTGGTTTTGGCAAGGACAAGGCATAATTCGTTTAAATAACATGGGAAAGGCCATGTTGATCCTCCTCAAAATGTAGCCAACTTCAGCTACCCCAAATTAGATGACTCCAAAGAACTTCTTCTCTCAGGATGGCGTGGATTCCAGATATAACTTGCTCCTTTGAAGTCATGTAATTTGGGGCAGCTGGAGTTGGAGTTGGATATATTTAAAAGATGATCAACATTGTCAGTCGTACGGCTTTCCTCATGTTATCTAGATGAATTATTGTGTATTGAAGGCATATCTGGTAGTGAATGGAATTAAAGTTATCAGATTTTCATAATTTATTTAAATATTTATATATTTAGATTTTTATAATTTATGTAAATATTTATATATCTTTTTTTTTGGTTCGATTGTGTAATTGTTTTTTAGCATCAACGTTTATATGATCCATCATTATTATCAGGATGTAAGAGAGTCAAGAAGAAAGATTCACTTCATAACAATGTGGTTAAAGATATATCACATCTGTTTTTAAGATTTCGATTGGGATTTTTCTGATGTATGGTTTTATAATTATTTCTTATTTTAATGTTAAAGTCTTACATTCTGTAACATTTGATTTCTGATGGACTTATTAAGAATTTTTCAACTTTATCAATAGACCAAAAATCTATTAACACTGATTGAAGTTTTTCATCAGAAAATGAAAATTAGAATTTATATGCCTTTCAATACTCCTACAAAATAAATCCCTATACCATTCATTCATATTTGTCATACAAGATATTAGAATGTACAAAAGTTATTTGAGATCTATGTAACCTTTTTAATATAAAAAATCAATGCAGTGTTTAATTATTTCATGATTGTAAGTGCTTAGATTGGGAAACAAGAGAACGCTTTTCAATGAACTTTTTAAGATACTCATCACTATCCATTTTCCTTTAACCGTTTCACTTGTAAAATGATTCCATTTTTTCACAATGATAATCAAATGCAAGTTGAGATAAAGATAGTCCATAAGAAAAACATAGTGGAATGACATTGATATGGTTGGAACTCTTTTTAAATCTGGATTTTAAAAATATATCAATTGTTTTAAAATTTTATTAAGAATATCTATTCGCTATAAAATAGTTGGGCAATAATTTCATCTTGTACATTTTTATCTTTCAAATGATGTTGATTTTGAATCAAGTGGAAGTGAAACTTTGTAATATTTATCTGTTTTCCTATCATATATTCTAATTCTATAGAAGATAGAGTTGAAAGCAATTGCTTCTTATATTTCCCAAAAATGATGACTTGGTCCTAGATGCATAAGGAAACATAAAATGGATTTCCCAAATTATAATTCACCTACATAATCAATATATTTTAAAAAATTTAAAATAAAGTGAAAAAAATTACTAAATGAAATTAATTAAATTGAAAGAAGAAAAAGTGACTTCTTTGTCCTTTGGAATGAACGCATTATAAGTGGAGGTAAAACTCCTCATATTTAAAATATATGAAGAATGGCCTAACTAATGCTCATGTATAATTTTCTAAAAGACATTATGCTCAATTTGTATAGCCTTTCTCTACACTTCAATGTTTTTTTAATTTTTAAAGAACCAACTATCATTAAAGTCATGGATCAACATGACCATAGTTGATTCTTTAAAAATTAAAAAAACATTGAAGTGTAGAAAATATACAAAGAATGGCCTAATTAAGCTTCATATGGAGTCACTCCATGAACAAATATCATATCACCCCAACAATAACTACTCACCCATTCAATAACATCATTTTGCTCGTAAATAAAAAAAATTAATACTAACTAACTACCAATATATGTAAATCAAGAGTTTCAATTAGATACAAAACTTATGAAACTTTTTGAATGATTTATATTTATTCAATGAGAAATAAATCGTATTCTTTCTACTATGACCATCAATCATAAAATAAAATAATTGCATTGCCTAACAAAATTTATTGTTAATTGTCAATATAAAATAGACTTTAATGAGTTGTAATTTTCTTTACACTCACCAAGTTACTATGAAAATGATTTCTTTTTTATTTTATTAGACTTAAAGCATCATGTCTTTTAATTATCTTGAACAAAGTAGGTAGACGTACAACAACATGAATGCTTCATTATGTAGTTTCTATTAGAATTAATATGCCAAGTATTGTTTTATATAATAGAGTAGTAGAGAAATTAAAATCCTTAAAAAGCTATTTTATAGAAGGTTATTTTGTCACTTTAGGGTTAGAATTAGTTACAAAATGTCGGCCCAAAAATAGTCAAAAAATACCCCCTCATCCATTGTCCAATAAAAATAGAAGGAAAAAAGTTTATAGTCTAGTACATTGGAAGCTCTAAGTGGTTCGAAACTTGTCTCCACTATCCATAAATAACATGGATAATAATATATTTTTTCAAGTACATTTATTGTGACTCATGTATAGGAGATGGTCTCATTATGTGCCTTACTTGGATAGTGGTTTTCTATTTGATTTTATGTTATTGCAACTTTGATTCATCTCTTTCCAAGTTTATCTAAGTTATTCTTCATATTTGATTTTTTGTTGATGCATCTTTGATTATTTTCTTGTATCATAAAACATGCATAACCTAAAATACTTATGATAATGATGATAAAATAACATTAATCTAATGAGCATCTCGGCCTTCCTTTTCCATCATACCTTGGTTTAGTTGGAAGAAAAGTGAATGCTTACAGAAAAGGAAAGGAAGTGGAAGGAGGTTTTATTTTTGGTAATTACTTTCACATATGGGAAGGGCTCCATCTCCAGCACAACACACTTTGAATCAAATAAATATAGTGTTGTTTCCTTTTGGGATTGGAAAATCATTGTTGAGATTTGTGTATATTGTAGTTACTTGGCATAGTTAGAATCTTTTCACCTCCTCATTTTTAAAAATGCATCAGATTCAATTTGATCATGCAGATTACTCAATAACAAGTTGATAAATTGAATTAGAGGTATCAATAAGATTTAGAAGAAAATAAAAATAGTGTTCCTTTGTTTTGGATACTTAAAAGATGCAAAACAAGGGTGGAGTCCCTATAAATAGAAAGGTAAAATAAACCATTAATTAACAATGTAATAGCCAGATGCCTGGTAACCCACATTAGGGGTGGTTAGCCATCTCATCCACAATATGTGGAGGAGAATGCTAGACTAAAGAATGGCTCTTTCTATGCCTCCAGACCACAATCTAGGTGACACAATAATTACAAACTTCACCACAAGGGGTAGCAAGTGGTGAATCCCACTTTGAGAGATTGCCAACACTAGGGGTGGAGTGGTAACAAGGATACACATCAACAACTAAAGGTTTGTGCATATCAGGAGTAGTAGATTGAGAATGTTCCATGTAGCTAGAGGCACTTGTATCCACTATAAGAGGTGGAGTAGGGTCTACCGGGTCTAATAAGGCCAAATATATAGAAGGAGAATCATCTTGAAGGGAGACATTAACCAATTATGAAGAGTCCTAAGAGGAAGGATAAAATATTGGACAGTCAGATGAACATCTTTTGTGTCATTCCACCAAGTGACAACACATTTACAATAGTATTTAGATATGTTATTAGTGAAGTATATTTTACAACTATATTTAAAGGTTAGTAAAGAGAAGTTTAACTACTACAACAAAATTGAAGGGGCTATAGTTCGACCAATAATTCCTTTAAAGTTCTTAAATTTATTCCTTTCAAATTATTTTTATAACAATATCTACTCCAAAGTTTTTAGTTGGACAATGATTTCAATTTGTATATTTCCATAAAAATAAATTTTTTGATATTCTTTTATGGGGATATAATCACTTCCTATTAACTCCACTACACTACAATTCCATCTAAGAACCATAAGAGCCACCTTGCATAATAATGTTAGTGTGCATTCAATGGAATAACCTTTTTTCCTAATGAAGTACCCTCCCCCTCCCCATATAACTAGAAGGCCACTCAAATGGTTATTCTAACAATGAATTATATTGTTTTGATAGGGATGTGATGTTTTTTCTATTTTAATTTGAATTGCATTGTCAATTAGGAGTGGCTAAAGAAACCTATTATTTCTATGAAAGAGCTCTAAAATGGATTTCCTATCTTCTAATCCACATGCATAATGAAAATTTAAATAAATTAATATAGTGAAATTTATTTTATGGTGTATATGAGCCCATGGTCTTGGCATCCCTTCAAATATCAAAGGGCTCTTTTTCCTACTAGTATATAATGATTTTCCTAGAATATCACATAAGCTAGGAGAAAAAGAAACAAACAAAAAAATAAAAAGAAATATTTATTTATGTTATTGCATAAATTAGGCTTACAACAAGCTATTTCTATTTAGTTCCACCAACAAACACTACAAAATCATTTGATGTTATTTTCAAAATCTACTAAAATAATATATTGTTTACAATTTTAGATATTTCAAATTTGCATGACAATTTACTAATATATATATTTTTAGGTGTTTCAGATATATTGTGGGTTTTTGAATCACCTCGACATACAAATAGTAATACAAGTATCTCCAATTGGTTACTCAATTTATTTTTCATAGTTTTTTTTTTTGTTTTTACAGGTTAGAAAGAAGGTTATCTAATAAACTATTTATGTAATTATAATATCAATCATTTAAAATAATAGTTTAATGGTCAGATTCAAAGTTTTTTAAATTCAACTTCTAGAAATTATTAGTAAGTTTTTTTTTTACCAAGATCATAAGGATTGTGTTCTACACAATGCAATGATTTGTTAATCATGCAAACTTGTTTTTCTTAACCTCTAACAATATATTTATCTACTTAAATTTATATACATCATTTTATAAATCCAAATCATTCCACTAGGATCTTTAATAAGCAACATAAATTAGTTATACCCATAACAAATATTGGTAATAACAATACACATCAATTAGAGTGAATGACTAACACTTTCTTTACACTCACCAAGTTGATTTAGGAAAATGGTCTCTTTATTTTCTTCTATGTTTTGCTAGTTCTACTCATCCCAAGAGAGAGATAATAGGTGCAAAGATGGAGTTGATAGTTTAGAAATTTTCATTATGCTAGTCAACCCATCCCAAGGATATCATAAGAAATCATTGTATCCCAATAAATATTGCTAAAACAAGTACAAAAGTATTATCCAAAGGAAAGCATTGTCTCCCTAGGAATCTATCATATAATATGCAAGGGTGTAAAAGGATTTCCTGAAGGATAGCATTCTCTCTTTAGGAATTTTATAAATAATTTAAGAAATGGCATAAAAATGATTAACCCAATGAAAGTTTTGTCTACATAGGAATCCACTAAAATAATATGCAAGGTCGTAAAAGGGTTACCTCAAGGAAATTATTGTCTCTTTAGGAATCTGCTAGATAATACACAAGAATGTAAAAGGATATAGGAATCCGTTATATAATACACAAGGATGATGCATATATTTCACCTTATTAAGATGACAACATAGAGCTATGATGACATCTTAAGGAAGAGTAGAATAATGATATCCAACTTCAATGTCAAGGAGATGTCCCATCAAAAAAAATATTAAAAAAAAAACCTAGACAAAGAAAGATAACAAGTGTAAAGGGGTCCTTAGGAGGATTAGATCTTTGTGCAAAGACATCTACGTCCAACAGGAGTTCTCAAACAAAAATAAAATCTTTGAGAGGGGACGAAAAAAAAGAATTCACTCTTTTCCCCCTATTGCTGGGTAAAAAAAGATTCTTGATGAAGGATGACACACTTTAAGCCCCCAAGTAGGAATTTTTTTAATAATGAACATGTAATTTCAAAACAAGGAAGAGGCTATTATAAAGGACACACACCTCTTGCATTTAGAGAGAATCTATGATTGGATAAACAATTTCATGTAAGAAAATATATCATGTGATAAACAAACAACACTAAATTAACGAAAGTGGATCCTTAAAGGAAAAGGATGTTGAGAGAGGAAATATTTCCCCCCAAGGGTGAGGTTAAGAGAAAGGATAAAACATTATGCCCAAAGTGATAGATTGATTATAAAAAAGATATACATTTCCAAGAAAGAAAGAGGTTGAAGACAAGGACGTCAATCTCCTCAATAGAGAAAGATCATTGTGTAGAATAAAAAAGTCCATGCAAGGGAGGACATCATGATATAAAAGATACCAAACAAAAAAGAGATAATAAATCATTTAAAGAGATAAAATAAGGAAAATGAGGAAGGGGAAACAAGTATCCACCTCCTCTATTGCTAGATGAATTGGATGCTTGGTGATGGAAAAAAAATTATGTACTCAAAGTGAGAGATGATTTAAGCTAGATGTTGGAAAGTTGACTATACTAGTGTATATGACTTAATATAGTGTTTTCATTATGGAAAAAAAGTCATATGATGTTTTGGAGTCAGCGCTTATGATAAGAAGATCATAAGTTGGCTAAGTGTTGAAGACTAGACAATATACAGAGTACCTGAAGGTCGGAGCATTAGCGCACGTGCATACGATAGAATTATGGTATGTGCACTAGAAGTTAAGTTGGTAAGATCACATTCATGCTACATCTAAGACTGCATGATCAGAAGATTCAGTATGAGGAAGATACAAAGAGTTCAAGTTGCATAGACAGTGAATGCCAGAGAAGAACAGTGCAAGCAGCCAACTGTTGGTATTTTGGTTAGCAGTTATATTTTTATGTTGTAAAGGCTATGCACCTATTATAGTTAGGTTTTAGACATATAATTATGTTTTTTTGTAAACACACTTGAGCCAATTCAATTGGAAGTGTTGTGTGTAATAGGTTAAAGGGCCGACCTAGTTAATTGTTTTGTATGTGCATATAAATATTAGATGCATTGTTGTAATTAAGCATGTGAGTTGTTATATAGTTGAGATAAGTAGAGAAAAAGTGTGTGAAGAGCTGATAAGATGTATTAGAGCTTTGCAAGAGGTCAAAGCATCAACGCATCAAAGGAACTGATCAGACAAGCAGTGTCATAGTGATAGTTCATCCTACAGATATAATGTGTATCTGAGATCAGAAGGTTGTAGCCTTCACTACTTGAGCAATGAGCTCTAGGATAGTGTGTCCACACCCCTAATAGGGTCATTGTAAAAGAATCCTAACAGGGTTGGACCCTTGACAAGGTCACTGTACTAAATACATTGTAAAGAAACTCCTAATAGGGTTAAGGATCTTCTAACAAGGATCATAAAACACTAGTACAGAATATTAGTGGGTGTCAATTCCCACCAGGGTTTTTATCTATTTGGGTTTCCCTGTAACCATATTGGTGTTATGTGTTGTGTTCATGTTTCATATTTATGTTGATGTTCATTTCAATACTTAAGATTTCAAGTTAAGATTAAAGAGTGAAGCAAAAAGATTAAATACAATGAACATTAATTCAGCCCCCCTCTCAGTATTCTCATTCCTAACAATTGGTATCAGAGCTCTAGTCCTCAACAAATAAGTTTAACCACTTTAGAAGATCATGGACAAAGCAGAAATGAAACACCTGAAAAGAAATCTTGAAGCTGCTCTTGAAGACCTGGACATATCTAAACAATAAATTGAAGAACTAAAAGAAAAAGTCAGTGATGCTCAAGTAGTCATCAAAAGGCTAAGAAAGGATTTGAAATAATGCTCTACCAGTGATTTAGGGATAATGATCAAGAAGATGAATGAAGAAAATTCATCCCTGAAAGAATAGATTGAAGAATTGGATGATAAGCTGACTAACAATCAGGAAGTCTATGATGAACAGATCAAAGAGAACCTTTTACTCAATGAATAATTGAGGCAAGAAAAAATGGAAATCTTGGAGCTAAGGAACATAAAAGAAAGCTTGGAATCTGAATTGAAAGAGGCAAAGAATAACATTGATAAATTACACACTAGTTCTAATTTGATAGAATCTCAGTTGTATGTAAGAAGACTTAAAGGAGATACTAGTTGCACTAGATACAATGAAGCACAAAATCAGATTGACAACATGCAAGCAAGAATGAAAGCACTAGAAGACACCTTAGATGCTAAGGAGACTGGAAGTCAGACTAAAGATCATATTGAACCATCCAAGAATGAGCGCAAGCTAGTAGATCAAACTTGTTATGCATGTAACAAGCATGGACATATAGAAAGGAACTGTAAAGAGGTAAGACCTTTCAATGGTTACTATTACTCATGCAATAAATTTGGTCATAGAGCTATGAATTATAAGACAAGTTAGAAGAACAAGACTCGGCATAATCAGAGAAATCAAAATCAGCCAAATATAAGAAGTTCTCAGAATGTTACATGTAAGATATGTAACTATAATGGTCACTCAGCTAGATAGTGCAAAATGGTAACCCATGTCAATGCACCGAGGAATATAAGACCTCCAGTTATTTTTCACTCATGTAACAAGGCTGAACACATCTCAAAGTTCTGTAGATCAAGAACACAGAGTCAGGAAAGCCCTAAAAAGCCAAAAGAAACAATATTGGACACTGAAGGAGAAGTCAAGTTTGTGAAATCTTCAGAGGATGGGAGCTTGATTTGGTTAGAGGTGAAGAAGGATAAGGTTGATGAGCATGTATTAGATGCATCCATAGTGGACACACCCTCTACATTTGGATGAGTGGTCCTCAGGGTCATAGGGGGAGATAATTTAGCTCTAAAACCCTACGTGGCCGGTATACTCACCCTCAGAGTATGCGCCTTTGGACTTAAGCTTTTGGAGACTAGCAGAACCTATGTGCAAGAGCACACTAGCTGATTGTTTACAGAATAAAAGTAGGAAATTATCAGTGAAAGCTTGGTTTATGTGGCAAGCATTAATGGTGAAATTATCACTTTAAAGTACACATAAGCTTTTAGATCTCTCATTGCATTTGAATTCAGAGCGATTGGAGAGAATAGGAGCCCCAAAATTTGATAGCAAAGGATTGTAGATTGATTCACCAGTGATTAGCAGTGCATTTGATCAGTTGTAGAAGCCCTAATCCGTTGCACTAATTTAGAAGTCTTTGAGATCATTTGGAAAGTGATATACAAGTAAGTAATGGATACTCCCATTGTATTTGATGTGGTGAAGAAGAAGAGATATGTGTTTAAGAGGCATCTATTCAAGTCCACATTAGATGACCTAGAAGGTGCATTCTCCCACACTCTCATGGGTGTTATGCATGTGGAAGATATTAGGGCATACATATACTGTAAGAAGGAACCAGTAGGTTTGGATAGAATAAAAGCACACATGGAAACAATGATGAAACTTGATAAAACCTTTATGGATGAGCATGTACAGTTGGATAATCATCCTATAGTGGAATATGCTATGACATATGAGTTATATGAGTTGGAATGGATCAAGATCCTACTCAGCAGGATCCATGATGACCTATTTTGGATAGGTGAAGTACGAGTGAGGATAACAGGAGATTTAATTCACGAGATGACATGACTCTCAAGAATAGGTGTCATTCTTCTAGCGGGAAAGGACACTAGAAAACTTGTAGAACAAGATTGAAAATCAAGAAGTGATAGGCGCAGAATGACAATAGAGCCTATAGAGGAGAAAGACATCAAATTGATGTCCATGATACTGGGATACAGGTTCCAGCATACCAGCAGAGTAAATAGTATGTCAATGACCACCATTCTAGCAGCAATAAGGTTGGTAAGAGAGAATGGAGAGTTTAATCTATGTGAAATCTTGCGTGCACAGCTAATAGACAACATAAGAGCCATCAAACATGATAAGACTAAGATATTCAAGTTTGGATCCTTAATAATCTATGTGTACTTCCATATTCTTGAAAAGGTGTCTGATTTGTATGTAGACAAATCTACTCCCACTATGCCACAAATATCTCTCAAGGCATGTACTAAAAGTACATTGAAGGATTACATGACATTGAAATTGAAAATATTTAGGGCCAAAATACAGATGAGATACAGAATTCCAGAAAATATTGTTGAAAAATACAAGGATAGTATTTGTTTCGTGGTAGAGACTGATACAACATGGATGGAGGCTGTTGAAAAAAGAACAAAGTGGATTCATCCATTGGGATATGAAGTTGAAGAGCCTATTCTAGAGGCTTATACTCAAGTTCTATTGTCAGCACCTACCTTCCCCAATGAACCTAGATGGGGAACTTATGAAGAGAAAACAAGAGAAGTAGATGCTATATTGAATAGCACAGCAATAAAAAGAAAGGTTGCCAAGGTTACTTAGGAGATTCTGAAAATTCATGGAGTATCTCAAGCAGACCTAGACAAAGAAAGGCAAGAGAAGATTGCTTTGGAAATAGAGAGTGCAGCTGTAGCAAAGACAAAATCTAATGATCCAAAGATGAAGAAGGTGAAAATAGAGAAATCAGCTAATCAGAAGGGTAAATTTGATGTTACTCCTCCTACGCCCACAATAAAAATTGACCTTACTGCTCCTCCTAAATATAGGGCAATTCCTAAGAGGAAGAAATAGATCAGCACTGGTCATCCATCCTCGCGAGTAACAAGAAACATGAAGAATATTGAAGCACCCCCAGAAGCAAGGTTCAAACCTAGTCTTAGTGTGTTGAGTATAAGGATTATTGATGAAGGTAGGATAGATCAAGTAGGGAAGTTCTATGAGAAGTATAGTGAAATTGACAAGTCAAAAATTCAAGGAATGATTGTCAAACATATGCTGGAGTTCAAGAAGACGGTCCTAGAACTGAAGACTATGATTCTAGATAATGTATGGAACATATTGATGAACTAAAATTGATTTGAATACATTGTATAACTTGAAGATCTATGATTTAAGATCACTGAGTTTCTGATTAGATATGTAAGATGGTTAAATCAGTAATATGTTGTCATTGATGTCAACTAGTTTTGACAGTACTTATCTTGTAAGTTACTATACCCAAACATCTCTAGAAGAAGAAGAAAAGAGATGAAGAACAAATATATCTACATGAGGAAGATGGATATAACAGATAAGGATAAGGAATACATTGGGTAACTTATGGATGAGGCTATGACCTTATGTTATTGACTTGATTATGTTGCATTCATCTATGATGAAGGATAGAGAAAAATGCACAAAGCAGTGTTGTCAGTTAAAGAACCATTTCAGTATACATTGACGTAGTATAGTGTATACCGATCACAGTACAAACCGAGCTTGTGTTCACCAACACATTTCTTTGTTAACCGAGCAGAAGAAAAGAACTAAATGACTAGTTTAGCTGATGAAGTTGATGAGCTGTAAAGTACATCAAAATTAGAGATGAAGTTAATGTTTGTTACGAAGATCGACGGCTAACATAATTCGAAGAAGATCTAATGGATTGAAACAAAATGTGTTACTGACACCTCAGCTGAGGAATGTTTAAGCGGCAAAATCTGATGGATAGAATTAAAATAGTTTACTCATCTATTTAAGAGACTAGGATTTCATGATGAAATCATGCCGGAAGAAGGAGATTGCAGAAGATACCACGTGAACAAGCTTCATGCATGCCTAATCAGACTAGTTAAGGAGAACTAAACTGCAGAGATTACCGAGCATTACAAAGCTATTAATGAGAGATAGTAAGTTATTGAATATTGATTGAAACATAATTGAAATATTGATCAGAGGATTTGAATGAGCTTAATATAGATCTGATAATCTACAATTGAAGTTGTGTTGTAATCCGATCAATTGCTGTTACATTTTAACCATTGTAAACAGAGAAATCTCTTAACAGAGTGGACTAGAAAGTCTTGTAATGTCATTCATAGAGTGTACATTTGTTATCCTGTCAACCCCATAGTGAATGCTAGTTGGACAATAATGGTTAGTGTTAAATCCTCTAACAGGGTATGTGCAGGATCATGGTATGCCAAAAAGTGGCGATGTGAAAAAAACTTATTTTCATTTATCCAAAAGTGCACAAATAGATTTTTTGACTTTTTGGTAGGCCTGGGTGTTAGTACACCTAGCCAAACCAAAAGCCAAACCTGAAGGCATTATCAAATATCTGATAATATCAGATATCTGATATTTGCCAGTGAATATAAATCACTGTACCCAGCCGCATTCAACATTTTTTCATTGCAAAAATGTTGAACGCAGCTAGGTTTCAGATATCCTGTCCCATATCCCCTATCTAATTTTTCCCAAATTGCCCGGGTAAGTTTAGCTTCTATTTTTTACTTTTTTAATTGTTTTTTGTTATTTTTAAATATAAATACATAGTTTTTTATATAAAAATTAGGGTAGCAATGAGTTTTTGTATTGTTTTTTAAAATTCATTGTAATTATCTATTTTTTTTCATTGCTATCAGACATGGAATCAAAAAACCCTCCTAATGATCTCGCAAACAATCCAGACCCACCTCCCAACAATCCCCCACCTCTAGAAGATGTACATGTCACAAACCCTCATCGTTTAGAAGATCTAATAGGAGATAATCTAAATGAACTTAGAGGATTGGAAACCACATATGCTAATATCCCCATGTGAGGCCTCACCCTAGAACCATCGAAGCCTTTTGCATTATCAGTATGATAGACCTAGTAATTTTCCTAAGGTTTTTAATGAATTAATATGATTTTATCTTTTGACAGGAATTTGATTACTGTAGGTGATGGGACTAAATATTTGTCAAATGCTTTCCTTACACAAGATGTTGATTGTCGACCTTATGATACATTATAATTGACATTAAGATAATGATTTAGATGAATACTGAGATGTTACAATTTGGGTACAAATATGTTGATGAGTCGTTTAGGAAAAATGATTAATCACTATTTGAATTATTGTTGCGATGTGAAATTATGTGAAGGTTAAAGGTTAGGTGATAAAATATATTGATGAATTTTCAGGATATTATTATGAGAATTGCTTGATGATCTAGTTACTTGATTGTATGCCATATAAATGATTACGAATTGACAAAATTAATGCTTATGTAAATTGGTTAAAACTACATCATGATTTATATAGATCTGGAATGATTTTTGTGACATTTGAGTTAATGAGATCATGTTCTCCTAATTCAATTTACATTGTTCATTTGAAAGTAATGATTAATTTGATGATTAAAATTATGATGAAGGATTATAGAGACTAAAAGAATGTACCTTGTGTGATAGAAAAGTTAAGGTTAATGTTGATTCTGCATTTGTCACGTTATCTTACAGAATAGTAAATGTTGATAGCATCATGGTTCAATGATTAAGCTTAGGATTACATGCTTATGTGGAAATGTGGATTGATATTCGATATAATGTGGATTATGAAATGAATCATGAAAATGCAAATATTTATATTTGTCAAGTTTAGATGTTACTACTCTATTTTTGAAATGATTATTAATGCAAAATTTTTATAATGTACTGATAGTGAATTTGAGTGTGCAGGAACATGGTCATGGTTGTAAGTTGGGGAAACAAGATAGGATCTAAGTGCAATCAGTTGGAAACCAAGGTCAACTCTAGAAGAGTATGACCTTGTCGTATCATGATTTCTTTCGTAAACATGATACCTGTGTGTATATGGTTGACAATGTTTGAAACATATGTTTGTAAGTAAATTTTTATCTTTGTGATAATGTATAAATGTTTTTACACACAAGACATGCCACATGTGTTTGTGATGTGTGTTTTAGTGAGATGTCACTTGACACCATGTTGATGAAGTAGCATGTTGAGTGGAGTATGGACCCCACCCTCTCCTTAGTTAGTCTTGAGCATTCCTAAGCTAGGTAGGTAGTTTAAGGGACCAAGAATTATTAAAATCAATACTCCATTTTCGGATGCATGATTAATTGGAAATTTTGAAAGGTTTTGTGGAGTCCTAGGGTGAGGTTTATGTTGAATTTTAGTGCCCCAAGGTTAGTACATGGGTTGGGGGGCTTAATTCTTCTATTTTCACTTTTTTAGGCCACCTATATGCCTCTCCTAATGTGCCATTTTTTATATGCACGAAAATAGAAATGTTCCCTAAGATGTCTCTTATTTTCATATGTGGAAATTCATTCCAAACCTTAGATAAGGGCAAGTGTCATTTTGTTTTAGATCTAGAAACCTAATAGTTTTGGGAAGGGAGATGAGAGAAGATTATTTTTGGGGAAAGACTTAAGGGGATAAGGATTGGAAAAACATACTAGTTCAATCTTGTCTATGCTAGTTGAGAGAGAGTAAGAGGAGATCTAGAGAGTTTGGTCTAGTAGCTTGAGAAGGATAGCAAGCTTGGAGCGAAGAGGAGCTCATCTACAATTCTTCATTAGCCTTGGCTTAGGAGGAGGTTGGTGGTTTCTAACTTGTGATTACTTGAATATGTTTTGAGAGTATTGCACTATGTGGAAGTTTTGTAAATTGTAATTCTTTGTGTGAATCTTGTATTGTTGGTTTCTTTTGAGTATTTGCTTTCAAAATTGTTGTGTTCTTGAATTGTTCATGTTATGGGTGTGCAAGTTCACTCTTCATCCTTGGGAGGATTTGAGGAGAACTTGGGGTGAAGGGCCTAAGTTGGGATTTCCTTTTTGTATGAGTGCATGGTTGTATGGGCAACCATGAGAACCTTCTTATGCTGTTTGGGGGTCATAAGGGTATTTGGGGGCCACAAGGGTGTTGTTGTTGCTCATAGATTTGAGCTGTTTGGGTTGGAAGGGCCTTGTGAAGGCTGGTAATACATGCTACAAATGTTTTTTATTATAAGTTAGGTCACTCCATAAGGAAGATTCCACCTTCACCCATTGTATGGATTCTATGTAAGAGTCCTTTGTGCAGGCTTGGGAAGGGAGTAAAATGTGAAATTCTATGTTCCAAATTTGTGTTAAATGTTTATGTTTGTGTTTTATGAGTGTATCCTATCCTATTCTTGTTTCCCCAAGCTCGGGGGTGGCCATGTAATGACCTAGGTTGGGAGGCGAGCCTCCATGGCCATGTGGAGAAGGTCTTGTGTTTGCAGGTTTTGGTTCTTGGTTGAAGAAGAAGTCCTAGTAGAAGCTCACTCTAAAATTGGGAAAAGTTAAAAGGTTGTTCTTAGGTGTACAACTTGAGGGATTCTTGCTCTACTCATTTTTCTATATATGAAAATGTAATTGTAATAAGTATGTGAGTGATACGCTAGTAAAAAATTCAGATTAGCCTTTGAGAATTTATTAGCTCTCTTAAAAGTTTTCCCTGAACTATTAAATGCATTTGAAATCAGTTCCTTGTTTATATATTATGTGGATTTGTTATAGACTGAAGATGAAAATTTATTTAGTATTTGTTTAGAAAAGGATGAAATTACTGCAATTGTAAAAGGCATATTTTAATCAGCTTTCCTGCACTGATGTTCTAGGAAACTGTTATGTACATGAAGGTTAAATTATTTTTATTAAGTTAAATGTTTCTATATCTATGATGTGTAAATTAATGTAGTTAAATGATTATTACAATATTACCATAACCCAAACATTTGCATTAGTATATGTCTTATGTGAATGAAGGAATCTAGTATGATGATAGTAACTTGGGTACTTAAGGTATTTGCATTTGAACTTGAAAATAAGATTAGTTATAAACTTACCTTACAAAAGAACTGTATGTTTCATTCAAATTGATTGAAAATATTACAAATCTGAACATTATAAATTATTTTTGTAGAGAGTAAACTGTGTAATGCCCAATGGATTTTTGGGCATTACACCCCACATTGCGCCCCATGTTTACGACATTGAACACAATAATTGAAAACATGGATAAAATGATAGAGCAACATAATGCTACATTTCTTTGGTGTGATTCCATGCATGCCCAGTTTGACGATGGGCTTGATTATGATGAAGTCATGAACCTAAATATAACAAAACATGACATAGCTAATCTTTTGTGGATCCTAAAACCGGTCTAAAAGTAGACCCTAAAAAAACCAAGTTGTCAATTAAATGGTGTACAAATAGTGCAATATGTGACAACTTTTGGGACTGTTGGTGGATGGTTTTTGATAGATCACCTCACAACAATTTGGATGTCTCATTTTACTTTCTTAAAAAATTGTATGTTGAGTTTGTGCTCAGTCACAAGGTGGATTATTGGAGTATGAGATAGAACCAGGGTGTAGGTTTAGGTGCTCCGCAAGATAGGCCATCGTCACAATAGGTGAAATCCCACACATATGTCCCCCTCCTGAGATTTCACCACCTCCCACAGTGCAACATCCAGACATTATTGTTGAGGCCGGCTCACAGACTATTCGAGCCATTCACGTGTTGAGTGATCTTTTGGTTATGCAAAGCACAATATTGTTGCCTCCTCATCCTGATGCTTCTAGTGCTTCCACGAGCTCACATGTTTGTGTGGCCCACACTTGCGTTATATGCAAGAATATTTGTCTTGGTCCCCTGACTAATAGTGATACATATAGTTTCGGCTTTGATGGGGACAACTCTACACATCACACTACAGGCACTGAAGTAGCTCATGGAGATGTGCATCAGGAGCCTATAGTGCCATGGACTCCCACTATTATGGTAAGGGTAAACCGTTCACTTTTTACATTATTTTTAAATTTTATTGTTCATATTTTTAGTAGAATTTCCTTATAATAATTTCCCACTTATGTATTTTTATGTGTTACATTTATGTTCAGTTGATGATAGAGGAGGAGATGGCACAGGTGGAGGGGTCCACGCTTTTGGCCATATCATTTGGTCTTGACTCTTCCATGGTACATATGTTTTAATGTACTCATTGGTTTCCTTTTAAATTATGATAATAGTATATGTACATTGTTTTTTAATTTTTATGATCATCTTTTACATATTGATGTAGGTGTCACTAGTTGCCACTGGGGGGCAAAGTGAGGGGGTGCAGGTCTCAACGGTTGATAAAGGAAAGGTAATTAAGTAATTTAGTTTGTTTATGCATACATGTATACTTGTCAATTGTGCATACTCATTTTTAATTTACATGGTTTATTTGACAGAGAGTGGCATGTGATGATGTCGTGAGACCCTATCATCATGATAGAGTCACAGGCATATCCATTCAGAGTGATAGCCCCATGGTACATACATTTCTAAAGTTATTTGTGTGCATTTTTCTATCAAGTATATATAATATGGTCAAGTTATGATAATATGAATTATCTATTTGACTTTTGTAGGTCACTCCTAGTTTGAGGGAGCCAGAATGGCAAGGGTTTATATTACTGATGACTCAGCCAACAATCCCTAAAGAAAGGTCAATAGAGGTAAGTTTTAATGTTAATTTAGTTATTTTGTAAACATATATTTGCTACCAAGTTTTTAACATTAAATAATATAACTCGTAGATCAATCTCATGTTCATAAACATATACAGGTGGGAGTTGTCATTGGTGGCACTATTCCTGTGCTACCTATAAGGACATATATTAGGTCTCCTGCCTGCAGGAGGAGACAAAGAGGTGATGTCAATGAGAGTTTAATTTTAGTTTAAATTTTCTTTATTATTGTTGACTATGATTCTGAATTTTAATCTAACTTGGGGTTTCACTTTTGTGTTTGAATGCAGGATCCATTAGAGCTGAAGAGTACTTCAAAGAGGCTCCATTTTGATGATCCACTAGTAGAATAGGATGTCCTAGAAATATTTGTAGTTGAACTTCTTATTTTGAGATGTCATATGACATATTTTGAGATGGCATATGCCACATTGTATCTAGATATGTTGACATATAATCATGATGACATAATTATTGTTCATTTTGATATATAAATATGAAACTTGATATTCGATCCAATTTGTTAATTGTGTGTTCATTTATTCATTGTTAGTATGTAAATATGCTTGTGTGTATGTACTCTTGCATACAATTTATGCCTTAAGTATATTCATGTATATTCAAGTACAATATTCATAACCTAAATTCATGTGTATGGATATGTGCATGACTTAAGTGAATTCATGTTGTATGCTTTATAATTATGTGCTACATGTATGCTTCATGACTTAAAAAAATTTATGTGTACACTTTATGTGGTACATGTGTTCACATGTGTAATTCATCATTTGAGGTATATAAGGATATCTATTAAAGTGGTTTCAAGGTTTGTAGACTTACCTTTTACTCCCAATGGCTAAAAGACTTCAAACTAGCCTAATTACATAATCAAACACCCTTTTGGCAATAATCAAACACCCTTTTGGCCATATCAAAACATATTGGTCTTTTGGACAAAATATCAACACTTTGTCTGTACCCCTGCAAATACATTAGGAAAACCTAAGAAACATGGTGTTGTAGGATCACCGATACCTCTCATGAGGTTTGAGTTATGAGGCTTGATAGCTTTTTGAACAATCATGCTTAGTGCAACTTTCAACTGACCCTCACTGCAAGTTTTGGCATCGAGCGAGACTTGCATGCCAAATTCAAACAAATTTGAATCTCCCAGAATGGAGAGAGGTTATTGTAGGCCTTAGAAATGCCATCCTATAGCATCTCATGAATCTCCAATACCTCTCATGGGATCCAAGTTATGAGCCTTGAAAGTTCATTGCCCAATCGTGCTTAGTGCACCTTGGGGACACTTTGGTTCGGCATGGTCTGGAACGTTCTACCGACTCAGTGGTCAAAATGGGGTTGTGCCTAGCCTTTACTCACCTAACCAGAGCTAATGGCATAGTCCATTTAGTGCCAAGACAAATAGTTTGAAAGTAATCCATTGGTGCAACTTTCAACTGACCCTCACTGCAAGTTTTGGCATCGAGCGAGACTCGTGTGCCAAATTCAAACAAATTTGAATCTCCCAGAATGGAGAGAGGTTATTATAGGCCTTGGAAACTTCATCCCATAGCATCTCATATATCTTTGATACCTCTCATGGGGTCTGAGTTATGAGGCTCAAAATTTTGCTCCCAATCGTGTTTAGTGCACCTTGGGGACACTTTGGTCCAGCGTGGTCTGGAATGTTCTGATGACTCAATGGTCAAAACAAGTTTGAGCCTAGTGTTTACCCACCCAATCAGAGCTAATGGAATAGTTCATTCAGTGCTAGGACAAATGGTTTGGAAGTAATCCATTGGTGCAACTTTCAACTGACCCTCGCTGCAAGTTTTGGCATCGAGTAAGACTCACGTGCCAAATTCAAAGAAATTTGAATCTCCTATAATGGAGAGAGGTTATTTTAGGCCTCAAAAATGCCATCTTGTAGTATCTCATGAATCTCTGATACCTCTCATGGGGTCTAAGTTATGAGGCTTGAAATTTCGCTGCCCAATCATGCTTAGTGCACCTTTGGACACTTTGGTCCAACGTGGTCCGGAACATTCTACTGACTTAGTGGTCAAAATGGGGCTGAGCCTAGCATTTACCCACCCAATCGGAGCTAATGGCATAGTCCATTTGGTGCCAGGATGAATGGATTGGAAGTAATCCATTGGTGCAACTTTCAATTGACCCTCACTGCAAGTTTTGGCATCGAGCGAGACTCGCGTGCCAAATTCAAAAAAATTTGAATCTCCTAGAATGGAGAGAGGTTATTGTAGGCCTCAGAAATGTCATTCTATAGCATCTCATAGATCTTTGATACCTCTCATAGTGTCTCAGTTACGAGTCTCGAAAGTTCTCTACCCAATTGTCCTTAGTGCACCTTGGGGACACTTTGGTCTGGAGTGGTCCGGAATGTTTTGCTAACTCAGTGGTCAAAATGGAGTTGTGCCTAGCATTTACCCACCCAATTGGAGCTAATGGCATAGTCTTGTCACACTCTGAGTACTTGTCATTTAAGCAATCTTTTCTATAAAATAAACATCCATCATCTCTAGGACATAAAAAATGATCTAGCAAGTCTCTTGATGATTTTGGAAGAGCACTTGCACCACACTCTTCCAACATTTCACTACTATGCAAAGTAGAATGAATGGATCGTAACAATTCATGGTGCATTGAAAACTCCACATGATATTTGCAACAACAAGTATTTCGAATCTTAAGAGGCACACAAAAAAAAGGCTTCAGGGCTTCAAAAGCTTTTTGTGATATTTGCAATGTTGGATGTGTCGCACAAAATTTTTTGTAAAACATTGTTTGACTCACCTCCAAATAATGTTTGGGATGCGGGGTGCGGTTTGGAATGCCAATTCTCAACTTCAAGACATCCTTCACATTTGGTGACACTCTTGAGTTAGATTGCCAAAATAGTTGAATTTGATCCTTCACAACATCGGTAAGCTTCTTATCACAACATGAAAGTCTCCCACCATAAGCCTATGTATCATTTTGAAGAGGATCATCAAGTCTTTCTCTTCTTGCAAGTGCTCTATCCAAAGTTTTACGATTTAGATTCAAGTCAACACAAGTTTGTCTCATCAAATGAGCCTTTCTCAAATGATGACTTACCAAAGAGGTTGTAATAACCCTCCTAGTGACTCTCTTATCTTTTTCTTGGTAGTCTTCCCAATGGAATTGAGAGCACTAAAAAAATTTCTCACAATAATAGCATTCCACTCCTTTTTCTTGTTCACAATAATCTTCAATTTGACTAGTATACGTCTCATCTTCTGCATCTTTAACAATTGCACAAACATTTGACATTGCTCAACCAACGTCTTGTGCCTAAAAAATTGATCAAAAAGTTTGGAAACCCATAACGGAATGGTTCTTTCTGACCTCTTGCCATCGAAATTGCTCATTATGTTCTCATCAATTTCAAGTAACCATTTAGTTCTTCTTGAAGGTCTCAATTTTGAAGTTTTCCTTTCTTCCTCCGAAGGGACTTCATTTCTCATATAATTTGGAGATGTGTAACATTGATTTGGTTCTTCTTCACCATTATCATTGTCAATTCCTTCATATTCAATTGGTGGATTGTCATTGGCAATGTCCACACTTCCATTGGCCAACATCTACATGTTCATTTTCAAAACCTATATTTTCATCTTCGAAACCTAAATTCTCATTTTGAAAACCTACATTTTCATCTTCAAATTCATGTTCTTCACTTGAAACCACATTCAAAGGTGGGTCTATGTCAACATCATCATTCATATTTAACATTCCTTGTCTCTTATTCCAATGGACAACCCTATCCATTTCTCTATACACTTCAACATCTTCATTTGTGAGTCTCCTCTTCCATTTATGCTTTCGATGACTACTACTCCCCATAGTTAGACCAAAAGGTAGATGCAAATACCTTTGGTAATAGAGAAAATCTCCCACAAAAAAGATGACATAACTTTGGTAATCGAGAAAATCACCCCACAAAAAGATGAAATACCTTTGCTAATATAGAAAATTGCCCCAAAAAAAGATGAAATACCCTTGGTAATCGAGAAAATCACCCTAAAAAAAGATGAAATACCTTTGGTAATAGAGAAAATCACCCCAAAAAGTGGTTTTGGTCTTCTTGCTACAACTCAAATCTCGTAATTCAGGCAAAACATGTGACTCTTTGGAGGGACCCAGAGAATCTTGTCTTTTTTCTAGCACCAATGAAAAGAATCGAATATCCAATATCTTACTCTTTCTCTTTCTCACTCTCACTCTCCTCTCTCCTCTCTCTCTCTCACATAGAGAGAGAGAGAGAGAGATCTCACTCACCTTTCTCTCTCCTCTCCTTCTCTCTCTCACCTAGAGAGAGAGGAGAAAGAGAGAGAGAGGAGAGAGAGAGAGAGAGAGAGAGAGAGAGAGAGAGAGAGAGAGAGGAGAGAAAGAGATGAGGGAGATGAGAGAGAGAGGAGAGAGAGAGAGGAGAGAGGAGAGAAAGAGATAGAGAGAGAGATGAGAGAAAGAGATGAGAGAGATGAGAGAGAGAGGAGAGAGGAGACAAAGAGGTAGAGAGAGATAGGAGAGAGAGATGAAACAGATGAGAGGGTTCTAATCTATCAAAAGGGGTCATCAGGACTTCCTAGGAGTCCTAACCCATGATAAGGTGTACTAAGACCCCTACGAAGTCCTCATGACCCAATTTGACACATTTGAATGCCCAAGTGTGTCCTAAGGGGTCATAGGACCCCTTAGGAGACACTTGAGCATTCAAATGTGTCGAAAGGGGTCATGGGGACTTCCTAGGGGTCCTAACACATCATTAGGCTTACTAGGACCCCTAGGAAGTCCTCATGACCCCTTTTGACACATTTGAATGCTCAAGTGTGTCCTAAGGGGTCGTAGGACCCCTTCGGACACACTTGAGTGTTCTAATGTGTCGAAAGGGGTCATGAGGACTTCCTAGGGGTCCTAATGCATGATAAGGTATACTAGGAACCCTAGGAAGTCCTCATGACCCCTTTTGACACATTTGAATGCTCAAGTGTGCCCTAAGGGGTCGTAGGACCCCTTAGGACACACTTGAGGGTTCTAATATGTCGAAAGGGATCATGGGGACTTCCTAGAGGTCCTAATGCATGATAAGGCATACTAGGACCCCTAGGAAGTCATCATGACCCTTTCAACACATTTAAATACTCAAGTGTGTCCTAAGGTGTCATAGGACCCCTTAGGACACACTTGAGCATTCAAATGTGCCGAAAGGGGTCATGGGGACTTCTTAGGGATCCTAATGCATGACAAGGCATACTAGGACCCCTAGGAAGTCCTCATGACCCCTTTTGACAATTTGAATGCTCAAGTGTGTCCTCAGGGGTCATAGGACCCCTTAGGACACACTTGAGGGTTCTAATATGTTGAAAGGGGTCATGGGGACTTCCTAGGGGTCCTAACACGTGATAAGGCATACTACGACCCCTAGGAAGTCCTCATGACCCCTTTTGACACATTTGAATGCTCAAGTGTGTCCTAAGGGGTTGTAGGACCCCTTAGGACACACTTGAACATTCTAATGTGTTGAATAGGGTCATGGGGACTTCCTAGGGGTCCTAACATGTGATAAGGCATACTAGGACCCCTAGGAAGTCCTCATGACCCCTTTTGACACATTTGAATGCTCAAGTGTGTCCTAAGGGGTTGTAGGACCCCTTAGGACACACTTGAGTGTTCTAATATGTCGAATGGGGTCATGGGTTCTTCCTAGGGGTCCTAACATGTGACAAGACATACTAGGACACCTAGGAATTCCTCACGACCCCTTTCGACACATTTAAATGCTCAAGTGTGTCCTAAAGTGTCATAGGACCCCTTAGGACACACCTGAGTGTTCTAATGTGTTGAATGAGGTCATGGGTTATTCTTAGGGGTCCTAACATATGATAAGGTGTACTAGGACCCCTAGGAAGTCCCCATGACCCCTTTCGATACATTAGAATGCTCAAGTTTGTCCTAAGGGGCCGTACGACCCCTTAGAACACACTTGAGGGTTCTAATGTTTTGAAAGGGGTCATGGGGACTTCTTAGGGGTCCTAACACATGATAAAGTGTATTAGGACCCCTAGGAAGTCCCCATGACCCCTTTCAAAACATTAGAATGCTCAAGTGTGTCCTAAGGGGTAATGCTCAAGTTTGTCCTAAGGGGTCGTACGACCCCTTAGAACACACTTGAGGGTTCTAATATTTTGAAAGGGGTCATGGGGACTTCTTAGGGGTCCTAACACATGATAAAGTGTATTAGGACCCCTAGGAAGTCCCCATGACCCCTTTCAAAACATTAGAATGCTCAAGTGTGTCCTAAGGGGTCCTACAACACCTTAGGACACACTTGAGCATTCTAATGTTTTGAAAGGGGTCATGGGGACTTCCTAGGGGTCCTAACGCGTGATAAGGCATACTAGAATATGTAGGAAGTCCTCATGAACCCTTTCGACACATTTGAATGCTCAAGTGTGTCCTAAGGGGTCATAGGACCCCTTTGGACATACTTGAGTGTTCTAATGTGTCTAATGGGGTCATGAGGACTTCCTAGGGGTCCTAACATGTGATAAGGCATACTAGGACCCCTAGGAAATCCTCATGATCCCTTTCAACACATTTGAATTCTCAAGTGTGTCATAAGGGGTCGTAGGACCCCTTAAGACACACTTGAGGGTTCTAATGTGTCGAATGAGGTGATGGGAATGTCCTAGGGGTCCTAATGCATGATAAGGCATACTAGGACCCCTAGGGAGTCCTCATGACCCCTTTTGACACATTGGAATGTTCAAGTGTGTCCTTATGGGTCGTAGGACCCCTTAAGACACACTTGAGTGTTCTAATGTGTCGAATGGGGTCATGGGGGCTTCCTAGGTGTCCTAAGATGTGTTAAGGCATACTAGGACCCCTAGCAAGTTCTCATGACCCCTTTCGACACATTTGAATGCTCAAGTGTGTCATAACAGGTTGTAGGACCCCTTAGGACACACTTGAGCATTCTAATGTGTTGAATGGGGTCATGATGACTTCCTAGGGGTCCTAACATGTGATAAAGCATACTAGGACACCTAGGAAGTCCTCATGACCCCTTTTGACACATTGGAATGCTCAATTCTATCCTAAAGAGTTGTAGGACACCATAGGACACACTTGAGCATTCAAATGTGTCGAAAGAGGTCATGGGGATTTTCTAGGGGTCCTAACATGTGATAAGGTGTACTAGGACCCTTAGGAATGCCTCATGACCCCTTTCAACACATTTGAATGCTCAAGTGTGTCCTAAGGGGTTGTAGGACACCTTAGGAAACACTTGAGCATTCTAATGTGTATAAAGGTGAATGCTCAAGTGTGTCCTAAGGGGTGATAGGACCCCTTAGGACACACTTGAGCATTCAAATCTGTCAAAAGGGGTCATGGGGACTTTCTAGGGGTCCTAACATGTGATAAGGCATACTAGGACCCCTAGGAAGTCCTTATGACCCCTTTCAAAACATTTGAATGCTCAAGTATGTCCTAAGGGGTCGTAGGACCCATTAGGACACACTTGAGTGTTCTAATGTTTCAAAAGGGGTCATGGGGACTTCATAGGGGTGCTAACACATGATAAGGCATACTAGGACCCCTAGGAAGTTTTCATGACCTATTTCAACACATTTGAATTCTCAAGTGTGTCCTAAGGGGTCGTAGGACCCCTTAGGACACACTTGAGTGTTCTAATATTTTGAAAGGGATCATGGGGACTTCCTAGGGGTCCTAACATGTGATAAGGCATACTAGGACCCCTAGGAAGTCCTCATGACCCCTTTCGACACATTTGAAAGCTCAAGTGTGTCCTAAGGGGTCGTAGGACCACTTAAGACACACTTGAGTGTTCGAATGTTTTGAAAGGGGTCATGGGGAATTATTAGGAGTCCCAACGTATGATAAGGCATACTGGGACCCCTAGGAAGTGCTCATGACCCCTTTCGACACATTTGAATGCTCAAGTGTGTCCTAAGGGGTCGTAGGACCCCTTAGGACACACTTGAGAGTTCTAATGTGTTGCAAGGGGTCATGGGTACTTCCTAGGGCTCCTAACATGTGATAAGGTGTACTAGGACCCCTAGGAAGTCCTGATGACCCTTTTGACACATTTGAATGCTCAAGTGTGTCCTAAGGGGTCATAGGACCCCTTAGGGCACACTTGAGGGTTCTAATGTGTTGAAAGAGGTCATGAGGACTTCCTAGGGTTCCTGACATGTGATAAGGCATACTAGGACCCCTAGGAAGTCCTTGTGGACCCTTTCGGCACATTTGAATGCTCAAATGTGTTGTAAGGGGTTGTAGGACCCCTTAGGACAAACTTGAGCATTCTAATGTGTCAAAAGGGGTCATGTGGATTTCCTAGGGGTCCTAATGCATGATACGACATACTATGACCCCTAGGAAGTCCTCATGACCCCTTCTGACACATTGGAATGCTCAAGTGTGTCCTAAGGGGTTGTAGGATCCCTTAGGATAGACTTGAGCCTTCTAATGTGTTGAAAGGGGTCATGGGGACTTCCTAGGGGTGCTAACACGTGATAAGGCATACTAGGACCCCTAGGAAGTCCTCATGACCCATTTAAAAAGATTAGAATGCTCAAGTGTGTTCTAATGGGTCGTAGGACCCCTTAGGAGAGATTGGAGCATTCTAATGTGTCAAAAGGGGTCATGGGGACTTCATGGAGGTCTTAACATGTGATAAGGCATACTAGGACCCCTAGGAAGTCCTCATGACCACTTTCAACACATTGGAATGCTCAAGTGTGTCCTAAGTGGTTGTACAACCCTTTAGGACACACTCGAGCATTCAAATGTGTCAAAAGTGGTCATGGAGACTTCCTAGGGGTCCTAACGTGTGATAAGGCATTCTTGGACCCCTAGGAAGTCCTCATGACCCCTTTCGACACATTTGAATGCTCAAGTGTGTTCTAAGGGGTCGTAGGACCCCTTAGGACATAGTTGAGCATTCAAATGTCTTGAAAGGGGTCCTAGGGACTTCCTAGGGGTCCTCATGCATGATAAGGCATACTAGGACCCCTAGGAAGTCCTCATGACCCCTTTCAACACATTTGAATGCTCAAGTGTGTCCTAAGGGGTCAGATGACCCCTTAGGACACACTTGAGTGGTCAAATGTGTTGAAAGGATCAAGTGTGTCCTAAGGGGTCGTAGGATCCCTTAGGACACACTTGAGTGTTCAAATGTGTTGAAAGGGGTCATGGGAACTTCCTAGGGGTCCTAACATGTGATAAGGCATACTAGGACCGCTAGGAAGTCCTCATGACCCCTTTCAACACATTTGAATGCTCAAGTGTGTTCTAAGGGTTTGTAGGACCCCTTAGTACACACTTGAGGGTTCTAATGTGTCAAAAGGGGTCATGTGGACTTCCTAGGGGTCCTAACGCATGATAAGGTGTACTAGGATCCCTAAGAAGTCCTCATGACCCCTTTCAAAATATTTGAATGCTCAAGTGTGTCCTAACGGGTTGTAGGACCCCTTAGGACACACTTGAGGGTTCTAATGTGTCGAAAGGGGTCATGGGGACTTCTTAGGGGTCCTATCACATGATAAGGTGTACTAGGACACCTAGGAAGTCCCCATGACCCTTTTCAACACATTAGAACCCTCAAGTGTGTCCTAAGGAGTCCTTAGGACACACTTGAGGGTTCTAATGTGTTGAAAGGGGTCATGGGGACTTCCTAGGGGTCCTAATGCGTGGTAAGGCGTACTAAGACCCCTAAGAAGTCCTCATGACCCCTTTCGACACATTTGAATGCTCAAGTGTGTCCTAAGGGGTCATAGGACCCCTTAGGACACACTTGAGCATTCTAATGTGTCTAATGGGGTTATGGGGATGTTTGAGGGGTCCTAATGCGTGATAAGGTGTACTAGGACCCCTAGGAAGTCCTCATGACCCCTTTCAACACATTGGAATGCTCAAGTGCATCCTAATGGGTCGTCGGACCTCTTAGGACACACTTGAGCATTTGTTGAAAGGGGTCATGGGGACGTCATAGGGGTCCTATTGCATGATAAGGCATACTAGGACTCCTAGGAAGTCCTCATAACCCCTTTTGACACATTTGAATGCTCATGTGTGTCCTAAGGGGTCATAGGACCCCTTAGGACACACTTGAGGGTTCTAATGTGTGGTAAGGGGTCATGAGGACTTCTTAGGGGTCCTAATGTGTGATAAGGCATACTAGGACCCCTAGCAAGTCCTCATGACCCCTTTCAACAAATTGGAATGCTCAAGTGTGTCCTAAAGAGTCGTAGGACCCCTTAGGACACATTTGAGTGTTCAAATGTATTGAAAGGGGTCATGGGGACTTCCTAGGAGTCTTGGTACCCCTTATTACATGTTAGGACCCCTAGGAAGTCCTCATGACCTCTCTCTCTCTCTCTCTCTCTCACACACACACACACACATCTAGAGCCTTCACCTCCACTTTTTAATGTATATTTAAAGGTTTCATATACCTTTTTGTGGACAATGCACCTTAAATGTTCTTACATCAATTTTTATGCCACTGTTAGTTTCTAGAATAGATGATGAGCGTACAGTGGTTTTTCAACTGTGTGAAATTTTCTTTTTGGGAGTTAAAAAATTAATTGTTTGTATTCAATCAAGGGGAAGTCCATTAACATCTACTTATTCAATATAGTTAGACCACCAAAATTATAAGGAGTCTGTAGAAAAATCCTATGCTGGATATTTTCAAGAGGATTTGTGCTAAAACTGTCTGTCCTCAAATCAACTGTGCATTTTTGAAATCATTTTGTATATCAAATAATATAGTACATACTAATATAAATATTTATATTATAATATTTATGCTATGCTATTATTATTTAATATTAATATTTAAAATGAAATTAATATTAACATAACAAAAATATAATTTAATATGAAACTTGAATTAATATTAATATAAAAATAAGACAACTTAATTTATAACACAATTAATATTACTATTAAAAAATAACATTTATTATGAAACTTGAATTTGGGAAAAGCGGGTTATTTGAAATTTCAAAATAGGCGGGCTTTATCAGATATCCAATATTATCGGATATTCGATTAGGCTTGGTATTTGCTTCGGCATTACCCAACGTGGGTGGTCAACCCTTTAGGCTTGTTTCAGGAGATACTTCTTGATACCAAGACTTTGACCATGTAGCTGACGACTATTTTTTCACCCAAAATTGATGAAACAAAAAGGGTTTCTTAAAGACATTATTATCTTTCCATCGATATAATTGCTGTCAAATTTTGAGTTCTGTAAGTAATTATTACTTATTTTTCAATTGAGTTATCTTTAAAGTCATAACTAACATACTGATTGAAAAAAAACTATAACTTTCAAACCATTTAACCTTTTTGAAATCCAAAACATGCATCACATTCTATGCTTTAGCTACTATAAGAAATTTTTTTTTTGAATTAGTTAAGGTGGTAAAACACAAGATTTTTTTTATTATGAAAAAGTTGTAGTAGAAAATTCATAATTGTAGGGACAAACTGCGGTTTCAATATTAAGAATAATTGACAAAATTTAGTAGCCAGTTCGTCTTGCATCTAATGTCAATCTGGGGTCGTAGACTAATGAAAGGTGTAGTAGCTATATGCTCAAGGGATGAAGATAGAAAGCCAAGAGAATGAGTGCAACTAGAACACACGAAAAGAAACCTACAACAAACCAAAATAAAACTGGCGACAGGAATTGTTACTTCCTGGCGATAGGAGGTAAGCTCAAACTCTTAAATAAAACTATTCTAAAAACTAGAAAATATTTAATCTATAATAAATAACAAACCAAATAAATCTAAATTAATAATTAAAACTAAAATAATAAGAATCAATTATAATTATGTATAATTATATAAATTAAAATATTTAAACTAAAATACTAAGTCTATAATTAATTAAAATTATAACACACAAAAATTAAACACACAACAAATGTAAACTAAATCACTAGTCATCCCAAGAAGTGGATCCTACCTCTTTAGTATGCCTGGTGAAGAAACACGAATAACTTTCTACTCTTCATCGATCAGAATAATAATATTTTATTCATCCATAAATAATATAAGATTTCCACAGAATTCTGCTATAGAAAAATCTGCCTACAAAGCCTGCGTTTCAATCTGCTATCAATATTAATCTCTATATATTAATCTGCTCTCCTGTAGCTTACATTATGCATCATATATAATTGTAGTCTTACAACAAATGCATATAAAAATAAAGAGCTTGTTTTGTTGTATCTAACAAACATTCTCACGTAATTCCTTGTTTGAGAATGACTGCAAATTATTAACAAATTTGTGTAACATCAAGCAAAAATAGAGATGGAAATAGTTATATCAACTCTCCTATCAAAGTGAATCATTATCCACATGGATATAACCATTAGTTGTTGCAGAAAAATGTGGAGTTTGGGCTGGCCGCAATAGCAAAATCAAAATTCTTATGTTTATAAAACCATTGGTAACTTCTAAATGGTTGAGTTTCTAAAGATTCTGTCGTGCGGACAGGTAAACAGCCTCATTCTAGACAAAAACCAGATTGTGGATTTTTGAGATTCATCCTCATTTTCTTGTAAATTGCAATTCAAAACTGACTGTCATATTTTTGTCTTGCAGATTTTGTTTCCTCCTAAATAGCTGGCACATAAATCACGAGATCTTCCTCTAATTATTTCATGTAGATTTCACTTGATATGATATTATTCATGGATAGGAGATCATGAATAGTTATATCCATTGCCACCTTAGAAACTGACATCATAAAATAATATGACAGGTAGAAGTTCGTGACTAAAAGTGACAGGAAGATTTTCTGCATGGAAAATGACAGGAAGATGAACACCCTGAAATCTCTATATTAGCAAATATATTTTCCAAGACATAAAATAACAATGCTTGTTAGTAACAATAATCAATAATTAAATCTTATATTTTAATCTCAAAACTATATTAAATATAACTTATATATATTTAACCATATGTAACATAAAGTAGTAAAATGGGACGAGATGGAATGGAAAATAGAATATGGAAGTAAATATGATGGCACATAAAATGGATAAAAAGATGGTATAAAATGATTCATAAACTGCTCTCATCAATAATTAATTATTTATTTGACCAAAAATTACAAAAAAATATGTGTCACATCCGGGCATGAGTCTACTACTTATATCTAGAATCTTGGGAAAATATATCAACTTTTGATTGTGATTAATGTGGTCAGACATACACGTACTTTTTATCTTTTCCCTGAAATTTTCATAGTAGTGCATTGAAATCTAAAATTTTGAATAATTAGACAAAAAAATTTTCAAACAAGGGTTAGTAGTTTAGACACTACATTCAATTTCCTATAGATTCTATTCTTACAACTTTTTCACATAAGGTTCATAAGATGTTCAACCTTTTACATCAAGTTGACTAACCCTGATTTTCTGATTTTTATTGCCACTTAAGGCCATAGTTTGGTATACCATGATCCTGCACATACCCAACAAGGTCACACCTCATTGTGTATTTGTAACCTTTAACAGGGTTGGGTCTTCACCGACCTCACTTCAGAAGAGTGAACAATTTTTGGGTTGCTGGTCCCAAGTGGTTTTTACCTTCATAGGATTTCCACGTTAAATCTCTTGTGTTATGTGTTGATTGTGATGATTGTTTGTTATCATACTTTACATGTTGCATATTGGATTTGATCAGTAATCATTATATGTTATTAACTGGTAATTGGTAAAAGCACATACATAATACTATTTTAGTTTACCAAGCTACAGAAGTTTTAGTAAATTGTTTTTGGATATACATTTTGTGATTAGGACTATGGATAATTGATTCACCCCCCTCTCAGTTATTCTAACAATTGGTATCAGAGCGTTGGTTGCTTGGAACAAAGTTTTAAGGACTTGAGCATAAAGATATCAAAATGTATAAGAGGGAAGTGCCGAAGCTAAACAAAGATAACTTCACAGTATGGAAAAGCCGAATGAAGCTTCATGTATTTGGAATTGGGAATTCTGCCCTAACACTAATGGAGAATGGTTAGAGTGCACCGCCCATTGGTCCCTTGACCCTTGATCAACTAAGAGTTAGGCATGAACATAATGTTACTATGATGGATATTGCTACTGCCTGTACCGATGCTAAATTTTAAGATATTAAAAATTGTACTACTGCTAAAGGTATGTGGGATAAACTTGCTCAAGTTTATAGTGGTGATGTGAATGTCAAAAGAGCCAGAGCTGAAAGCTTAAGGGGTAGATTCGATGATATGAAGATGAAGGAAGGTGAAAATATTGTGCAGTATACAAATAGACTGAAAGAGGTAGTACATGCTATTAGAGCATTTGATTGTGTTATTGATGAAGAGACAGTGGTAAGAAAAGTTCTCAGAACCTTATTGCCATTTTATAGAATCCGAATATCTGCAATTCATGAAACAAGGTCTACATCTAGTAACAACCTTACACTTGAAAATTTGATTGGTAAGCTTACAACCTTTGAACTGAATAACTTTGACAATAGTGTTGTACCGTATGTTGAATCTACTTTTATGTCTTCTCTGGAGATTGGTAAGTCTAATAGCAGAAATAAGATTGATGATAGTGATAGCAATACTGATGATGATCTTGATAAACTTGAAGCTCTTATGGCCAGAGGTTACCTAAAGGTAAAGGAAGGTATAGAGGTAAATTACCTTTAGCGTGCTTTAATTGTATAGAGGTTGGTCATATTGCTTCTAGATGTCCACACATGGAAGATGATGATAGAAACAAAGACCAATCTGGTGAAGGAAGCTATGGGAGAAGAGGCAACAGAAGTTACAGACACTACAATAGAGACAAACGAGACAATAATGATAAAGGCAAGAAGGTGTGCTATATTGTAAAAGAAGATGTCACCGATACTGACACTGATGAAGATGTGGAGGTAGTATTTGTTGCAATGAAGGATGACTTAGAGGAAGATGAGAGGTATGTAGAGACAACACTTATCTCTAAGGTTAATAAGAATGATACATGGATCATAGATAGTGGCTGTACACATCACATGACTAGTGATGAATATAAATTTGATCATCTTGAAGAGCACAATGGAGGATCTGTTAGAATGGGTAATGTTGCACCCTGTATGGTTAGAGGAAAAGGACCCTTGATGATAAATGATAAAATTAGACGTGACAATGCTTATTGGGTAAAAGGTCTAAACTATAGTTTGCTAAGTGTGGCACAGCTGAACAATTCAAGCCACCGAGTTTCTTTTGAGAGCAAAAAAGTGAAGATATATGATGATGGAGGAAGACTTATTGGATTTGGAACACAGTCGAGAGGTAATTTGTTTTATCTTAATAATGATCAGTCTTCTTTTTTAATGATGAAAGTTGAAGATGCATGGTTGTGGCATAAGAGGTTATGTCATGTGAATTTTGATAACATGATTAAGATCAGTAAAAAGAAAAAGGTTAGAGGTTTGCTTAACTTATCTAAGCTTGATCATGTTATGTGTCATGAATGTCAGAAAGGTAAAATGACAAAATCTAGTTTCAAAAGAAAATATTATTCAACAAAGAAATTACTTGAGTTAGTGCATACTGACCTATGTGGTCCTATGAGAACTCAAAGTTACTATGGAGACAGATATTTTATTGTTTTTGTTGATGATTATACTAAATTAATGACAGTCATGTTCTTGAAGGAAAAATTAGAGGCATTTAAGATGTTCAAGTGGTATAAAGAAAAAGTTGAGAAAGAGACTGGTAAAGAATTGAAATGCTTAAGATCTGACCGAGGTGGTGAATTTATTTCTAAAGAATTTACTAACTTTTGTAATGAGCATGGTATTAAAAGATAGGTCTCTACACCGAGGACACCACAAAAAAATGGAATAGATGAAAGGAGGAATAGGTCAATAGTTGACTATGCAAGGACATTGAAGTTACAAAAGAATGTTGCTCAGACATACTGGAGGGAAGTTGTCAGCATAGCTGTTTATGTTCTGAACTTAGTACAATTGGAGAAGGACACTAATAAGACACCCTATGAGTTATGGTTTGGTCACAAACCCAATGTAAGTTATTTCAAGATTTTTGGAAGTAAATGCTTTATTCTGAAAGATGAAAGAAATGGGAAGTTTGACTCAAAAGATGATGAAGGGATATTTCTGGGATATTCCACTAAAAGTAAAGTATACAAGTGTCTTAGCAAGGTAACTAATAAAATGATTGAAAGTACTAATGTTTGATTTGATGAGTTTGATGATAAGAATGCAGAGGAAAGCACAAAGGAACTGGAAGACTACAGTAGATTCAGTTACATTGAACAACTAGAGTACCTACCAATGTAGCAGACAGTGACAACCGGTCTGGAGGAAAATAATATTGAGGAATAGGAAAAGGAAACCGATGAGCAAGAAGCATCCACCGAGCAAGAAAATGAACCTACATAAGATGAACAAGAAAGAAGAGATTGGATACTAGCAAAATTTGTCAAAAGACATCATCTTGAGACACAAATCATTGGAAATAAACAAGCTGGCATGCAAACAAGGAGTAAAGAAAGACAAGGTACATGTCTAGTTTGTGATTATGAACTGAAGAATGTAAAAGTTGCATTAGAAAATGATGAATGGGTTAATGCAATGAAAGAGGAAATAGAACAGATAGAGAAGAACCAAACTTGGAGTTTAGTACCTAGACCTAAGGACAAGAATGCTATCGGTACTAAGTGGATATTTGAAAACAAGCTTAATGAGAATGGAGAGGTAACAAGGAACAAAGCTAGGTTAGTATGCAAGGGATATGCACAGGAGAAAAGAATAGATTATGGTGAAACATTTTCACCTATTGCTAGATTAGGAGTCAGAATGTTACTTGCATATGCTACACACAAAAAGTTCAAAATTTACCAAATGGATGTCAAATCAGCTTTTCTGAATGGGATACTTGAAGAAGAAGTCTACATAGAACAACCTGAAGGGTTCGTTGATCTAGAAAACAAAGATATGGTATGTAGATTAAATAAAGCTATATATGGTTTGAAGCAAGCACTAAGAGCTTGGTATGAGAGGCTACATAACTATTTTCTGAGGATTGGATTTGTTAGAACAAGTGAGAACAATAATCTGTACATGAAAGGAAATTTTGATGATACTATCTTGATTGCTGAGATATTTGTGGATGACATAATATTTGGAGGACAAGATCAAATTTGTAAGTCATTTGTTGATGAAATGAAAATTGAATTTGAAATGTCCATATTTGGAGAGATTAAGTTCTTTCTAGGCTTACAAGTGATTCAACAGAATGATGGTATATTCATCACACAATCCAAATATATAAAGGAAGTCTTGAAGACATTTGGCATGGAAGATGCTAAACCTATGGGAACACCAATGGCTACTGGATGTAAACTGACTAAAGAAGATGGAACTACCGAGGTAAATCAGATACTATACCAATCCATGATTGGTAAGTTAATGTATGTAGTTCACACTAGACCTGATATAGCACATGTTGTTGGAATAGTTGCTAGATTTTCTACAAACCCTAGAGAGTCACACATGGTTGCTACAAAGAGAATCTTAAGATACCTAAAGAAAACTAAAGATTATGGACTGTGGTATCCTAAGAAAGGCAATTTTGAACAGAAGGTATACACCGATGATGATTGGGCTGGAAATGTGGATGATAGAAAGAGTACCACCGGAGGAGCATTCTTCTTTGGTGAAAGACTTGTTACATGGACAAGTAAGAAACAGGCTTGCATTTCTCAATCTATAGCTAAAGCAGAGTATGTTGCTGCTACTACAAACTGTTCAAATATTGCATATATCAAGAAAGTATTAGAAGGAATGAATGAGGTAATCACTAAGCCGGTGATTATATATTGTGATAACACTAGTGCTATTAATATTTCAAAGAATCTAGTGATGCACTCTAAAACAAAGCATATATCAATTAAGTATCACTACTTAAGGGAACAAGTACAGGAGAAGCAAGTGAAGCTAGAATTTGTTACATTAAAAGAACAACTTTCTGACATATTTACAAAGCCTCTACCAAAGGATAGATATGAATACTTGAGGACTAGACTTGGGGTCCGTCCCTTGTCTACCAGTCACTAAGGTGATCTGGAGGTTACATCAACCTAATCTTATCAGAAGATCATACATGTTGATGCAGCAGAGTTCACACTTTGGATTTGTATCTAAGGTTGTGAAAGGTTGAAGTACTGGAACCGATTTGCATAAAAGTATACCGAGATACAAAGAATGCACCGAACAACAGATATTTACATGGCTACTACAGAGCTGTATGTTTGTATTGTTCTTTGGCATTGCTGTCAAAGGGAGAGAGATCAATATGAAGAATATGGTTCCAAAGACAAAGGGAGAGAGATACAAAAAAGGGAGCTAAAAAGATCATATCTGAAGAACTTAGTTTGCACTTGCAAAAGATTTTATGCAACGTAGTGATTAAACATATTAAGCTAGGGATAGCTTGTACTATTACAACATTTGTTGACAGAGTTGTAGAATACATGTTTGGTATGTGTATGGCATATTTCATATTACTTGTGTTGCCATCAATGCAAAAGGGAGAGATTGATGAACTACAACTAATTTGAATACATTGTATAACTTGAAGATCTATGATTTAAGATCACTGAGTTGTTGATTAGATATGTAAGATGGTTAAATCAGTAATATGTTCTCATTGATGTCAACTAGTTTTGACAGTACTTATCTTGTAAGTTACTATACCCAAACATATGTAGAAGAAGAAGAAAAGAGATAAAGAAAAAATATATCTACACGAGGAAGATGGATATAACAGATAAGGATAAGGAATACATTAGGTAACTTATGGATGAGTCTATGACCTTATGTTATTGACTTGATTATGTTGCATTCATATATGATGAAGGATAGAGAAAAATGCATAAAGTAGTGTTGTCAATTAAAGAACCATTTTAGTATACATCGATGCAGTGTAGTGTATACCAATCATAGTACAAACTAAGCTTGTGTTCACCGACACATTTCTTTGTTAACCGAGTAGAAGAAAAGAACTAAATGACTAGTTTAGACAATGAAGTTGATGAGCTATAAAGTACATCAAAATTAGAGACGAAGATAATGTTTGTTACAAAGATCAATGGCTAACATAATTCCAAGAAGATCTAATGGATTGAAACAAAATGTGTTACTGACACATCAGCTGAGGAAGGTTTAAGTGAAAAAATCAACAAAGGAGATTAAGCGACAAAATTTAATGGATATAATTAAAATGGTTTACTCGTTTATTTAAGAGACTGGGATTTCATGATGAAATCATGCTGGAAGAAGAAGGCTGCAGAAGATATCATGTGAACAAGCTTCATGGATGCCTGATCAGACTGGTTAAGGAGAACTGAACTGCAGAGATTACTGAGCATCAGAAAGATATTACCGAGCGACAGTAAGTTACTAAATATTGATTGAAACAAAATTGAAATATTGATCAGAGGATTTGAATGAGCTTAATATAGATCTAATAATTTTCAATTGAAGTTGTGTTGTAATTAGATCAACTGTTGTTACATTTTAACCATTGTAAATAGAGAAATCTCTTAACAGAGTGGACTAGAAAGTCTTGTAATGTCATTCATAGAGTGTACATTTGTTATCTTGTCAACCCCATAGTGAATGCTGGTTGGACGATAACGGTTAGTGTTAAATCCTCTAACAAGGTCACACCTTACAGTGTGTTTGTAACCTTTAATAGGGCTGGGTCTTCATCAAACTCACTTCAGAAGAGTGCACAATTTTTGGGTTCCTGGTCCCAGGTGGGTTTTCCCTTCACAGGATTTCCACGTTAAATCTCTTGTGTTATGTGTTGATTGTGATGATTTTTTGTTATCATAATTTACATGTTGCATATTAGATTTGATTGGTAATCATTATATGTTATTAACTGGTAATCGGTAAAAGCACAGACAGAATACTATTTTAGTTTACCGAGCTGCAGAAGTTTTAGTAAATTGTTTTTAGATATACATTTTGTGATTGGAACTGTGGATAATTGATTCACCCCCCTCTTAGTTATTCTAACATATATTAGAATTCCTAAAAATAAAATTTATTGAATAAGATCTAAGGATAAGAGAAAAGACTTTAGATGAAACCCTTCTAGTATCTGAAAAGACTTTAGAGAAATATTTGTTGTTAGATCTAGTAAAGCCACATCTTAGAACCAAGTCAAGGACTTTACATATAATGGACAAGAATTATGAATTGGTTGCTAAGGAAATAGAGAAAGCATTTGAGAAGGTCTTCATGAACATGGACATGTACCCACCTACTGTGCCTACAACTCAAGTACCCACAAAGGAAGTCAAGATGGGAGAACCCACTAATGTACTAGTAACAGGTCCTCAAGACTCAATGCCTACATTTGTAGCACCCGTAGAGGCAGAGAAGCCTGGACCTATGGCAGAAGCACACAAGGATGAAACAATTTTCATTGACAATGTTGAAATTGCAATGGCAGCTTTAGATATTGATCTAAACAAGTTTGAAGAAGTTTTTGTAAGTAATCAAGAGGCTGAGAACTTATGTGGTAACACTCCTAATCAATAAGAAATATTGATTGAGGATATAACTAATGAAATAGAAGAAAAGGTAATAGAAAAAGAAACTAAGAAAGAGAAAGAAAAGTCAGAAGAAGAAAAAGGAGAATAAGAGGTAAAAAGAAGTGAGCCAACAGATAAGCCATTTGTTGAAATGGTAATCATAGTAAAACAAGAAGTAGAGGACAACACTCCTATAACTCCACTACCCTCAATAGCATTGTTTTCAAGTTTGAAACCTGACGTGAAACTAGTTTGGATTCATGGGGAGAAGAAGACCTGATCAAGATCAGTGTCTTAGCTATGGAGAAGGCCAAGGAAAAATAGGTAATGAGAAATCCCCTCTTTGTAGAATCAGTAAATATTCTGAACAACTTGTTACCAGTAGATAAGAAAGTGTCCAAGGTACACTTTGTTGATGATGCAAGTACAATTCTTTCACAATTCAAGAGTAATTTATCTAAATTGGAAGAATTAGCATCATTAGTTACAAAGGAGAAGTATATGTAGAAAAGGCTAAATGAGTTGGCCAGTAACTTCTCATTAGACCTTAGTTCAATCAAGGTTGGACAAGCAACTTTAAAAGAGTTTGCAACAAAAGGAAGGAAGTGTTGGAAATTTGGCTGAGTTGGTTACATAGATGTTGTCATTATGGAAATGTATGATCTACATGAAGATCAAATAGGTCAGAGAGCTAGTATGTTAGAGCGCAATGCAAAATTGTCTAAGTATGAGACAGTGTGTTTTTACCAGTGAACCTGAAGACAATTTTTGTTTGCGATGTTGACTGGAGTAAGTTCAATGCTTGTGCACTTGAACATGGACTCTATGGTGACTATTGAAGACTCATCTTAGAGTGCAAGTTAGTACAGCATGTACAAAGAAGTTATGATAGTTTTTCTAAAGACCGTGTTAAAACGACAGGAGAAAATATGAAGACAGAATTGATAAAGAATTAAGGGATTTTGTTTATGAAAATAATGACTTAACAATATAAAGGGACAACATCCTAGATGTTAATCCTTGGGTAAAGTTATTTTTTAATATGATAGCCGACTGAAAAGTTATTAGCCTTAATAACTTGTATAAATGTAATTGTAAATTGTAAGAAGGATATAATGAAGGAATGAATGTATGTAATAGCGACAGTGAAAGAGAAGCAAAAAGATATTGATGCAAGAAGTATAAGGTTATGTACCTTGACCTATTTTTGTAATCAATAAATACTGTACATTACTTGTTTGGGCATCGGGCTCATCTAGTAATCACATTTTGTATTGCCAACTCCTAACAGGGTTGAGGCTTCTAACAAGGCCTATAGTCCCTTAATCAGGACTGAGACACTATATGCATGTAATAGACTTCTAAGAGGGTCAACATCCTTAACATGATACTTTTGATTAGTGGATCTTTGTGGGTACCATCCCCACTGGGGTTTTCCCTTGGCCAAGGTTTCCTCGAGAACAAATAATGTGTTATGAGTTCTTTAGTTTTATTGCTATGCATGTTGTTTAGCTTCTTATGTTATGCATGTGTTAAGATAATCTGTTATATCCATAATTGGGAAAAAGATAAAGTTTGTAGAATATTGATTCACCCCCCCTCTCAGTATTCCCTATTTCTAACAATTGGAATCAGAGCTCAGTTACTCGGAAAAGAATCATTCAAGGAAATCCTAGCAACTTGAGTAAGATCTCTATGGATATGGATCAACTACAAAAGAATCTTGAAGAAGCTCTTGAATAGATTGATATGCTTACTGATGAAAGAGATACTCTGAAAATAAAATATGATGATGCAAAGAACCTCATTGAGAAATTGAAAAACAAGTTGGAAGATCTGAAATCTGAAAAGGAATCTGAAGTTTACATTGAAGATTGTGATGACAATTTAGAAAAAGAAAATGAGATCCTTAAGCATGAACTGAAGATAGAAAATCTGAAGCTAAGTTTCAAAGATGGAAATAGCAAGAATGAAGCAAATCTTAAATTTGAGAATGAAAGTCTAAAGATTGAAAATGAAAGACTAAAATCTAAACTTGGTAAAGTAACATCTGAATTTGAGAAAGTCAATTTGCAGTATGCTAAACTTGAGAAATACAATGCAATTGTGAAAGGTGAACTAACTCAATCTAAGCAACAACTTGAAAGGCTATATTCAACTAGTGAGAAGATTGATGAACAAATGTCTTATAAAAAACCATTCTATGATAAAACTGGTCTTGGATTCAACACTTTTAAAGCAAATGAAGAAAGCAAGGAACTAGATTTAAAAATATCTAAAAGTATAGATGAGAAGAAGTCTGATGAGATTAACAAATCTGAAGATACACCTAAGGGAGAAGAATCACCTAAGAAAGATGAATCACCCAAAGGTATGCAAAGAGAATTCAAAGGTAGATGTTTTGCTTGTAATACTATTGGTCATATAAAGAGAGATTGCACTGGTAAGCAATTCAAACCTCTTAATGGTTATTGTTATAATTATCATGGTTTTGGACATAGAGCTATTGAATGCAGGAAACCTAAATTTATTGAGAATAATAATAGTAGTAGAATGTTTAGGAATACTAACAATGCAGATAAGAAAAATACTGAAGATATGAACAGAAGAAATGGAGTAGTCTGTTATAGATGCAACAAGGTTGGATGCATTGCTAGAAATTGCAGATCATAGATCAATCAGCCTAGACCAAGATATGGGAACAATGGAATAGTTTGTCAGATATGCAACAATATTGGACACACAACAAGGTTTTGCAAAATGAACAATAGAGTTTTTCATCCTAACCCTAACCCTAGAAGTCATGCAAGAAGAAATGAAGATGCAAGTAACAGTCAGAAAGGATGTTGTAGTAATTTAGATGAAGTGAATTTTATCAAAAGTACAGCTCAAGGAGACATATTCAACATTGAAGGTAATCAAGGAGGTGAAGTATTAAAAGGTAAGAATGAATCTTTACCTGACCCATCTCAAAGTACTTAATTTATGAAAATTGCAGTAGAATAGGAACTTAGATTAGTGTAGAAGTAGATATATGATGAATTGAGTCTTGCGTAGTTAATGCAAGGTAGTATATGATGTTCTAATGCTATGGTTAAGAGAGAAAAGAAAAATATTATATTTTGCGAGATCGCAAGAAGTTTTAAGTTTTGCAGGTTAACAGAATCAACTTTTTGGAAAGAAGCGGCAAAAGAATTAAATGCGATGTCAGATCTAAGTGAGATTGAATTAATAAAAGGTCATGATCAGTATTACTTGATCATCAAAGTGAATTCAAGTGTTAAGGAGATCAAAGAGCAGTGATTGGAAGCATTTTACGAGGATTTGGAGAAGAATTTTGTGCTGAATCTACGCAAGCCCTAAATCATGAAATCGAGGTATTTTACTTGGCAGATCTTTAAATTAGTAAAGGAATTGGAGGAAAAAATGGATGTTTCTTTGATTCACAATGTCAGAGATAAAAATAGACCTAAGATGAAAAGGGAACTAGTAGAACCCTTGGAAGATGATCCTAGGTTAGCTTTATCATTCGTACCAAACATAGTTTTACATCTAGAGAATGTTAGAAGTTATCTTGGATGCAAACTAGAGACTATCAGTGATAGTGATTTCACCAAGGAATATCAGAATATCTACAATCAGGACATGACATTGAGAGAAGGATTTGAACATTTAAAAGATAATGAGATCATTAAGTATGCATTACAGTATGAATTGATAATGAAGAATGTACTAAGATTATCCTAAGCAGAATTCATAATGGAAAGTTTTGGTTAGAAGATAGAGTGATAGATATCACAATTGATTTGATTCATGAAGTCACTGGACTATCTAAAACTGGAGCCATTCCTTTAAATGAGAAGAACATGAGGAAAATAGTCATAGACAACACAAATTCATCCTATAATGGTAGAGGAATTGTGATTAGTAAGATTCAACAAGATGATGTCAGATACTTATGCAAGATCCTAACTACTAAGTTTTGTGCAAACTCAAGAGAGGATGACATGGTAGGTGGAATGATACATGCAGCTTATCTGATGTGTGTTGAAAAAGTACAAGTTGATATGTGTGAGATTCTGAGAATTCAACTGTTTGAGAATTTGGAAAATATTAAGAAGACTAAGTATACACAGTTTAGATTATCATCCTTAATCACCTATATGTTTTTTCATCTATTGAGAAGATTTCCTTACACCATTGTAAATGACTAGAATGATGGCCAAACTACAATGGAACAAATTAACCTAGTGTACAAGAGGCATGTTATTGATAAAGTGAATGAGAGTATAGTATTGGTAATTAAGACATTTCAGGATATAGTGTCTAGCAGATCAAGGATCCCACAGTCTCTTGTGGAGAAGTATAAAAGTGAGATATGTTTCATGGTTGATACTGATTTTACTTACATTGAAGCAGTAGAACCTAGAATAGAGTTCATAGAGCCTCTTGGCTATGAGATATCTGAGGTAGACATAGAAGAGTATGTGAGCATGTTACTTAAGTGCAAGTTGGACACTCACTATAATAGGTTTGGAACCTTTGAGGAGAACTTCAACTCTGCAAAGACCGTACTTGAAGAGAAGCAATCAAAGAAAAGAGTTAAGAGTACTATCAAGAAAATTCTAAAAGATACAGGGATGACTGAGCATGAATTCTTAGTAGCCAAGAAAATAGTAGTAGCAATCAGAGATATTGGACAAAAATAAGTTTTGTCTATTCCACCTCTATCATCAATTGCAGCACAACAAGAAGAAACACAAGTTAAGGTGAAAGTGGAAGAAACAGAGAAGGATCAAGAAGCAAGGATATCCACTAGATCCACCTCCTCCACACCTAGCAAAAGAGTAAAAGAGAGTGCTACTGGACCAAGTAAGAGGTATAAAACTTTGGTGCAACCAGTTCCAAGAAAAATTGCAAAAATCAAAGATGATGACACTTCTATTAAGAAGAAAACTTGGAAACATAGAGTTGAGAAGCTTAATGAGCAGATCATTCAAGATGGAGACTTTACAAGAATGAATAAGTATTATGATCTCTATGATTATGTAGAGAGATTAAATCTAGAAAATGCAGTGGTAAAGCATATGATTTTGTCTAATAAGAAGTTTGACATAATTCAGGGTAAGATACCTAATGATTTGTACAATAAACTTGTGAATAGGAAGAAGAGAGCATCAGAGGAAGACACATCTATTAGAGAAAATCTTGTAAGAAAGCTTTGTGTTGTAAGAGATGAAATACACTTTAGTCAGATTATGAAATCTTTAAGGACCCATTTGAGAACCAAGAAGAGAACCATTCATATTATGGGAGGTAGATATGAAGAATTTAATGTAGAAATAGAGCAAGCCATCATTAAGGTAATGTCAAATAATGCTGGAGAATCATTAGTTGCAATAGAATCGAAAGATCAAGTAGCAGAAGAAGCAAAACAAGAGGACATTCCCTCTCCACCAACTATACACATTGAAGACAAAGTCATGAATGTAGAAGGAACTAAGATCACCTTGGATAGTGATGATAACTTATTCAAGAATCTAGAAAACATTGTTGACAATTCGGCTTTTGAAGAGTAGGAGACTACCAAAGGACAAGAGAAAATAGAGACCACAGTTGTAGAACCTAAAGTGACAGAAAAACCAGTACCCATTCCCACTAAAGAAGATATCAGTCTTACACCTGAGACTGGCAAGAAAACTCAGATTGGCTCTATGATTGAAAATTTGGGAAAGGAAGTAGATGATGATGATCAGATGGAATTGATCACATCTTTGAACAAGATCATTGGAAAGGATAAGAAAGTAAAGATTCTTGAAGGGTGCCTAAAGGAGCTTACTGAGAAATTACAAGGCATTATTACTACACAGATTGCAAAAGATGACCCTCTAGAAAGAACAAAGGAAGTAATGACCACTTTTGATAATGAGTTCACAAATCTATCTAATATTGCAAAAGTGAAAGCTCATGCAGCTTATGAGGCCAAAACACTCTTGAACATCAGTCAGAATATCAGGGATGATATCAATAACCTTGATATCTGTATAAAGGACTTGAGGAAGAACTTGGAAAGAGGTAAATCCTTGTACATTCAGTGTACAAAATCAAAAAACTTGGAAGCAGAGGAAGATCAAAAGATGAAGTTGAAGGAAGCAAAAATTCAGAATGAAACAAACGTTCTTTCAAGCCCCAATGTGAAGGTATCTGATGTTGAGAAGAAAATTCGTAAGATAAATGATGAGATCAAAATTTTGCAAGATGAAAAGGGTAGAAAAATGAAGAGATTCACTCTTTTGAGAGAACACATTTCTATAAACTTGAACACTATTGAAGGACAATTGGAAGAATGTCTTTCAGCTAAGACATCTTTTCAAAAGTTTAGCTTTGAGAATCTCCAAGCATGTGAGATAGCATCTTATGGATTGTGTGCTCAGTGTGGCAAATTCTATTAAGAAATCATGGGAGAAATAATTAGAGGCTATGAAGATCAATTTTTTAGATTGTGTTGCAAGCCTACCGGCTTTGCAATATTAAGTTAAGGTATAATATTTTTGTGAATACAGTTTTGTAACCCTCCTTACCTTTATTTTGTCATTGTTGTCAAAGGGGGAGAGATATATAGCATAAAATTGATAAGAAAATGATAAGGATTGATACTCTTAGGGGGAGTAATGTATTAGAGATAAGATTTTTTTGGAGTTATAAGGATAGTATATATATTTTATACTATGGCCACAATTTTGAGATTTTGAAGTTGTAAGACTTAGCCAGTTTTCTCATATGTTACCACCAATGACAAAGGGGTAGATTGTTGGAAATTTGGCTGAGTTGGTTACATAGATGTTGTCATTATGGAAAAATATGATCTACATAAAGATTGCACAGGTCATAGAGCTAGTATGTTAGAGCGCAATGCGAAATTGTCTAAGTATGAGGCATTGTGTTTTTACCAGTGAACTTGAAGACAAATTTTGTTTGTGATGTTGACTGGAGTAAGTTTAGTGCTTGTGCACTTGAACATAGACTCTATGGTGACTATTGAAGACTCATCTCAGAGTGCAATTCAGTATGACATGTACGGAATAAGTTATGACAGTTTTTCTAAAGACAGTGTTAAGCCGACATGACAAAATATGAAGACAGAATTGATAAAGAGTTAAGGGATTATTTTTTTTATCAAAATAATGACTTAAAAATATAAAGGGACAAAATCCTAGATGTTAACCCTTGGGTAAAGTTATTTTTTAATATGATAGCTGACTGAAAAGTTATTAGCCTTAATAACTTGTATAAATATAATTGTAAATTGTAAGAAGGATATAATGAAGGAATGAATGTATGTAATAGTGATAGTGAAAGAGCAGTGAAAAGATATTGATGTAAGAAGTATAAGGTTATGTACCTTGACCTATTTTTGTAATCAGTAAATATTGTACATTACTTGTTTGGGTAGTGGGCTCATCTGGTAATCACATTTTGTATTGCCAACTCCTAACAAGGTTGAGGCTTCTAACAAGGCCTATAGTCCCTTAATCAGGACTGAGACACTATATGCATGTAATAGACTCCTAATAGGGTCAACATCCTTAACAAGATACTTTTGATTAGTGGACCTTTGTGGGTACCATCCCCACCGGGGTTTTCCCTTGGCCAGGGTTTCCTCGAGAACAAATAATGTGTTATGAGTTCTTTAGTTTTATTTCTATGCATGTTGTTTAGCTTCTTATGTTATGCATGTGTTAAGATAATTTTTTATATCCATAATTTGACAAAAGATAAATTTTGTAGAATACCGATTCACCCCCCCTCTTAGCATTCCCTATTTCTAACAGGAAGATTGTTTCTGATTGTATGAATCAAGATAAGTTGACAACCGATCACTACAAGAAGATTCAAGAAGCAGAGGCCATGATAGAACAAGTGAGGAAATCAGTAGAAGATCTCTCTAATGATATAAACATGTGTAACAATGTATATCAGGGATAGCTTGACAAAATTGAGAAGGCAGAAAAGGAGATGTCAAAGATAAGGGCTAGGCAGACTCAGCTTAGAAATGCTCTTGCGCCCTCCTTAGATGTGTTGAATTAGAATATCAAGGAGATTGATGCCACCATGGTGACATATGATCAAGGTCCTAGTTCAAATTTGGAGAAGATGGAGAAACTTCAGTATGCCTTATGCACCCATCTCCAAACAATCAATGCATTGACTGCATTTTGGAAGCAAGAGATTCAAAATTTACAGATTGCATAGCCGAATGTACTTTCAATGTAAGTACTTGTATAGATTTAGTTTTGTAACACCTTTTTCATTAATGTTAAAGGGGGAGTATGTATATAATATGGATCTATAGCTATGTAAAGAAAATGTATAGTAAGAAGATATAAGGGAGATATAAGATAGAATATGATTAAGTATTTTTTGTATTAAGGGACAGTTAGTCACTTTGCCATATTCCTTTGTTGCCATTAATGAAAAAGGGGGAGATTGTTGGAAAGTTGACTATACTAGTGTATATGACTTAATATAGTGTTTTCATTATGGAAACAAAATCATATGATGTTTTAGAGTCAGAGCTTATGATAAGAAGATAAAAAATTGGCTAAGTGTTGAAGACTTGACAGTATACAGAGTACCTGAAGGTCAGAGCATTAGTGCACATGCAAATGACATAATTATGGTATGTGCCCTAGAAGTTAAGTTGGTAAGACCACGTTCATGCTACATCTAAGAGCGCATGATAAGAAGATTCAGTATGAGGAAGATACAAAGAGTTCAAGTTGCATAGACAGTATATGTCAGAGAAGAATAGTGCAAGAAACCGACTGTTGGTATTTTGGTTAGCAGTTATATTTTTATGTTGTAAAGGCTATGTGCCTATTGTAATTAGGTTGTAGACATATAATTATGTTTTTTTGTAAACACGCTTGAGCCAATTCAATTGGAAGCGTTGTGTGTAATCGGTTAAAGGGCCGACCTAGTTAATTGTTTTGTATGCGCATATAAATATTAGGTGCGCCATTGTAATTAAGCATGTGAGTTGTTATAGAGTTGAGATAAGAAGAGCGGAAGTATGTGAAGAGCTGATAAGATGTATTATAGCTTTGCAAGAGGTCAAAGCATTAGCACATCAAAGGAACTGATCAGACAAGAAGCGTCACAGTGACAATTCATCTAGCAGATATAGTGTGTATCTAAGATCAGAAGGTTGTAGCCTTCACTACTTGAGTAGTGAGCTCTAGGATAGTGTGTCCACACCCCTAATAGGATTATTGTAAAATAATCCTAACAAGTTCTGACCCTTGACAAGGTCATTGTACTAAATACATTGTAAAGAGACTCCTAACAGGATTAAGGATCTTCTAACAAGGATCATAAAACACTAGTATATTAGGGGGTGTCAATTCCCACCAGGGTTTTTACCTATTTGGGTTTCCCCGTAACCATATTGGTGTTATGTGTTGTGTTCGTATTTCTTATTTATGTTGATGTTCATTTCAGTACATAAGCATTCAAGTTAAGATTAAAGAGTGAAGCAAAAATATTAAATACAGTGAACACTGATTCACCCGCCCCCTGCCCCCCCCACCTCTCAATGTTCCCATTCCTAACACTAGATATGTTCTTTGAATCAAGGAAAAGATTGTAAACAAGGATATAAATCTCTCAAAATAAAATCCTCATGTAAAATAAATAAATTATATGCAAGAAAGTGTATTGAACGTTATGAAAGACATAAAACTAGGGGAAAATGGGTTCTCATGAAAGATAAGATATTTTAAGAAAGAATCCTTGCCCCCAAGATGAAAGACAAGAAAATGGACCTATTATCTTTCTCAAAAAGAAAGTTTGAAAATTAAAGCATGCCATCATGCGAAAGAAAAAACCCCCAATAAGGTGGATCACTGAGATCACATGATGTTGAGAAACATAATAGGCAAAGGGGACAATATTATACAATATTTTTAACATTAATAAATTGGGGTAATTAAATATTCACTAATTACACTTTAGTTTAGTTTACTTAGGATAATGCATTTGCATATTAGTTGTCATGTAGACACATAAGAGTTTGAATCTCATTTTAACACATAGTGTATGAGAATTCCACTTTAGGTGGTGATACTTCTTATCTCATTTTCACTTTATGTGTGAGATCCACCTTTAGTGCTCTTATCACATCATCATCCACTTATTGTTGCACATACTTTATTGTACAATGGAGGATGATCTACTATTGGTGGACATGTGATTACACCTTGTGTGGTAGGTAGGTTATCTATTGCATATCTCCTAGTTATCATGCATTTCCTATATATGTAGACACACATATTTTGTATTTATCAATTGTATCCATTATTATTTTGATCATTATTGAATCAATCAATTGATCATATCATTTTTCATATCCCTCATGTGCTATCAATTGAGCTTATAGATCTTGGAATTTTCATTCTTTTCCTTCTAGGAAAATTCTTACATGGTAAAAAGCCATAGGGGTGTCATTTCATAACCATTGGAGTGTCATTTTCTTCATATTTTTGAGGTTTATGATTTGTATCTAGAGATGCAACAGTTTTTGGGAGCATCTAGAGAAAGATCATACCTTACCATTGCATTTAGGTGGACGTTATGGTGAACTTGGACTATAATTTTTCCTATATTCAACGAAAGTCAAATCTTAAGAAAATTGTTTTTGCAAATCAGACTTCAGAAAACCAATTTTCAATTTGGTATCCCTTTTCAAAAATAAAAAAATTAATTTGAAATTTTGAATTTTTTTTCCATTTTCAGATTTGGGATTATTTCAAAATTTTCCTATTAGGCTGAAATTTTTCATCATTTTAGAATGAACTTTGGGGTTTGGTTTCGGGGTCCCCTCTGCTATTTTTTTTTAAATTTGGGTGTTTACCAAATGACAAAGGGTAGATCCATATCACAAGGTTACCAGGCTATCAAATCTCGAGCCCTACAAAGAGACATTACACATCGAAAACAACTAGCATTCAACAGTCACTTTCTGGTACAGACAACACCAACCCCACATCATAATTACTCCAGCATCCTTACAGACCACCCAAAAACTGGTGGTGAGAACACCAAAATTTGTTTGCACAAGTATTCAACAAAATGGGTGGTTGTTAAACTGATTTAACTAGCGAGGGATTCACAATATAGAAACTATCATCTAACTTGTCACCTCATCCATGTGGGACAATTTTAATTAAGGAAATCCCACCCATCCAAGCTAAGCTAAGCCTTACCAAGCTCTTCTGACTCCAACTTAGAAAAAAGACATCAATCTAGCTTAGTGACATTCGGAAGCCAGCTCACCACAAGGATCGACACCTAAAGACACCTCACACAATCAGCCTTGACATCTATTTGATCAAAGTGAAAACTTGACAGCCTAGCCACATCAACATATGACACATCATCTACACATAAAGAGTAATTTTTTTTCTATTGATGTCATTTTCAGTGAATTAAGTTTGACGACCCTTTGGATGTCACTGGACACTTTTTTATTTTGTTTTGATGAATGTATGACTGTCAATTTTAATCTATTACTATTGTCATAATTTTGCTATGTTAATATTGACGTCCATTTGATGGTCATTTCTAAGCCTTCCTGTTCTCCTGGGATGGTCATTTGACCATAAAATTTAGGCTCATGGTTTTTCTTAGGTCATCAGTTTTAAAAAATTTGGACCCCACACCATATACCTTTTTTAGTGCAATTGTTTTTAATTTTGGCTAGAATATTCTGAAATTTTTAGTGGTCCAGCTATTTTCTAGTTTTGGTGGATAGATTTTGTAGAAACTACAATTTTTTGAGACTGTACCTATCCAATCCTTGATTTTGCAACTTCAAAGGCTTCATTTGGGCTCCTATAGACACATTTTTAGGTACAACATTTTTTGAAAGTGCATGATTTTTCAATAACTTTTCAAAATTTCTATCATATTATAGGCTTATTTGGTTGAAAATGTCACTTTTAGGATTTGGTCTAGTTTGGCCTATTTTTGCACTACGACTGCCCATACTACCTCGACACCCAAGATACTACAAATAGCTCTAAGATAGCAGAAGTGCAACTGATTAGAGGGTAGATCACAAATATATCTCTTTGTTGGGACCTCCAATCTCCCCACTCCTCCATTTCTAAATATGGTCGCCATATGACCTCTATCATGTCAATCAAGATGTCATCTCTAGTAGGCAGTCTTCCCCAAGTGAGGTTGAATAACATACCCTGTATATGTGTAAATAAAAGGCTTCCCTAGTGTCCTAGCATCATCACACACTAGTCGACAGATAGGGAGATGCTCCCACACCCATATCTATAGAATCAACACGCTCGTAGCTAAGGTCTTCATACCTCGATACACAATCTCGTGAAGCTCATGGTACATATGAGCCAACTGACATGATCCCCACCCTAGCTTTGTTGGATGAGCTAGTGATCTCTCTAACACTACTCCCCACCCACACTAGAATCCCTATTGACCTCTATCAGGCATGATCAAGAACCCTATGAATCTCACCATGACACATGCTAAGGGTGAATCCCACCCATATTTAGACATAATGGTGTCCCACCCTACCCATCTCTCTAGGATATCATCATCTTGGAATACTCTATGAATGACTAGCATACTAGAACATTATGAGGACACATACTCTACTAGGGGACCTCTAAAGGGAATATGAAAGATACAATACTTATCCTCTGGGGCCACCATCATCTCTCCCATGGGAAAGTGAAATATTTTATGCTCAATGTGGAATCTCTCCACCAGAGCAGTCAAGAATCTGTGGTTCACATGAATATCCGAAATGCATCAAACCAACCGAAACCACACACTACTAAGATCATCAGCTCATCCTCAGACAAGCATGGAATCAATCTCATAGTTGGTGGATATGTGATCCATAACTGTATATCTAGGAGCATCTCGTGCAAGAAATGAACAAATGATCATTGATAACAAGTCAAAAAAATATATCAAGAAGCTGAAGAAAAGGCTAATGAACATTGATCAACAAACAAAAAAATTGAATTTGTACTTTTAAGGCCTTAAAAATGCCCATTGTTTTTAGTACGAGTGAACCCAGTTCACCAGTTTCTTGTATGATTATTCTCACATACCAGTATGTGAGTAAACTATTTGATACAAGAAAATTCACCATAGTACGACTATATGGGCACTATGGTATATTCTCGTATGAGGAAAGGATGTTTCTAGTACAAAAATTCTAGTGGGTTTATACGAGTAAATATTTAGGTCTAGTTACTCGTGCGAGCCCCTACACAAGCTCGTACAAGCAACCAAGGATATTGGCAAAAAATGCATAAAAATTGGCTTAAAATTGAAAAAATCACTCAAACGAATAAATATTTGGATGACTTACCATTGGTCCATAGTTCCTTAGCCGATTGTGGACTCGTTGCCTCTCGAATCAGTGGGTTTCTACTGGAATCATCATTTTTACTTAGAGAAGGTTTTGAAATTTTTCAATAGAGAAGATGTGAAAATGAAATGAAAACACCCTTTTGGCCCTTATATAGGTTTTTGCCCTAATTTTCAAATTGCTTCGATTGACATAAAAATCGCACCCTTGACTAATTTGATTGTTCTAATTCCATTTTTGGGACCAAAATCAGAATTCAAGATCATTTTATCTATTTGACTTTTTGCTCCAATCACAGTTGACCGCTTGTGTAATCAATCCTTTATCTTCCACACCAATGAGATTTCTTTCTCCTCAAGGAATCAAAATAACAGAATATTTGTCAAACATTATCCAGATTTTGGTCAAAATTGGTCAACAAGACCTAATATAAGTGTAGAATGTGACCTACTTGCTTACAATCTCACCAAAATTAGATCTATCTGTTCCCACATAATTTTATCAAATAAAAATCATTTCAGATCATTGGGATACCTAACCATATTTTGATTTCACTTCTGAGGGGGCATAATCATGACATCAACAATTCAATGATCACATCATCAAACATTGAGAAATCTTTGAATCTATAATCAAGCAATCAGATCATCAAATCAAATAAGACCTCATCGCAAGGGGCATCTCAGCTTCATCACACCACATTAAGTTGAGATTCTTCATCATCAAAAAATCTCTAGGGGCATATCGGTTTCATCGCTTCACATCAAACTAATATTGTCCTCTTTAATCCAATTAGCTTCATTGCATCAAATCAAGTCAATTTCATTATCAATCTCTTAATGATAATCGGTTTCATTTCTTCACATCAAACTGATTATTCGTTCAAACCAATCCAATAGTTTAAGAGTTCTTTCTAACATTAATCAATTTCATCGCTTTACATCAAACTAGTCTTTTTGATCTATCCTCATTGGTTCTAGTTCAATCAAGTTCAAAATCAATATCTTTGAATCAATCAACTTGAGAGTAGTTTCATTGGTTCACATCAAACTATTCTCAGTCTCAACACTAAATATTCTTTAAATCAATGCACTAATCACACACTAATTCAAAGAGGGGCAAATGTAATCAACTAAAAATGGTCACCAAAACTATAAGCCTCTAATCTCGATTATTCACCAAGAAAGCCCCAATTTTGAGTAAACTCCTAAGTCCTAACCTAAGGTGGTTCAACTCGTCAATCTAATTTGACCTATACTCTAGGTCTCATTCAACTATCGCACTTGATCTTATTTAATTAATTAATTCCTAAATCCTAAATTTATGTGTTATTAAATTAACCTTATATTATTTATTTAATTGATATCTTAAGATATTGATTAAATAAATAAAGAATTGTCAATTAATCACAAAAGGGAATTAAATTAATTATGTCATCACATTTTGGAGAAAATGCATTAAATCCTTTATTAATTCCAAAAATGCATTTGTGGAGTCATCATTCAGTCAACTGAGCACAATTTTGGAAACAATCTAGTTAAATAAGATAACACCTCTATTAACTCATCTGTAAATTTAGAAACTTTGGTTAAGCCTTAGAAGTTTCCAAAACAACTGATCAAACTAGTTCAATTAACTGCTTCTCTCAACCAATTGAATGAGTTGCACATGGATTGTGCTAGTTTGGAATAAATTTAAATCGTCAATCTTTGATTGATCTCGTCCATTCATTCTCAAGAGGATTCCTATATAACCAGGCCTCTATTCTCATAAGAAGGATCCAACCTTTTGCTTAGAGTAACGCTGTCAATTTTCTTATCATTTATTTATGCATTGTAATCATTGTTTGTTATTTTAATTGCATAGTTAATTTGTTTTATCATTATTGCATCAATCAAATCTAGGAACATTTAATTTTTCTTAATATAGATTAACTCTTAGATAATTGAATGAACATTTGCACTTGCATGTTAGTTTAAATCCTTCATTTAGATTATGTCTATAGTCACTGGGTTTTGCAATGACCAAAGAGAAAAACTCATACTCATGTCTACTAGAAGGCAATGAGTCACCTTGGTTGATTTTGGTTCGTAGATTAATCTATCTTGTTGTTTAGATCAATCATTTAATGATTCATTGAAGTGTATTCTATCCAATTTTCACACTCACACTTTGTTGAAGAATCATACTTGGGATTCGGTTCCTCTTCCTAAGAGAAGAAAGCTAGCTCAATGCAAATGGGTGTATCATCACAATTTGGAGTTGATAGTTCTGTTGACAAGTATAAGGCCCATCTAGTGGCTAAGGGGTTTTCTTAGGTTGTAGGTATCATGACTATTCTTAGACCTTTTCTCATGTTTCCAAGATGGATTCCATTTGTCTTATACTTTCTATTGTTGCATTGAAGGGTTGGTCAGTGTATTAGATGGATGTGAAGAGTGCTTTCATGCATGGTGATCCTCAAGAGGAGATCTATATGGAGCAGCCACCAAGTTTTGTCTGTAATTCTTCACTTGTTTGCAGGCTTCGACATTCATTATATGGTCTCACGAAAGCTCCTAGAGCTTGGTATGAGAAGATGGATAATTTTTTACTTGCTTCTAGATTCACTAGATGTCATTCTAATCTTATAGATTATATTCAATGACATGAAAGGAATCTTCTCATTCTTGTTCTTTATGTAGATGAATTGATATCCACAGGAAGTTCTCATGTGCCATGATTGAGAAAATTCAAAGAGCCTTGATGAAGTGATTTGATATGACTGACCTTGGTTTGTTACATTATTTCCCTAGTCTTCAAATTCATCAATCTTTTGCAAGTATTTCTATCTTCCAACAGAAGTATGCTCTTGATTTACTATAAATATTTGGAATGGCTGATTGCAAACTAACCCCTACTCCTTTCAGTTAGGTGTTGTGTTGTCTACCAATTACACTAGTCCATTGGTAGACAACTTAATACATAGTCATCCTGATATTTCCTTTAGAGTTAGTCTTGTCTCTTGGTTCTCTCAAGATCCCCATGAGATCCATTTTTAGGAAGCTAAGCACATTCTGTGATACATTTAGGGCACTCTATAGTTTGGCATTCACTACACATCAGGTGCTACTAAGATTGTGGGCTTCACTCACTTAAATTGAGCTGGTGATGTTGATGATTGAAAGTCTAGCTATGGATTGTTTTCTTCCTTGGTTATGTTCCAGTTGCTTGGTCTTGCAAAAAGAAAACTGCTATTGAATTATCATCCACTGAGGTTAACTATCGAGGTACCATCTTAGCTAGTTAAGAGATTCTTTGGCTTTGACAATTGATGGCTGATTTTGCCTTTCTAGTTAATAATCTCGGTACTCTTTGGTGTGACAATCAAAGTGTCATGTACATATTTCTTGGAACCCTGTGGAACATCAACACACCAAATGCATTGAAATCCACATGCACTTCATTCGGCAGCTCATTCAAGATGGTGTTTTGTCTTTGGAGTATTTGCCTATGGAGTAGTAGGTTGTAGATATATTCACCAAACCTTTAGCATCTCATTTCTATCTTCAGTTGCGGCCGATGTTAGGGGTGAAGGAAGTAGTCCTTGGGGGGTCTTGAGGAGTCCTTCTTCCTTCCTTTTCATTGCTTTTCAGTATTGTTTTGTTCTCTCTTTTGGAGACGATTTTTCTCTAACTGATTTTTTCTCATTTCTTTGCTTATGATACATTTCATTATAGTTGTACGTGGGTACCTAACATGACTTTATCTATTGAGACCCATATAAATCTCTACTACATTATTTTACTCCCTAAGTTGCACTTAAGGGGGGGCGTTGGAGTAATATTGTTTTCACTAGTTTATTCCTTATCTAAGTTTACTTAGGTAAACCTCATTAATTTGGTAGATAGATATCTTTGAGTCCAATTTGGACTCTATCATATCCTAGAGGATACTTTAAACTTCTATCAGAACTCTACTTCCTCCAGGTTGAGACACTTGTCTCAACCCTATCCTTTCTTTCTACCAACTCTTGCCTATTTAAGCAAAGCCTCCGTATGTTTATTCTCACCTCACTCAATTCATTTCTTGTGTTGAAATCACTCTCTTTGGTGGATGTCCAGGTACTGGGTTCTGGCTATAGGATAGTTTATCCTAACATATTTAATGTCAGCCCCATATATATTAAAAGTTTGTTTTCTATTTCTTTTCTTTATTATTTTTTTAAAAGATTTTTTGAACAAAGGAGGACGTGTGCTCATGGTAGCTAATGTCAGAATTGATAAAAACACTAAAACGGTGCTTGATATAGGGATAGATTCAAAGAGAAGAAGGTCAATTAACAAAAATATTTATTATAAGAAAATAAAAATAATTGGAAGTCTAATATTTATTTTCAGAGGTGGTCTTGCTGTATGCCATGTTTGGCTATTGAATTCTTATTTGATTTTATGTTGTTGCAACTCTGATTTATAAATAAATTAAAAATTGAAGAAGAAAATGAAGCTCTTACACTTTAATTAAAAAAAGGAATAAAAATTTATTCAAAGCTGGAGTTCCCTAGAAGGTTGCCACCTGAGTTAAAATCCCCCCGGCAGATTTGAATAACTGAAGTGTTGTTCAGCAGTCTTAAATATGCCTGTCTATTACCATTTCAAAAAATAATATATACATATATATATATATTCAAAGCTCTTAAACTATAGTGATGATTACGCCGTATAGATTTTTAAAAGCTTTCGATTCTTCTCTTGCCTTAAGAAAACATAAGAAACGTACAATTCTAATGAGAATGATGACAAAAAAAACATTAATCCAATAAGCCTCTTGACCTTCCATTTCCGCTAGCATAAGAAAATTGAACCCTTGTTGTAATGATATTTATAGAGAGTGAAAGGAAGTCGAAAAAGGTTGTAGTACTGGCAATGGCTTCTACATCTGGGGAGCCAAAGCGCTTTGAAATGACGAAATGGAAGGCCGTTGCCTTTTGGGCTTGGGAGTTTTACGCTGAGAGTTGTGCTATTTGTAGAAATCACATCATGGACCTCTGCATAGAGTGTCAGGCCGATAGAAGCAGTTCCACCAGTGAAGAATGTGGAGTTGAATGGGGAAAATGTAACCACGCCTTCCACTATCACTGCATAAACAGGTGGCGAAAGAAAACGAGCTCATGCTGTCCCATAGATGGGATTGAATGGGAGTTTAAGAGATATGGACATTAGAGTTAATATGGCTCTCAATTCGTTTCAGTCTTAATACAATGCTCAGAAAATATATCCATACATTTTTTGCACGTTATTATAACTTACTACAGCTATTTCAGCTCTGTGTAATTTCAAGGAAAAATAAATTTCAAATTTCGGCAATTCTGTGGCTTTGGGCACAATCATATGAATTTGTTTGCTGGAATTGATCTGGAATTAGAAAACAGGAATTTGTTTCCACACACAAAATTAAATTCTCAATTTCAATTCCATGCTTTAATTCTAATTTCAGGCTCTGAGGTGGAATTTGCTGAATGCTCATTTTGGATCAAAATGAGAATTGGCCATACCAATTCACAAATTCCTGTTTTCAAATTCCAGGTCAATTCCAGCAAACAAACAGGTAATAGAATTTGAAATGGATGTGTAGCCGTTTACATACAGGTTCATGTTTGATATGCAGTTCTGTGAACAAAGATAATAATGGTTGGATTTAGAATTTTAAAAGAAGGAATTAAAGATTTTAGAATTATACTCTTTCTATTTACTTTGTTCAAATATTTAGATACTAACAAATGTGGATGATTCATAGTCCATCATAGTCTACAAGAAGACATCATTTACCATGTGATATACATAATAGAACTTGAACAGCGAATGGATTCATAATCATTTTAAAGGATGTATGCTTGGCCAGATATTTTAAGAGAGAATTTATTATAGTTTATTAAGTGGAGAGGCTTCCTACGGTAGCATCATTCATCAATGTAAACATTTAAACATTTTTAAAAAATTTGACGTTAGTTTGAGTGTTTTATAGAGAATTGGCATAATGGTAAGTGGTAAGTTGGTAGAGCGGTGGGTTGGCCGATTGGAATACAAATGACCTGTATAATAGACAGCGTGGCCCATTTATATGACTATTACTACCAACTTTTCGTGCTCCCCAGATTTACAATTGACTTTGTTGTAATCGCTACGGTAATGGCAGCGGAGAATACGTTCGTAATGGTGGTTACAATCAGGAAAATAGGCTGTGTTAGTTGTCTGTGTATTATGTGCAAGAAAATTAATCTTGCATCAAGTTGTGTGTTTGTTCTGGCTGTGTAACTTTTACCCGGCGTCCAATTAATGCATACAGTAACGTTCGCAACTATGCATTTAAAGAACAAATAATAAATTGTAGAGTAACGTTCAAAAATATGAAGCAGCTATCAGTTTTCTGTAAAGTTATATATGCTCTATTCGTAAATCTTCTTCATCAAATTTACTATTTGATCGGTTTGGCTTCCATCTGCTAATCTTATATAATAGTTGCTCTGCTTTCATTTTCTCTTCATCATTTTTGTGCAATTCTATTCTTCATCTAACCTGTGTTAGTAAGTACATTTAAAATGAATGGAGATAGCAACACTGAACCAAAAACCTTGGAAACCTAGATTTATAGAGGAATTATATTACAAAACTCCTGGTAAGTTTCTTATTCATTGTAGAAATTCATTTGCATGATTTTGTTTCTTTTTTCATTGCAGAATATTCATTTGCATCGCTGAGCTCCTTTATGACCTACTAACCTACTAATTCCAAATGTTTGAGGAAATCCCTATATTACTGAGGGATTTCAAAGCAGTATTCCACAAGCCAGTGTCCAGTGTCAAAGCAGGATCCATTTTGTTACAAGGAGCAGGAGGACATATTCATCGCTGTCGAGGTTATGTATAATGGCCAAATTATTTACTGTGTTAAGAAGGCTTATTCTTTTACATTTATTAAAAACTAATCTGGTGGAAAAACAGAACTACTAGAATCCTATGGCGACTGGATCTCATCACCATTGATTTTGGGCTTGGAAGAATCAAAATCAGAATCCTTTCTTAGGTTAAGTAATCTTCTTATTCTGGAAGCTAGGGCAAAATTAGATTTAGCAGAAAAAATGGAGGTAAAATTGGTCCTGGTATTGGATCCTCTGAGCAGGCATGCGGGGTCACCATATGCCCTTGCGGCTTCCTCTGCAGTCTTGAAAGTGCCCAACCATATTCTGATCTTGTGGATCACGTCTTTGATCGCAGTAACCCATCATCAGAAGGCCTCTGCCTTACACCCACAAATTTCTTTCTTCTCTTGATCCGAGCCTTGAATCTGGCCACTCGGTGAACTGGATCGGCCTGGGATTCGAACCCGGGTTGGAGTGTTTCAAAATCTTCACATTTTCTTTCAGGACTTTATCATATTCTGGATCATATTCTATTCATGTTGTTGTTTCTTTCTATTCCTATTCATCTATATTGGAGTTTTTGCAAAATCGTGAGGTATGTCTTTTGTAAATTGATATTTGCACATGATATCTCTGAGACACTGTCGCTTTTCCCCATATTGCTCAAATTTGTTCCAGATATAATTGTGTGGTTTAGTTTGACAGTAATTATTCCATGCAATTTTCCATATCTCGAATCGGTTTGCACGACGTAGGTGCCAATACTACTCTTTTTGCAATTTTATATTGTAATCGATTGAATGAAATTTCTAGTAGGTTTGGATCTATATATAGTTACTCTGTTTTGCATGATCTGTAATCATATCTATAAATAAGAACTGATGAAATCATATATATCCATTTTAGAAGGTTGCAAGCTATTTGGGCAATATTGTATCTCCTGCCATCGCAATGATTAATATTAACAATTTAAGAAAGAAAATCTTAATATTCGAACTAACATTCATACGAAGGGGACTACTCTGTTTATCTAATTATTGTTTATAAAAGTATATTTACTTGTTAAAATTAGTCACGGCAAGCTCGTTCAGTTTCCTAGTTTCCTTTATTACAAATGTAGGAAAATAATCCTTGCTTTATAGCTGTTGTTTATAGTTTCTTATACCAACAATTTTTATTTACCAATTTATAATTACCGTTGAATTTAGTTATGGATGATATTGTGGTGGATATGAGCTGGTTGGATATATAAATTGAAGGTTTGGGAATGAAAAAATATTTTCTTCTAATAATTGTGGAAAATTAGATGGACCAAAAGTTTGAATGCAATTTTTAGTATTAGATGGACAAAAAGTTTGTATGTAATTTTTAGTTGGTATTAGAGATGTAAGATTTTGTAAAAGTATTATGACATTGTCAATTATTTGATTTACAAGATGGAAATTACAGAATTGATTTGGATAAAGCATTAAGACTATTTATTTTGAACAAGCATGTGAGTTATATTGTATTGCATTCAATTTTGACGATTGTGAATTATGTTAGAATTCTCTTCCATACACTTCTGCCACGGTCTTCCACTCACTTCTACGGACATGTATTTAGCATGTGTTTTGTAATTGAAATAATCTCCAGAAAATTTCTGAGCCTCTATAAAAAGGAACATGTATTTACGTTTTATGCATGCAATACAAGCTTAAGTTTATTGTGCAAAAGCACAATTTAGTGTTTTATCTTTTGGTTTTTCTTCTTCCTTGTTTTTTCCCACCTATAAAATTGTTAGGAAAGAAGAGTGCGGAACACTTTCCACAGTATCAATTTTTCAGGGGAAATAAGCAATAGTAAATCTAAATACATAGATGTGCAAGAAAACAAGAACATAGAAAAATATACTTCGCGCACAAGACAAATACAAACAACCAAATTTAACGTGGGAAACCCTTATGGGAAAAAAAACCCAGCACTGAAAAATCACAGTCTCCTTTGTATTACAGTAAACAATTTACATAAATCGACAATGAATTTTTTCACACAAGTTCACAGGCTCAGATTGTGTTCCAATCAACTTGATATTACATACACTTTCAACCCACCATTCATAACTAATCTCACAAATATTTATACACTCTGTAGTTCGTTGTGGAATTTGGTTATGTCAACCATCACTTAACCGTTATTGGAAAAGGCACCATACCAAACCACCATAGTGGAACTGGCACCATGCTGATACCATATTGGAACTCCTCATCGTACTCATACTAGCACTAGACTCCATGTACGGCTTCACCATACTCGTTGTATGACTTCACCATACTGGGCCTCCTCGTAGCGGCTGCACCATACAACTACTACATCGTACGGCCTTACTTCCCCTACGGTGGACTCACCATTCAGTGAGCTAACTATCCCGCATAGTGGACTTTCCATATGGTGGACTTACCCGTACGGTGCCTCACCGTACGATGAGAGGTCACTGTACGGTTCCCTATGTACGAAGTCAACCCAACAATCTCCCACTTGACAAAGTACATACTCATGTCCACAAAATTACTTAACATGACCATGTGCACCATTCAAACTTAACTGTGTCCATTTTGATACCTCTTAGGTATACAACATGAATTCAAAATCAACAACATATACATCCTGTAACATACAGCTTCAAGCCTCAAAGTAATATATCTACCACATATACACGAGGAAGCTCCCACTACATAGGTAATGTCCATCTTATATGAATCCATTCAACATGAACACATAGAAGTGCATCAACAAACTTGTAGCATCAAGAACATTAACAGTATATCAACAATGTATCATGTCCTTCTACATACACCTCTAAATGCCTCTCTGACTTCCTTTTGAAATCATCAACCATTCCAACAAACACATCTCTAATCACAAGATAAAACAACATCACCAGCGTCTCTCAGTATCCATGAGAACCTATAACCGATCAATCCATGCCAACTCCAAATGCAGAACAATAATTTCATGAAGTGTCAAGAAAATGACAAATGTACTCAATACAAAGACACCAAACCAAGATCAATGTCAAAATTCCAACCATGGCCTCAGGAGCATAAACATGACAACATGATCTAAAACATCTCAACCAAAGAGATAACATTCTCCAAATGAACATACCATAAAATACACCTTTATCAAAGACTCTGTTGAGCCCTCAAGATGTCAACATCTTCAGTCACATGAAGATAAACATCTCCAAACAGTAATTCAACAAATGTGAAGAAATCCTTATCAGGATCTAAAACACCTCCCACATCTACAATACTAATGAAGATAATTTGCTAACAAAAGAACCTACATCACTGCCAATGACTCCAAATGAACTGTGGTGTTGAGTCACACATGGGATTTACGTCACTACCAAAAACTCCCACTATCATGTGGTGTTGAGTCACCCATGGAATTGTGACAAACATATTCCACATGAAGACCAAATTAATCAAACTAGTCATCACTAGATGACTGATTAGCAAAGGCAACACTGATAGCATCTTCATCATCACTCTGAGAAGACTCTGAATTGGAAGAACTCTGCATTTTCTTCTTCTTCTTCTTCTTCTTCTTCTTCTCTTTGAAATCCATTTAGATATGACCACCCTGCCCATAGTTCCAACACTTCACTTTGGACTTCTTTCCAGAAGATTCAGACTTCATGTCCTTGCTTTTGTCTTTCAATCTATCTCGAACGATGAGAGCCTCTTTAGCCACCTCAAAATATTTCCTCTACATTTCCTCCAACAAAAGTGCACCAACTACTTCATCCATTTTAAACTAGTTGGTAGTACTTTCGATGGCCATCACAAGGTGATCCCACGAATCAGGCAATGAGCACAACAATAACATGCAATGCTCTTCTTCACCAATGGACATAGCAATAGATGTTAACTATGCAAACACCATATTGAATGCATTTAGATGATATGCCACAGTCATTCCTCCATCCATCTTCAAAGAGTACAACTTCTTTCTCAGGAAGATCTTGTTTACCAAGGATTTTCCTTGATAAATATCTCCCAAATTCTTCCACAAAGAACATGTAGATTTCTCTTCATGGACATTCAAAAGAATAAAATCTACAAGGCTCAACCTTATCAATCCTCTAGCATTTTGATCCACCAGATCCCAATCTTCCTGCTTCATGCTTGAAGGCTTGTTACTAGACACATCGATCCATAGATCTCGATCAACTAGAATATCTTCAACTAAAAGTTTTCACAACTCAAAGTTTGTGCCATTGAACTTTTCAATGTCTATTCTCCCTGATATACCTGACATCTCAATTTTTAAATGAAACACTTTGCAAAACCCCACTAGAACCAAATTGACATAAAATCATCAACCCTTCACTACAAGGATAACAAAAAACTTGTTCTAGCTCTGATACCACTTGCTAGGAAAGAAGAGTGTGGAACACTTTCTACACTATCAATTTTGCAAGGGAAATAGGCAATAGTAAATCTAAATACAGAGATATACAAGAAAACAAAAACATAGAAAAATACCCTTGGCACACAAGACAAATACAGACAACCAAATTTAACATGGGAAACCCTTACGGGAAAAAAACCCAACACCGAAAAATCTCAGTCTTCTTTGTATTACAAATTAAATAATTTACATACAACCGATAATGGATTTTTTCACACAGGCTTAGATTGTGTTCCAACCAACCTGATATTACACACACTTTCAACCCACCATTCCTAACTAATCTCGCAAACATTTATACACTCTTCAATTCATTATGGAATTCGGTTATGTCAACCGTCACTTAACCGTTATCAGAAAAGGCACCATACTAGACCACCATATCAAAACTGACACCATGTTGACACCATATTGGAACTCCTCACCATACTCATACCAGCACTAGTCTCCATGTATAGCTTCACCATACCAGGCCTCCTCATAGCGGCTGCACCATACAACTACTGCATCGTACGGTCTTACTTCCCCTATAGTGGACCTCTTACGGTGGACCCCACCTGATGGACTCATTGTTCAATGAGCTAAATGTCCCACACGATGGACTTTCCATATGGTAGACTTACCTGTACGGTGCCCTACCTATGAAGTCACCCCAACAAAAATTACCAAGAAATATGAATAGAGATGTAGAAAAGAAATCACACCATGTTCTTCATACATCGACTGAAAGAGAACCAACCTAGCTAAAGCTTTACAAACCCTACAAACAAACAAAAATTGAAACAACAAAAAGAATCAAAATTTTGAAGGAGTGGATGCTCCTGCATCAACATTCCTACTCTAAATTCCCATGAAGGCTAAGATGTTGGTGGTAGATGGAGTCAATCAACAAAAAAATATAAACTCATAAACACAAATATAAGTGTATGTCTTCAAGTGCTATAGAACAACATTTTCTATTAATTAAATAATCACATTAGTTGAGAATGTTGTTGTATTTATCATACTTGATTAGCTAGAGATTACATAAGCCCTTCTAGATTTTAGATCAACCTTAACAAATACTTAATTTTTTCTTCATTTCATTTTTATTTCTTCACTATTCTAGAATATTTATATCCTTATCTATAACCTAGTCTAATCTTTGTCTTTTATATTTAATATTTGTAACATAAGATGGGAAAAAAATTGCCCAAGACTTTTAGAACAAACAAATATTATAATAGTTAAAAACTAAGATTAACTAAACCAAAGTATTGATCATGCAAGATTAAACTGAATCGAATGCATAGATCATGCAAGGCTACAACCAACAAGTCTAACTTCTATTGATACTGAATATACAGTTTATTAAATGCATGGACGAAACGAAAGAATAAACTGCATAGAAAGAAAAAGAGAACTAAAGAAGGAATGGACAATTATGTTGTTATGAAGCCATGACTTCAAAACATGGATCTTAAGATGCTTTTGTAGGTGTATTTATTTTGGAGGTGTTCTTGTTGTATGCCATGTTTTGAAAATGTCTATCCGACCATTGGACTATACATTTGATCTTATTAAGTTATTATTCTGTATTAGGAATACAATACATTTTGTATTTTCAATCGATTAATTATGCTAAGAGGCATAACCTTACAATGACAACAGACCCTATAAGAGGCCAGCAAATGCAATGGTGTAAGAAAAAAGAAATGTTTTTCTTTCTAATGACAACTAGATTGAAACATTCTGATCGAAATGTAATAGAAGAATTTGAAGAGGAGAAAAACTAAACTGACTGATCAAATTACACCGCCACAAATTTGGAATTCCATTAGCCAATACCCATTATTTTGATTGGCAAGATGTAGTATAAGAATCCATCTATTCGTAATGGCAATTGTGTGTTTGGGTGAGTGGAGAAGATTTGTTGATGCTGCATTTTCTTGGCTTCCTTGACAAAGGTAACATATTCTCATTGTATGGGGCCTCATGAAATACAATAATAGAAAAAGATGCAGAAAATGAATTTCTTGAAACAATAAAATGAGTAGCTAAAGGGCTGAAGTCTACAGCCTAGCCAGTGTCCTCTTTGTCTGAGTGAATTCTTTCGAGAAAAATGTAAGTGAAAAGAAATTTACGTGAGCATTGATAAAATGGAAGCCATCAAGATATATACAAAACAAATTTTTTGAACCACCAAACATATGCTCATCGGAGAAAATAATTTTTCTTCCCAATAAAATATTTCTAATTCGCAAAGAATCTTTTCCAACATTTTTTCTGCCTACGCTAAATGAAAATCTTGAAATAACATCTAAGTATTTTAGAATAGGCTAGCTATTGGAACAATTTAATTATTCAAACATTAGAGAAGTTGTTTGAAATAATGGCAGATACAACCCACAAGTATGGAAGCATTTGCATAACATGGGAGTCGTTTTAATAGAATGTGATCACTTGAATCACAATGGGAGCAGTATTCACACAAAATGAATTTATTAAAAAGAGAAGATTTCTACAATTATTTTCCAGTATCCTCTAAGTCTGTGCGAGATTAAAATATAAAATCAACATTCTATATCAAAATTAAAAATTGTTCACCTCTGAGGACACGATGGAGGCTAACTTCCTTCGTAACTCCTGCAGAACTCTTATCCCAAAGAGAATTACTTCCTAGGATGTTGCCTTGTTATCTAAGGGCATCTCCATAGAGGAAATTGAGAAGGCTATTTGTATTCTTAAGGATGAAAAATCCCCAGGTCCCGATGGTCTTCCTATTGAATTCTATAAGGCCAATATCAACTAGATCAGCAAAGAGCTTCATGAAATCTACTATGAAGTCATTGAAAATGGTACCCTTGGTAGTTTTATTAATAGAGGGGGACAAAGCCCTTATTAAGAATTGGAGACCCATCACGCTTCTTAATGTCTCTTATAAAATTATAGCTAAGATTCTTGCTATTAGACTTGAGAACATTCTTCCCAAGCTCATTTCCTCTACTCAAACTAGCTTCATTAAAGGTAGATATATTCTTGAAAACTTGATCACTAGCTAGGAAGCTATGTGTTGGTCCAAAGACTCTATGCAAAACTCCGCTATGTTTCTTTTGGAATTTGAGAAGGCTTATGACAGAGTTGAATGGAGCTTCATCTCCATGATGCTTGAGGCTTTTCAATTTCCTGAGGAATTTTGTAACCTTATTAGTATATTTCTTAAAGATGATACCCAAGTTGATGTTAATGGTTCTCTCTCTGACCCTTTCCCTTGATGAACTACAATTGATTTGAATAAATTGTATGACTTGAAGATATGTGATTTAAGATCACTGAGTTACTGATTAGATATGTAAGATGATTAAATCATTAATATGTTGTCATTGATGTCAACTAGTTTTGACAATACTTGTCTTTTAAGTTACTATACCCAAACATCTATAGAAAGAAGAAGAAAGAGATGAAGAATAGATATATCTACATGAGGAAGATGGATATGATAGATAAGGATAAGGAATACGTTGGGTAACTTATGCATGAGTCTATGACCTTATGTTATTGACTTGATTATGTCGCATTCATCTATGATGAAGGATAGAGCAAAATGAATAAAATAGTGTGATCGGTTAAAGAAGCATTTTAGTATACACCGACATAGTGTAGTGTATACCGAGCACAGTATAAACCAAGCTTGTGTTCACCGATGCATTTCTTTGTTAACAGAGTAGGAGAAAATAACTAAATGATTAGTTTAGCTGATGGAAGTTGATGAGCTATAAAGTAATCTATAATCAAAGTTGAAGATAATGTTTGTTACGAAGATCGACAGCTAACATAATTCGAAGAAGATCTAAGGGATTGAAATAAAATGTGTTACTGACACATCATCTGAGGAAGGTTAAAGAGGCAAAATCAACAAAGGAGATTAAGCGGCAAAATCTGATGGATGAAATTAAAATGGTTTACTTGTCTATTTAAGAGACTAGGATTTCATGATGAAATCATGCCACAAGAAGGAGATTGCAGAGATATCATGTGAACAAGCTTCATACATGCCTAATTAGACTGGTTAAGGAGAACTAAATTGCAGAGATTGCCGAGCATCAGAAATCTATAACCGAGAGACAGTAAGTTACTGAATATTGATTGAAATAGAATTGATATATTGATCAGAGTATTTTGAATGCTCTTAACATAGATCTGATAATCTATAATTGAAGTTGTGTTGTAATCAGATCACCTACTATTACATTTTAACCATTGTAAATAGATAAATCTCTTAACAGAGTGGACTAGAAAGTCTTGTAATGTCATTCATAGAGTGTACATTTGTTATCCTGTCAACCCCATAGTGAATGCTGGTTGGAGGATAACGGTTGGTCTAAAATTCTCTAACAAGGTCACACCTCATAGTGTGTTTGTAACCTTTAGTAGGGTTGGGTCTTCACCGACCTCACTTCATAAGAGTGAACAATTTTTGGGTTGCCGGTCCCAGGTGGTTTTTCCCTTTACATGGTTTCCACGTTAATCTCTTGTGTTATGTGTTGACTGGATGATGATTTTTTGTTGTCATGCTTTACATGTTGCATATTGGATTTGATGGGTAATCACTATATGTTATTAATCGATAATCGGTAAAAGCACAGATAGAATGCTATTTTATGTTACCGAGCTGCATAAGTTTTAGTAAATTGTTTTTGGATATACATTTTGTGATTGGGACTGTGGATAACTGATTCACCCCACTCTCAGTTATTCTAACAGTTGGTATCAGAGTGTTGGTTGCTTGGAACAGATTTTTAAGGACTTTAGCACAACGATCTCAAAATGTATAAGAGGGAAGTGCCAAAGCTGAACAAGGATAACTTCACAGTATGGAAAATCCGAATGAAGCTACATGTATCTGGAATTGGGAATTTTTCCCTCACACTAATGGAGAATGGCTACATTGCACCACCCACTAGTCCCTTTACCCTTGATCAACTAAGAGACAGGCATGAACATAATGTTACTATGATGGAGATTGTTGTTGCATGTACAGATGCTGAATTTGAAGATAATAAAAATTACACTACTACTAAAGATATGTGGGATAAACTTGCTCAAGTTTATAGTGTTGATGTGAATGTCAAAAGAGCCAAAGTTGAAAGCTTAAGGGGAATATTCGATTATATGAAGATGAAGGAAGGAGAAAATATTATGTAGTACACAAATAGACTAAAAGAGGTAATCCATGCTATTAGAGCATCTGATGGTATTATTAATGAAGAGACAGTGGTAAGAAAAGTTCTCAGAACCTTATTGTCAGTTTATGCAATCAGAATATCTGCAATTCATGAAACTAGGTCTGCATCTGGTAACAATCTTACTCTTGATAATCTAATTGGTAAGCTTACAACCTTTGAACTAAACAACTTTGATAATAGTGTTGTACTATCTGTTGAATCTACTTTTATGTCTTCTCTGAAGATTGGTAAGTCTAGTAGAAAAAATAAGAATGATGATAGTGATAGCAATACTGATGATGAGATTGATGAACTTCAAGCTCTTATGGCTAGAAGGTTACCTAAAGGTAAAGTAAGATATATATGTAAATTACCTTTAGCATGCTTTAATAGTAAATAGGTTGGTCATATTGCTACTAGATGTCCACACAAGAAAGATGATGACAAAAACAAAGACCGATCTGATGAATGAAGCTATGGGAGAAGACGCAATAGAGGTTACTGACACTACAATAGAGACAACTGAGACAATAATGATAAAGGCAAGAAGGTGTTCTACATTGCAGAAGAAGATGTCACTGATACCAACATCGATGAAGATGTGGAGGTAGTATTTGTTACAATGAATGATGACTCTAAGGAAAATGAAAGGTATGTAGAGACAACACTTATCTCTAAGGTTAATAAAAATGACACATGGATCAGAGATAGTGGTTGTATACATCACATGACTGGTGATGAAGAAAAAATTGATCAACTTGAAGAACACAATGGAGGATTTGTTAGAATGGGTAATGATGCACCTTGTATGGTTAAAGGATAGGGATCCCTGATGATAAATGATAAAATTAGATGTGACAATGCTTATTGGGTAAAAGGTCTAAACTAAAATTTGCTAAGTGTGGCACAGCTGAACAATTCAAGCCACTAAGTTGCTTTTGAGAGAAAGAAAGTGAAGATATTTGATGATGGAGGAAGACTTATTGGAATTGGAACACAATCGAGAGGTAATTTGTTTTATCTTGATAATGATCAGTCTTCATGTTTAATGATGATAGATGAAGATGCATGGTTGTGGTATAAAAGGTTATGTCATGTGAATTTTGATAACATGATTAAGATCAGTAAAAAGAAAATGGTTAGAGGTCTGCCTAACTTATCTAAGCCTGATCATGTTATGTGTCATGAATGTCAGAAAGGTAAAATGACAAAATCCAGTTTCAAAAGAAAAGATTATTCAACAAAGAAATTACTTGAGTTGGTGCATACCAACCTATGTGGTCCCATGAGAACTCAAAGTTACTATGGAGACAGATATTTTATTCTTTTTGTTGATGATTATACTAGATTAATGACAGTCATGTTCTTGAAGGAAAAATCAGAAGCATTTAAGATGTTCAAGTGGTATAAAGAAAAAGTTGAGAAAGAGACTGGTAAAGAATTGAAATGCTTAAGATCTGACTGAGGTGGTGAATTTATTTCTGATGAATTTACTAACTTTTGTAATGAGCATGGTATTAAAAGATAGGTCTCTACACCGAGGACACCTCAACAAAATAGAATAGCTAAAAGGAGGAATAGGTCAATTTTTGACCGTGCAAGGACACAGATGTTACAAAAGAATGTTTCTCAGACATACTAGAGAGAATCATCTAGCATAGTTGTTTATGTTATGAACCAAGTAAAACTAAAGAAGGACACTAATAATACACCCTATGAGCTATGGTTTGGCCACAAACCTACTGTAAGTTATTTCAAGATTTTTGGAAGTAAATGCTTTATTGTAAAAGATGAAAGAAATGGGAAGTTTGACTCAAAAGGTGATGAAGGGATATTTCTGGGATATTCCACTAAAAGTAAAGCATACAGGTGTCTTAACAAAGTAACTAATAAAATAATTGAAAGTACTAATGTTTGGGTTGATGAGTTTGATGATAAGAATGCAGAGGAAAGAACAAAGGAACCATAAGACTACAATAGATTCACCTACATTGAACAACTAGAGTACCTACCAACGTTGCAAATAGTGACAACTGGTAGCAGGAAAACAATACCGACAGATAGGAAAGAGAAACCGATGAGCAAGAAGCACCTACCAAGAAAGCAAATGAACCTGCACAGGATGAACAAGAAAGAAGAGATCAAATACAGGCAAGATTTGTCAGAAGACATCATCCTGAGACATAAATCATTGGAGACAAACACGCTGGCATGCAAACAAGAAGTAAAGCAAGACAAGGTACATGTCTAGTTTGTGAATATGAACCGAAGAATGTAAAAGTTGCATTAGAAAATGATGAGTGGGTTAATGCAATGAAAGAGGAAATAGAATAGATAGAGAAGAACAAAACCTAGAGTTTAGTACCCAGACCTAAGGACAAGAATGTTATCGGTACTAAGTGGATATTTAGAAACACGCTTAATGAGAATGGAGAGGTAACAAGGAACAAAACTAGGTTAGTATGCAAGAGATATGCACAAGAGGAAGTAATACATTATGGTGAGAATTTTGCACTTGTTGCTAGATTAGAAGGAGTTAGAATGTTACTTGCATATGTTGCACACAAAAAGTTCAAAGTTTACCAAATGGATGTTAAATCTTCTTTTCTGAATGTAATACTTGAAGAAGAAGTCTACATAGAACAACCTGAAGGGTTCGTTGATTCAGACAACAAAGATATGATATTTAGATTACATAAAGCTTTATATGGTTTAAAGCAAGCACCGAGAGCCTGGTATGAAAGGCTGCATAACTATTTGCTAAGTATTGGAATTTTTAGAACCAGTGAGAAAAGTTATTTGTACATGAAAGGAAATTCTGATGACACTATCTTGATTGCTAAGATATTTGTGGATGACATAATATTTGGAGGAAAAGATCACATTTGTAAGTCATTTGCTGATGAAATGAAAAGTGAATTTTAAATGTCTATGTTTGGAGAGATTAAGTTCTCTCTAGGCTTACAAGTGATTCAACAGAATGATGGTATATTCATCACACAATCTAAATATATAAAGGAAGTATTGAAGACATTTGGCATGGAAGATGCTAAACCTATGGGAACACCGATGGCTACTAGATTTAAACTGACTAAACAAGATGGAACTACTGAGGTAAACTAGACATTGTACCGATCCATGATTGGTAATTTAATGTGTGTAGTTCATAGTAGACCTAATATAGCACATGTTGTTGGAATAGTTGCTAGATTTTCTGCAAACCCTAGAGAGTCACACATGGTTGCTACAAAGAGAATCTTAAGATACCTAAAGAAAACTAAAGATTATGGAGTATGGTATCCTACGAAAGGCAAATTTGAACTTAAGGTATACACCAATGCTGATTGGGCTGGAAATGTGGATGATAGAAAGAGTACCACCAGAGGAGCATTCTTCTTTGATGAAAGACTTGTTACATGGACAAGTAAGAAATAGTCTTGCATTTCCCAGTCTACAGCTGAAGAAGAGTATGTTGTTGTTGCTACTAACTATTCAAATATTGCTTATATCAAGAAAGTGTTGGAAGGTATGAATAAGGTAATCACCGAGCCAGTGATTATATATTGTGACAACACTAGTGCTATTAATATTTCAAAGAATCAAGTGATGCACTCTAAAACAGAGCACATATCTATTAAGTATCACTACTTAAGGGAACAAGTACAGGAGAAGCAAGTGAAGCTAGAATTTGTTACATCAAAAGAACAACTTGCTGACATATTTACAAAGCCTCTACTGAAGGATACATATGAATACTTGAGGACTAGACTTGGGGTCTATCCCCTGTCTACCAGTCACTAAGGTCATCTATAGGTTGCATCAGCCTAATCCTATCAGAAGATCATACATGTTGATGTAGCAGATTTCACACTTTGGACTTTTGTCTAAGGTTGTGAAAGGTTGAAACACTAGAAAATATTTGCACATCAGTATACTGAGATACAGAGAATGCACCGGACAATAGAGAGTTACATGGCTACTACAAGATCTGTATGTTTTTATTGTTCTTTGGCATTGCTATCAAAGGGAGAGGAATCTCAATATGAAGCCAAAGACAAAGGGAGAGATATATAAAAAAGGGAGAGCATTGAAGATCAGTTACTAAGAATAGAAGAAAATCTGTGAGCTAAAAAGATCATATCTGTAGAATTTAGTTTGCACTTGCAAATGCTTTTATGTAACGTAGTGATTAAACATATTAAGCTAGGGAGAGCTTGTACCGAGTTACAAAATTTGTTGACAAAGTTGTAGAATACATGTTTGATATGTGTATGGCATATTTCATATTGCTTGTGTTGCCATCAATGCCAAAGGGAGAGATTGATGAACTAAAACTGATTTGAATAAATTGTATGACTTGAAGATCTGTGATTTAAGATCACTGAGTTGCTGATTAGATATGTAAGATGATTAAATCAGCAATATGTTATCATTGATGTCAACTAGTTTTGACAATACTTATCTTGTAAGTTACCTTACCCAAACATCTGTAGAAAGAAGAAGAAAGAGGTGAAGAACAAATATATCTACATGAGGAAGATGGATATGATAGATAAAGATAAGGAATACATTGGTTAACTTATGAATGAGTCTATGACCTTATGTTATTGACTTGATTATGTTGCATTCATCTATGATGAAGGATAGAGAAAAATGCACAAAGCAGTGTGATCGGTTAAAGAAGCATTTCAGTATACACCAATGCAGTGTAGTGTATACCAAGCATAGTAAAAACTGATCTTGTGTTCACCGACGCATTTTTTTTGTTAACCGAGCAAGAGAAAATAACTAAATGACTAGTTTAGCCGATGGAAGTTGATGAGCTGTAAATTAATCTGTAACCAGAGTTGAAGATAATGTTTGTTACGAAGATTGATGGCTAACGTAATTCAAAGAAGATCTAAGGGATTGAAATAAAACATGTTACAGACACATCAGCCGAGGAAGGTTAAAGCGAAAAAATCAACAAAGGAGATTAAGCGGCAAAATCTGATGGATGTAATTAAAATAGTTTACTTATCTATTTAAGAGACTAGGATTTCATGATGAAATCATGCTACAAGAAGGAGACTACAAATATATTGCATGAACAAGCTTCATGCATGCCTGATCAGACTGGTTAAGGAGAACTAAACTGAAAAGATTATCGAGCGTTAGAAAGCTATAACTGAGAGATAGTAAGTTACTAAATATTGATTGAAATAGAATTGATATATTGATCAGAGGATTTTGAATGAGCTTAACATAGATCTGATAATCTGCAATTGAAGTTGTGTTTTAATTAGATAACCTGCTGTTACATTTTAACCATTGTAAACAGATAAATCTCTTAATAGAGTGGACTAGACAGTCTTGTGATGCCATTCATAGAGTGTACATTTGTTATCCTGTCAACCCCATAGTGAATGCTGGTTGGATGATAACGGTTGGTCTAAAATCCTCTAAAAAGGTCACACCTCATAGTTAATTTGTAATCTTTAAAAGGGTTGGGTCTTCACCGACCTCACTTCAGAAGAATGAACAATTTTTGGGTTGTCGGTCCCAGGTGGTTTTCCCTTTACAGGGTTTCCATGTTAAATCTCTTGTGTTATGTGTTGACTGTGATGATTGTTTGTTGTCATACTTTACATGTTGGATATTGGATTTGATCGGTAATCACTACATGTTATTAACTAGTAATCGGTAAAAGCACAAACAAAATACTATTTTATGTTACCGAGCTGCAGAAGTTTTAGTAAAATTGTTTTTGGATATACATTTTATGATTGGGACTATGGATAACTGATTCACCCCCCTCTCAATTATTCTAACATTCCCTCTTAGTAGATCCATAAGGCTGGGATTCCCTCTTTCCCTCGCCCTTTTTGTTATTGTTTCAGATGCCCTATACTATATCCTTAGGGAGAACTCTCTTTCCCTTGTGGTCAAAGGTATTTCCCTTCCTGGTGACTTTGAGCTTATTAATTATCAATTTGTTGATGACACTACTCTCTTTTTTGAAATTACTGAAGATAAGTTCTCTGCTTTGCAAAATAAATTGGACTTCTTCTACATCATCTCTGGTTCAAGGATATCTCAAACTAATTCTACCTTTCTTGGTTGTGATGAGCATCCTCCTCCTTGGTTTGGTAAGTGTAACTTTCAGTGGGGGGGCCTCATTTGATTATTAGATATCTTGGCATTCCTTTCTCTATTGGTGTAAAAGTACAAAGCTGTGTCGCACTAGAGGACATTTTTACTGGTTTCGGCTGAAATGGTTCCGGCTGGAACAGATCCGGCCGGACCAGTTTCGGCCGGACATACATGGCACACATGAGGTGCCATGTGGCATCAATGTGGCAGGGGAGTTCCGGCCGGAAGGGTTCCGACCGGAACCCCTCCATGAAAAACTATATAAACTCAAAAAATGGGTTTGGTGGCTCATTCAAAGGATAGTGTTTGGTATTGGGGGGTTCGGCCAGACCTGGTTTGGCTGAACCACCCTAAGTGGCATCCCATGTGGCAGCCAAATAAGCAAAAAAAGGTGAGTCACAAAAGTTCTCACTTCTAGACCTCAATTCTCTGTCAAAATTTACCTTTCTCTAAAATCTAAAAATACCCTTTTGTAGAGCTTGGAGTCAAGATTATGGTCATGTAATTTTTATTATGTTTTGATTTCATATAATATATTATAAGTTGAAAATACTTAGTAGGTATTTTAACATTTAAGAACACACTCGTTCAAAAAATATTAAAAATAACAAATCATGTCAAAAAAATGAAAACTTTATATTTAACACTAGAGGAGAGAGTCCTCTTCAAGAATATGTAATTTTTTTTTTTACTAGTGTAGATTTGATAGGGAAAATTGAACGCGAACAAAAAATTGTTTATTTCGGGTAACACCGACTTTGGAGAGTTATAACAGACAAAATAAATAATGAAATCAAATCTTTTTTTTTTTATGCATTAGCTATACATGTCATATAAAACATATTATGGAATCAAAGGAAAAAAATATTATTTGCATATAGTTTGTTAACGCGAACTAGACCCTATATTTTCAGCATATTTCAGGAATTAAAAAATGGACTTTAAAAATTAAAAAACTATGTCAATTTTTATTCAATTTTTTTAAAAAAAATTATAAGCATAAACTTCATCAAATTTTACACATTTCATTAGTTTACATCATCTTCAAATTCTAAACACAAATGTCACTTTTATGTTGTTAAAGTTGAAAAATTTGAATGTTGTCGTCCTTTTCCTTTATAAAAGTGCGACACAGGTTTGTACTTTTACCCATTGATCCTTCTCTTAAGGACACGTGGTTTTGGGTTAAAGACAAGATCTCCACAAAACTTGGTAAATGGCACAAAAAATCCTTGTCTTTGGCTAGCAGAGTTCAGGTGTGTCAGAAGATTCTTTTCTCTTATAATATATATTATTCCTTAGCTTGGATGTTTAGTAATTATCAGATTTTAGAAATCCAGAAGACCATCAGAAATTTCCTTTGGTCTGATGGTAAAGGTAATAAGAGGAAACATGCTGTCAACTAGGGTTGGTGTCACACTGGTAAGCTCCTTGGGGGTTTGGGACTGAAGGATCTCAAAACTCAAGGGATTTCTCTGGTTGCCAAATGGATCTTTCACTCTCTAGCTGGTGATCAACCTTGGAAGATCCTAGTTAGGAATAATATTGAAAGAGGTTTCCCTAGAGGAAGATAAATCTTGGAAAAATCTTCCTCTTTGTGATTGGATTGATGGAAACTTTCATGTTTTGGTCTGGGGTTCTTCTATTTTTAAATCTATATGGAAGGCTTAGGATCATGTTAAGCTCTTCCTCTCTAATAGGACCTTTCATGATTCTTCCCAGCTATATGGTGAAAGATACATTTGGTGGAACCTATGCAATGTTGGTAAACCCTTGGCCCTCTCTCAAGGCTATTCTGCTAGGTCCAGGAACAATTTGGGCATATCTCAGCCGATTAATATTTTTTATCAGGATAGTATTATTAGTTGGGATGACCTTGGCTCCAAATTTAACATTTATCATTCTCAAAAGAAAACCTATAATATGATCATCAGAGCTTGTAAAGATCTTCCTTCTGTTTGCACTGTGGACTCTCACATATTTCTTAGCCTTAAATGGTCGGATGGTACTACTATTTCTAAAATCAAATCCAAAAACATTTATAAAGTCATTGACTACAATGGCTTTGTTATACAACATGTGAATAATATTTGGTACTCTAATTTGGATGTCTGCTCTTGGAAAAAGCACTTTGGTAAGATTTGGAAAAGTCCCATTGAAAACAAAATCAGATGTTTTAAGTGGCTCATGATTCTTGATAGAATTCCTATATGAATGGATTCATCCTCTACTGATATGTGTAGCATCTACAAAGTTCCTGATACTTGTAGACATATCTTATTTGATTGCACCTTTGCTAAAGAAATTTGGGCTATGTGGGGCATTACTTATCCTAAGTTTGTTAATATCTTTGAAATTATTACTGGAAATATATATAATCTCAATAAGGATACTAACCTTTTATGGGATATTATATCTTCTAACATTTTTTGGCAGATTTGGAAATAGGAATGAAGAGAGGTATTAGTGCACTCCCAAAACCCTTACTGATTCTTTTCGAAAACTCATACTTTTTAAAATATCCTTCTAGGTTCATGTTACCATGTTGATCGAAAATAAAAAGTTGAGAAGGTTCCTTCAAACTGGGCATTCCACTATGTTCGCATATGAGATGAAGGATGGCTATGAGTGGATAAGGACTATGGACAACTTGTAGGTTTTTGAAGAAGTGCTAAAAAAGCTTAATCAAGAAATCAAAAATGTCAAAAATGCTTTTGATGAAAAGATCTTCATGCTAGCTCAAAGCCAGCAAGGGAAGAATGTGGTTTGGATGGAGAGAGAAAAAGGCTAGACTACTAGGGTTGATGAATATAATGATATTCTGCACTAGTTTCTGCTATTTCTCCTTTTGATTCTGCTCTTTTTGTTGCATATTCTTGATGGTATGTAATATTTTTTGATACTCTCAGTGACGAGGCTACGCTTCCTCGTTAAACTTGTTTATATACTTTTTTGATCTCCATATATAATATAAACAATTAAAAATTGCTTATATGGGAATACAAGAGGAAAATTGTCTAAACAGGAGTAAATTTTTTTTTGAGCTATACGCCAAAATAATCCAAGTTACAAGTGGCTGGAGTAAACTTTCAAAGGAATAAATTCAAAGAGATTAAAACCTTATTGCAAAGAAGAGATATGGTGATTATTTTTTTTCAATCACAGCATATCTTTAAATATTATTTCGGGAAATGTTGTTTTCACAATATACAGTTTTCACCAGGATTGGAAGTGAAACATTTCTACAGAGGAGATTAAGTGAAAAGATCTTGGAAACTATGCTTATTGCTGAAGTTCTAAAATTTACTTCTGATAAGCAATGTTTCTCGGATGAAATTTCATCAGCGGGAGTTACACCGATACAACATAAGCTCTATAATAAGATTTGGGTGGATACTACAGAACACACAAAATAATAGAAAATATGTTGAAAATAAATTTGGTGTCAATGAATCCGAATAGAAGATGTGAGAAATTTCAACGGCTTTTGCAATGATAGAACAATAACTATGAGAAAATTTGTTGATATAGGGACGGTGAATTATTTTGTCACTAATAAGTATTTTGTGAGAAGTATATGTTTAATTATTTCTGCAAAGTTTTTCAATTTCAGTTTAGTATTTTATAGGTGGAGCTTCTTTCTTAGCGATTTTGATAATTAGATAATTTACGTGTACCAAATAGATTTCCATCATTTTCCTACTCTCAGAATTTTTGTAAATAGATTATTTCAGCAAATGACATGCATGAAATAAAAAAACTAGAATATAAATGTTCCTTACATATCTAAAAAATATATAAAGAGAGATTACACTTAGTATTAAATTTTTTCTTGACTTATTTCAAAAGTTTAAAATAGACCTTAGTTTAATTTTAGAATTTGAAATGATTTCTATGGAGAAAAAAGAAAAATGAAATAGAAAGAAAAACTAGAATAGAAATGCTCCTTACATATCTAAGAAAAACTATAGAAAGATTGCATTTAGTTTTAAATTTATTGTTGATTCATTTCAAAAAGTTAAAATAAAATTTAGTTTAAATTTGGAATTTGAAATGATTTGCATGCACAAAAAGGAAAAATGAAATAGGAATGTTCCTTATATATTTATATTATTTTATATTTTTCTTCAATTTTCCAATTATAAGGATAGAAATGGCATGCATGCACAAAAAAATAAAAAAAATAGAATATAAATGTTCCTTACATATTTAAATATCTTTAGAAAGATTGCATTTATATCTAGATTTAGTTTTTAATTTATTTTTCATTTTGTGAAATAGAACATAGTTTAATTTTAGAATCTGAAATAATTTGCATGTGACAAAAGAAAAATATATAGAAATGTTACCTATATGGTATACAATATAACCATCTATCCACCTACATTATCTATTTACTTACCACCATATTATTCAAATAAAAATTGGTTTGAGATTTTATTTAATTATTGGAATTAGAATTTAGGGTTTAGGATTAGAGTTTAGGTTTAGGATTAGAATTGGGGTTTAGTATTTAGGGTGAGGAGTATGGTTAGGGTAAGGGTTTACATTATGGTTTGTATTATAGTGACTAGATTTAGGATTTTTGTTATGGTTGGGATAGAGTTAGTGTTAGGATTATGGTTAGAGTAAGAGTTTACACCATGGTTAGTATTATGGTTATTAGGGTTGACAATTAGATCTAGTTTAAAATGTATAATTTGGATTATGGATATAGTTAGGGTTTGAGATTATATTATAAATAGGGTTAGGGTTAGGGTTGGGGTTATGATTAGGTCTATATATAAAATTAGGGTTATGATTAGATGTAGAATTAATATTGGAGTTGACCTAATATTATACACTAACACTAATTACACCCTAACTCTTAATAAAATTTATTACACCCTAACCCTAATTACAGCCTAACCATAATCTTGACCCTAAATCCTAAACCCTAAACTCTAATCTTAACCCTAATCTAAAAGCCTAAACCAAACTTTAAACTATAATCGTAACCATAATCCTAATCCTAAACAATACCATAACCGAAACACTAAGTCCAACCCTAACACTAACCATGGTGTAAACCTAAACCCTTTTACTAATTGTAATCCTAAACCTTAACTCTAATCAAAATTTTAACCCTAACCATTATTACAAACCTGATATAAAACCCTAAACCTTGATCCTAACCATAAACCTCGACCCCTCATTGTAATAAAAATATAAAGCCTAACCATAATCAAAATACTAACTCTAAGAATAATATTAAGCATGATATAGACCCTAGTCTAGGACTAACCATGATGTAGACCCTAATCATAACCATAATCCTAACCCCAACCTTGACCATAATCCTAAATAATAAATTGTAATCATAAAATGAACCCTAAATGCAATCTTAACCCTAACTATGGCATGAACCTAAACCTTTATCCTAAACCTCTAGCCCTAATCAAAATATGAGCTCAAACCATAATACTAACCATGATGTAAATACTAACCCTGATGATAATCCTAATCCTAAACCTACAAATGATTCTAAACCCTAACCTACGAATGATTCTAAACCTAACTATATCACTAATCCAAAACCTAACCCAAAACCTTAATCATGATGTAAACCCTAACCTTGACCCTAAAGCTTAATCTTAATCCTAATCCTTACCTTAGCCATATCCAAACCCTAAACTTAACTATGTTATTAACCCAAAACCTAAATCTAACCCTAACCACGATGTAAACCATAACCATGCCATAACCTCAACCCTAGACCCCAGTTGTAATATGTATCCTAACTTTAACCCTAATAAACCCTAAGGAAAACCCTATCTAAACCTAATGTAAACACTCACCTTAATCATACTTATAACCCCAACCTTAGTGCTACTTCCAATCTAAACCCTAACCTTTCCATAATTCTAACCCTCACCCTAACCATACCCAAAACCCTAGCCCTAACCCTAACCCTAAAACATAATCCAAAAACTAATCTTAAACCCTAACTCTAACCATAATCCAAACCCAAACCCTAAACCAAATTGAACCCACCTCTAGCCCGAATCGTGATGTAAACCTTGATTGTAATCATAATCCTAACCTTAACTCTAAACTCTAATGCTGACAATAATCCTAACTCTAACTCTATCCATAACCTAAAGCCTAACCTTAACAATGATTCAAAGTGTAACCTTAACCATAAGCCAAATATATTTTATGGTTACTAATCAATGCGTAATACAATTATGGTTAGGAAAAGTAACTATATTATAATAATATTATATTAAATTCTATTTAATAAAAAATATTATATAATTATTTGCTAATTTATTCAATGTGCTACGTGGGCTAGCTAATATATACTCTATATTTAAGATACACCGAGTTGTATCGAGGCATTTAATTTTTTCATCATTCACCTTTAATAAAAATTAAAGTTGAAAAAATTCAGCCTCTCATATAATTTGACGTATTTTAAATATAGAATGTATATTAGCTAGTATAGCTACATAGACAATAATGATTTCCTATTTGATTTTATGTTTTTTCAACTTCTATTGGACTCTTGCCTAACTGAAATATACATAACTTACAAGTGTAATGAAAATGATGAGAAAATAACATTAATCCAATAAGCCTCTTGACCTTCCTTTTCCGTTAGCGTCCAAGAAAACTGAACGCTTGTTGTAATGATATTTATAGAGAGGGAAAGGAAATGGAAGGAAGTTGCAGTTTTGGCAATGGCTTCCAAATCTGGGGAGGGCTCCAGCTCCAACCCCAAAGAGAAGCCAAAGCGCTTTGTAATTAAGAAATGGGACGCCGTTGCCTTATGCCACGAAGAGGATCCAAACGCAGTTGAAGATCTGGCAATGGCTTCCACATCTGGGGAGGGCTCCAACTCCAACTCCAACTCTAGCCCAAAAGAGAAGCCAAAGGTGGTTGAAGATTTGGCAATGGCTTCCACATCTGAGGAGGGCTCCAGCGCCTCTGAGATTTGTGTTATTTGTAGAAACTGCATCAGTGAGCTCTGCATCAAGTGTGAGGACAATCAAGCTAATTCCACCAGAAATGAATGTAATGTTGCACGAGGAACCTGCAACCACCGTTATCACTCTCACTGCATAGCCAAATGGTTGAAGGAAAAACCCACCTGTCCTTTAGATACAAAGGATTGGAAGCTCAGAGATGAGAGTTAATATGGCTCTTGATTTTCTTTCAGTTTTACAATTCTCCTACAAAATATATGACAATATTTTTGGATATTAATTGATGTTTTTCAGTGTTATAATGCCATGATACAAAATTAATAACAATATTTTTCAAGGTGTTGTTTGTAGTATTCAATATTGACAATATTTTTGGATATTCATCGATATTTTTCAGTGTTATAATGCCATGATACAAAATATATAACAATATTTTTCAAGGTGTTGATTGTAGTATTCAATATTGACAATATTTGTGAATGTTTCATTAGAAAAACATCACAAGCAATATAAAATTCTTGGTTGACGTATTATATTACTTATACATGTTTTAAGATTAAAAATGAAGCAAGATTGTTTTATCCAAACTCTATTTGTTTGTTTTTCTTTTCAATTTTGATTTTTGCTTCTAGTCTAGAAAATAATGCAAAACTGAAAGATTTTGTTTGTAGGTGTTAATCGATTCAGCTGCAAGTTTTATGAAACAATTAATTTAGAAAATCTGTGAGAGCTAGCGTAAAATCTTTTTATAGCGATATATATGCATATGTTTTTCTTAATGTGGCAAATTTTCATGGTCGGATTATTTACAGTTACAGAATTTACAGCGACAGAATTTAAAATTCTCAGTTTTTCCTGCTAATTTATCGTTGGAAGCAAATGTTCCTGCTGGAGTCCTTTGTGTTGGGCGTATGAAGTCCAATCTTAATGTAACGGTTGCTGTTGGTTGAGAATGTCAGTTCACTGACATGTAACATTTTTTTTTGAGAATAACTCAACACTTACGGTTGTAACTGAAAATCTTTTCATCTTCCACAGACTAATTCTAGATCTGGTTAAATAGACCATTTAATGGTTGTTGTATTGTATTCTGAGAATTTAATAAAATAGAAAATCCCATGAAAGTGGATGTAGTCTGATAAGGTGAACCACTATAAAATTCTTTGTCTTCCGTCTGTGTGTTATTGTTTGTCATTTCTGATTTTATTTTTATTCTGTTTCTTCTGCATTTTCTTTTGAGCTCAAAAATCTACACTTCGAGAGATCATTTCATAGATCTTGATCAATTTTTATTTTTATTTTGATATCACCTAAAAAAATGCGGGGCAAGCCACAAGAACCAAGTTATATGGCCTCTGGCCGAAAAAGATAAATCACAGAAAATAGAAACAACTATAGACAATATTGTCATGTAGAGAAAGACCCTTAAGCTACAGGAGCAGTGGCAAAAGGAGGCAGAGCATCTAGTTCATATTCCTTTCCTCCCCAACCAGTCTCCTATGTTAGTTGGGGGTCTTGAAGCATCCATCCATCAACATTATCTTCTTTCTCCTTGTCTTCCATGCGAGGGAAGATTGCCAGTGCGAGTCAAGGAAAATCTTTCGAAGACGGAAGCCATCCTGAGCCATTTCCACCCGCTGGACACCAAAGGTAGTCAGTGGAGAGAGGGAGATCGACGATGCAGAGGCTGAGAATGTGAATCACCTCACCTATTGGAGTTGCTTCTACCACGATGCTGACCATGATAAGTGGAAAAAATGACAGAAGTTGAGGCATCTGGAGGTACCCAAGCTAGAATGCAAGGAGCATTCCCTGAATGTCATACGAGCTCCTATAAATGAGAAACCTCAAGGGCAACTTTATCTACCTTAACCTGAATCTACAACATAATAGTATTGCAAATATTGGCTTTAGAAAATAAAGATACATTAGTATCAATTATAGTATTTGAAAAACACATTGCATTTCTTTCTTTCCAAATTGCAAATAAAATCTCCATTTTGAAAGTGTGCCAAAGTTGCAGGAAATGAAATGAGAATTTTGGATTATTGCCCAGGAAGACCATTTTCCTAGAAAACATCATGGGGTGAAAAGGAGAAAAGAAATCGTGAATCTAGACCCAATAATTTTGTCCTCTTCAGAAAAACTAGAAGACATGAAGGAAAGATTCAAGCTAATGAAAAAAAAGGACAACGAGGATCTGGAATACCCAAACGGTGGAGTCGAGAGCCCAAAGGTAAACTTTGAAATAAAATACACTAGCTAAAATGTGCAATTTAGGCTTTGTAATACTGGACCAGATAGTAATAAAACACAATCTACAAGTATAATGAGAAGATTGCAAGTGTCATCTTTGACTCAAAACTTCCACCATCAATAAATGTCGAGAGTGTCATAAATAGCCTTATTTTGGTCGATAACGGTGGAAAGTTGTTTTGTGTACCATCTCTAGTCCTTCCACCTAGGAGAACGAATAGATATCCCAATCTTATGCAAAGATCTAGTGGCAGAAGAGAAATAAGTATTTCAAACATGTCACCATCCTGATGAGTAAGTCTGTATTGAGTTCAAGCATCCTCCCGAGTCTGGAGAGACATTGTGAATCTGCAAAAAAGATCTTGTGGAGTCTGGGGGCCATGCCTATAAAAGTGTAAAGCATGAATACCAGGAACTTGATCAAGAGGAAACTCTTGCATCTAAATTGGGGGTGTCCACCAGAGATTATGCTGATTAAAAGAAAGACCATCTTGAAACCCAGAACCATGTCATCTTAGCCAAGGTTTGGCTTCCTCCTATGCAAACCAAATTATCTTTTCAATAAAAGACCCTTGGATTTTCTTTGGCTCTCGCGCAAATAATTGAGTGGGAAAGTTGATATCTTTGGGCCGGTCGATGAAGAGGGTACCCAGAAGAAATACAATGTCTTAAAATAATTTTACATGCCTCATCTCATATAATATAACGAACCACCCACTTAAGATAAAGAGCTTGAGATTTTCTATGAGTGGAAAATAAGCTAAGCCCACCAGATTAACGAGGAAGAAAACAATACTCCTAGGAAACGCGATGAAATCCTTACCTTCAAGTATTTGAGGCCCACAAAAAACCCCTCAGTAAACACTCTATCTTGGCATAAGAAGCTTTAGAAGGACAAGTTATCATGATGAATAATATACATGTGTAGTAGCAAGGATCTTTGAACAAACTTAAAATTTATTGGCCAAAGAAAGTTGCTTGGTTATCCAATAGGCCAATTTGGCCTCAATTTTGGAGAGGACCATGCTCTAGAGTTTTGTAACAGATCCATGAAAAGAAAAAGGAATTCCAAAAAAATAGAATACTTGGCCATGTTAATCCATTTCCAATTATAATTTAAAATCCATTGGGGGGTGGAAGGGATGTCTAGTGATAGGAAAGCGTCTTATGTCATTGAATGGATGAGCCAAAAGACAAGCAAAAAGTCTCTAGATAATGAAGAGCTTGTTGAACATTTAATTCATCCTCTGTAAGGGTCTAAAAAGAATCATCAGTGAAATGTCCATTAACAAACTAAGAGGAGGAAAGAGGTAATGAAATATCATGAAATCTTCTAGTAGAAATGGTAGAAGCTAGCAAATAGCCAAGTCCTTCAATGGCTAAAATATACAAAGCTAAGGCCAAAGGAAATCCTTGGCGAATGGACCTATGTAAGCCAAAATTGGAAGACCGATTGCCATTAATGGTAATGCAGGAATTCGCATGTAAACAAAAATCATTTTGACAGAAGTCACAAAGCGAGGGATGAAGCCTAATGCAGATAACATGGCAAGAATAAAAGGCCATTCAATTCAGTCACAGGATTTTGAAAAATTAATTTTTAGAAAAATAGAAAGTTGGCTGGATTTGCGTGCCCATTCCATACCTTCTGAAACAATAATTATATTATCAAGTATAAATCTAGATTGAATAAATCTGGTTTGTTCTGGATGGATAATCTGGGGAAGAAAATGGCAGATTTTTAAAGTGAGAGATTTTGCAATTATTTTATAGGAGACATTGAGCAGAGTGATGGGGCACCAATTGTAAATATCTTCATGATCACTAGATTTAGGTATGAATTTTATGTTTATTTATTTTTTAGCCTAATGAACCCAACTGGAATGCTTCTAAATAAAAATTATGAAGGTCTAACACTACACAATACCAAAGGGCTTTGTAAAATTCACATGAGAAATCATCACAACCTAGAGATTTATCATCTTCCATTGAGAAAGAAGCCTCCCTAAGTTCTTGAATAGACAAGGTATGTTCACAGAAGGCTCTTTGAGAATCAGAGAGATGATTGGGGGCACAAGCTAAGAAATCACATGAATAGACGTTAATCTAAGAATTCAAAATGGATGTGTAGCCCTTAAAATACATCTTCATGTTTAGTATGCAGTGTCGTCAACTGAGATTATAATAGTTGGATTTAAATTTTAAAAGGATGGAATTATAATAAAGATTATAAATTCCTTTCTTGGTGAAATGATTCACATTCTAGTGCTTAGTTTGGATATTACTAAGGCAAATGTAAAACAAATTTTGGACTAGCCTTTGACAGAGGGAAGAAATAATACTTCCTTGGGGAGAGGAAAAGTTTCTTTCCAATGTCATTGGTTGAATAATATTCTATAATGTTTTATGTCTCCAAAACTAAATTTTCCACTTAAGGACAAAATTTATTTTACGAAAGAATTATTTTGTTTAAAATATTTTATGTGGTTTAAATTTAGAAAAAAAATTCTCTAAGTTATTTAAATAATATACCAAAATGAAAGAGAAATGATTCATAGTAAATTGAAAAACTAAATTTTAATAAATAGGTTGAAATTTGTAAATTAGGAATGAAAAAAAAAACATGAAACTAAATTTTGGAGGCCTTTGCTAAGGACACCTAGAATATTGCATGGACATCTAACCTATATGATGTAATTTTATATACATAAACCTTGTAGCATAAAATGCTAGAAAGTTATTTTCTAAATGAAATGTGCTCAAACATACACAAGAAATAAGGAAAAAAGAGAAATTAATTGAGGTGATACAAAAAATGAAAGTAAAAAACAATAAGCTACTGATAATTTCACAAATAAACATGGTGAACAAGAGGAATAAAGGAAATGCAAAGATATATATGATTAAGAGCTCCAACAAAAAGCTATAGCTCAAACAAGAGGAAAGTTTGAAACTGCTTAGGACCTTTCTATAAATGGTCAAGCCTTTATTTTGATCTTTTAAACTCCACAAGAAGCCAAGATTTAAAAAAATGTCAAAATGTACGCTCATAGCTTAGTTTTATGTATAAAACTAAAAGTAGTGATAAGAAGACCCAATGATACGATGAACACTATAATGGATTTCACAACAATTTAATTGTTAGACTTATTGTCATTGATATTATGGAAAATATGATTGTGTTATTGATACAATTTGAAGATCAAATATCACTTATCAATTACACTTGTGGATGGTAATTTTACCTTTATGTTGGATGACTAGGGTAATTTCCTTGCAGATATTTATTCATAAATGAGGGAAAAAATCCCTATTGGAAATATGTGTCGATGTTGTCATTTGATGTCAACTTGATGTGGGGAGATTGTTGGAAATATCTATCAGCCAAGATTCCAATAGAACGGAAATGGAAGAAAAACTTTGTATTGATAAAAAAAATGAGAATGACACAATATATAAATAATAGAGGAAACAAGCAAATTGGAAAAATAAAAAATTGTTTGACAAAACTATCAAAACTAATCTACTAACTAAAAATAAATAAAAACAAAAACCTAATAACAAGCCTAACACTCAAAAAGATTATACATTAAAATACCCCCAAACCAAACACTCCTCTAAATTTCTCAAACTTTTCTCTATCCAAGACTTTGGTAAGAATATCGGTAGGCTAATCTCCAATACACGAATATTTGAGCTATACACTATCATCTATCACATGGTGTGAAATAAAATGAAACATGGTATTTATGTGTTTGGTTCTATCATGAAAGACTAGATTTTTAGCCATTTAAATTATAGATCTAGATTTTTAGTAAAAAATGGTATGGATAAAACCTGTTGTTCCTACAAATCTTCAAGAATTCTTTGAAGCTATATGATTTCTTGAGTTTCCTTAGAGACTACAATATATATTTAGCTTTTGCAAAGGATAGGGTTGGTATTGGTTGCTTCTTTGATTTACATGAAATGACAGTAAATCAAAGACACATTAAGAAATAAGATGTATATTTTTCATCTTCTAAATTACCCGCATAATCTAAATATGAATATCCAAGAAAGTCATAGAATATTTAAGCCCATAGTTTTGAGTGCCTTGAAGATATCAAAGAACCTTTTTTACTACCAAGCAATTATTTTCTCTAGGTCTTTGCATGAACTTGTTTTTCTCTAATCACAACCCTAATTGAGATCACAAACCTTCTTCACAACCTTCACATCAAACATGAAAATAACAACAACCTTTTACAATGTGAGCAGTATAACTTATATAAACTTCTAGCATCGACAACATGAAATTCAAATACATTCTTATTGATTAAGGATGCTCCCCTTAATACCACAAACACATAATAGAAACAGAGAAACAACAACAATTTGCAAGAACAAAAAATGGGCTTCTTATTATCTCCACAAATGTGGAATTACAAATATTCAGAATTACAATATGCAAAGCCACATGGGCATTTTCCCTTACAATATTATGTAGGAAAATGCCTCGAATCATTACCCAGATCTACCCAAAACTGCCCTAGACAACACTACAGGCCTTTCTTATATAGGCAGTTTCCACTACTTGAGAAGGTTCCAAAAATTTAACCCTTAAGGCCGACCACCCTTAGAATTATTTATTTTTCATTTTTATTACAATAGGGTCAGCTCAAAATAATTACAAAATATAATTTTAGGTAGCCCAACTTTTGGAGGCCATAACTTCCTAACTGTAGCTCCGGTTTTCTACTATAACCACTTTTTGGAAATGGTAGGACTTGATCTACAGTTCCTAACTCACGCAAGCTCCAATCAGTTGGGGGTCGATCATTATCTAGAGCCTCTAAGGCTTTCAAAATTGAGCTCAAAGATTTCATACCCAAAAACCTCAATAACTTCACTTATACAGATGATATGGCAATGAAACTCAACTGGTAGGCTGATATGACTAAGATGAACCTCCACTTGTGAAATCAGAACATTCCGAGATCGTATGACCAACTTACTAAAAATATTAAGTTTCCATATGGGGGAGTATTCATAGCCATTCTGTAGTAGTTGTTGTTGCATTCATGACTATGATTTTCATTGATGTCAACATTGTGATCTACTGAAGGTTAGCAGAGAAGCAGACAATATTTAAGTTAGCACACGTGGGATATTGAAGATCAAGCTATGCGGAGTTGAGGACTTACTCTATGTTATGTCTTGAGATTGTGGTTAAGAGCGCATATGAAAATTCATCTATTCATGAAAGTTATGTGTAATTCAGTGGAAGTTGTATTCACCCAGTGTCCCTGAGTAGCGGTTTGTGGAAATTAGATGATATCTCCTAATCAGGATAGAATCTGAGCATGTGAAGTTGTACAGATGATGAAGACATGATGATTGTGACGTGGAAATGATAGAAAGGTTAGAGGTCACATGAGTGAAGAGGTATCCTTATTGGAAGCTGACAGTTTTATGTAATTGTGGAATTTTTGTGTAACGTGTGGAAGATTTTATTTTGTAATTTGTATGCCGACTCATTTGTAATTATTTGAGTGTGGTATGAAGGAAGGATTAATTTCCTTATTGTAGAGAGAAGGAATTGTAATGTACGATTGTGTGAAAGTGAATTGCGAAATTGTGCAATACTTGTTGTAAGAGGATATGTGAAGTATAGAGATCTAGTATTTAGATCTGATGAAGCAATTGGTGCAATTTGGCACAGTCAAAGGAGAAGTGATAAGTTATTGAGATCATTAATCTTTTGGTATTATTATGTTGAGTAATACAAAGATTATTTGGACAGTGTGTTCAGTGATCTTACCCTTGAAGCTATTTGGGCAGTGGGTCCTTCTGTCTTCCATAACTCCTAACAGGGTTAGAATCTTTTAACAGGGATTCAAAGTCTCCTAACAGAGTCCATCCTCTCACAAGGAAATTTCATATTAGTGAATCTTTTGTGGGCATCATTCCCACCGGGGTTTACTCTCCGATCAAGAGGTTCCCTAGTCAACATATCTTGTGTCATTATGTATGTATATATTTCTATGTTGTTAATTACATTGATTACATGGTTGAAATCTATTAAAGGTGATAAAATTTGTATTTATTTGATAATCGATTCACCCCCCCCCCCCCTCTTAGTTATCTTGGTGGACTTTACTTTGTAACAGTTACCACTATATCGCTTACCGATCTGGAATCTTCCAACTAATGCTTAGGAACACAAGTGTTCTTACCTATCTGAAAGACTGTACACCAACTAAATCTCTCTTATCGATCAACCAAATGAGTTGTGGTTGGGAACACACTATATTCTAACTATGTTGAGAATGCATCAGTGACCGCACCTCATAATTCTTCATCTATCACAGCCACCACTAAATTGTTGACCTCACTAACTACCAATATTTTGGACTTAGTTAGTTTCCCGCATCACCGATTGCATCATGCAGTTCATCAATTGTCAAACATGACTGAATTGACTTATTTTCCATCAACGACAACAAAACCAATAGCTTCCTATGATTGTAACCAATATACATCAAAATGATAACAATATCCCAAACTTATCACAATGCCAACATTATAGGCATACTAGTTTTTGTGCCATAGACCAATTCAAATGGTGTGAATCTTGTAGTTGTTCTCCATGTAGTTCAGTAAGTCCATACTAGTTCTGACAATCTTAAGGACCAATCCATTTTATAGAGTGCTACTTTTTCTATCAAAATTTTCTCAACATCCCTATTTGACACTTGCACTTGACCATTTTCCTAAGGATTATTGGGGGTATATTTACTGTGTATGAGCTTGAAATCATTCATGAGTTCTTGTATAAGTACCAAAATAAAATTTGGCTCCTAATTTGAGACAATTTCCCTTGGTACCCCATACCTAGTAAATATTTCCACATAATTCTATAACCTTATTATCTCATGCATGTTTCATTTCCCTAACTTCCACACATTTGGTTAGATGGTTAGTGTAGAAAAGTATGTATTCCTTTTTATTTGATGAAAGATCTATTGGGCCTATGAAATCAATGCCCCACTTATCAAATGGTTGAAGGACCAGTTGAGGTTGAAGAGGAATCTCATTTGATTTTGTTGGACATCTCATACATTGACATATGTCACATCTCTTGGTGTAGTTAACTAAATCCTTATGTAAAGATGACCAATAATATCCCATGTAAAATACTTTGTATGACTATCCTTTAAGTTTCAAAGTGTCCTCCACAAGGCTCATCATGCGAAGCATGTAGAATCTCATAAATCTCATCTTCTCTAATATAATGTCTCATAACATGATGCAAGGGTAGGGTAGCTATATGCAAAATCAAGGTTAATTAAGACTATCTAAACCCACAAACATGCCCTGCAAAGAGTTACACAGTGAAAGCAATATGAAATACACATGAATTCAATGAAAACATAGTGGATATGAGGCAAGCAATTGGACACAACACTGGAACAATTATATTAATCCTTCAACATGCACGACTATGAGGCCTTTCGGGTTTCGGTCTTATACAATGAAATCATTGTAATCAAGATCATAGTTCAAATATTAATTCATGCGCTCATGCTACTGTGATCTAGAAGTATTCCTTACTACCTAGCACCTCCTTGCTTTCCCCCAAACAACAGTGTAAGCTCCAAATATATAGCCAGCAAAGCCACAAGTCAGCCAATCAGGCATTTAATACATTATAGGTCCACACTAAGGAGGAGAAACCAAAACTAAAGCTAGAAACAACAAAACATGATGTGAAGATGGATTTAGGTCCACAAAAGATCTAAGAATAGATCCCCAACTATGCAAGATCTAATTTCCCCACATGCTTCTGCGCAAGCCGAGATATCACATGTTTCATGAGAGAAAATGGCAAAAAATTGATGCCCGAGGAAAATTGTGATAACTTCCAGATCCAAGTGAATTATGACATGCGCCCTTAGGAGAGTGTTCACAATTAGGTTCACTACACAAAATTAACTTTGCAAGGCATAAGACCAACATAAACATCAGCACTAAAATAAACATCAGGTTGGTAAAAGAAACATGAAATATTTTTGGTGATGCAATATTTCTCAAGACCCAAGATGCTCTTGCATTAGACACCTAGGGTAACAAAAGAACTAATGTCCACATCAGGCACTGCTCAAATTTTGACCTGAATCATAAAGATCCAACTCATCTTTTGTAATCCATGAACTATCTTCAACCGACTTGTCTTTCCACTAAACTAGGTATTCCATGTAGTCTTTTCCTCTGGTACTCTTCGTTACTCTTCTATTTAAGATCTTCTCAATGTTGTCTCTATCCTTCTTAGGATAATTCAGATCATTACATATCTCATCAATTGTTTCAAAGTACTCAAAGATATATGTAATGTTGAATATAGGTGATATATCCGTGTCCTCTGGTAATTCCACTTCATAAGCATTTCCACTGTCAAACTTCTTCAGAATCTTACAAGGTCCAAACTTTTTCATTTTCAGCTTGTTGTAGGTACCCAGTGGAAATCTATTCTTCTTCAAATGAATCATAATGATGAAAAGTGCTCCCCTTAATACCAAAAACACATAACAGAAATAGAGAAACAACAACAATATGCAAGAACAGAAAATTGGCTTCTTATTATCTCCACAAATGTGGAATTACAAACTTTCAGAATTACAATATGCAAAGCCACATGGGCATTCCTTTACAATATTCTATAGGATAAAGCCTCGAATCAATACCCAGATCTACTACCCAGAACTATTCTGAACTGCCTAAGATAATAATACAGCCTTCCTTATATAGGCAATTTTTCCACCGCCTGGGAAGGTTCCAGAATTTTTAGCCAATAAGGCCGACCAAACTTAGAATTATTTTATTTTACATTTTATTACATCATAGTCGGCTCAAGATAACCTTTGAAACCCGAATAGAAATTTTGAAGAAAAATTATTTTCTGCCATTTCAGGTGGTCCAACTTCCGAAGACCATAAGTCATCACCAGTTGACCCGCTCGGCTATTATAACCCCATTTCAGAAATGCCACGAAGCACTCTACAGGCTTGACCCGCGTAAGCGCCCGTCACCCAAATTTTTGACCTCATCCGGGGCCTCTAAAGCCTTCAAAACTGAGTTCAAAGTTTCTGTACCCTGCTCCCAATACCGAAAATCTTCAATATCTTCCAATATACACTTGATCTGGCAATGAAACTTTGCTGGCAGACTTATATGACCAAAATGAACCTCCAAGAAAGAAATCAGATCATTCTGAGCACATACGAAAATTACCAAAAGTAGTAACTTTCCATAAATAGCAGCTCTACACAAAATAGCCCTTATTGAATACAAAAATAGAAATATTTTTTGGGTGATGCAAGATTGCTCTTACACCCAGGATGCTCCTGCATCAGACACCTGGGGTAATTTGAGAAGTGACCCTGTCACGACTCAGGTGTGTAGAGGAAAACCAAGACGACTAACCTCCTCCTTTGTCAGCCATGATGAATCTTCAACAGGTCGTCCTTTCCACTTGACCAGATATTCTTCATATGTCCTATTCCTTGTGCTTCTACCAACATGACTGTCCAGTATATCTTCGATCTCCTTAGTGTCTGAACTAGTTGCTGGAATACTCCACTGTGCTGCTGTGATCTCATCTTCAACACCTCCTTCATGATACTCTGTCAGATTTGAAATGTTAAAAACTGGTGAAATATTCAGCTCAGTAGGCAATTCTACCTCATATGCATTTCCTGAATCATGTTTCTTCAGTATCTTACATGGCCCAAACTTCTTCATTTTCAGCTTGTTATATGTACCAACTGGAAACCGCTCCTTCCGCAAATGAACCATGACTTCATCACCAACCTAAAATTCCTTATACCTCCTTTTCTCATCTTCCTTAGCCTTATACTGTGCATTCATCTTGGTAATATGCTTCCTCACCTCCTCATGGATGTTCTTCAAATGTTCTGCAAAATCTTTAGCTTCAGCACTACTTATTTCTCCTTTATCTATCTTTCTCAATTCAGATGCATTTCTTGGACTACTTCCATATACAATCTGGAATGGTGATTTACCAGTGCTCCTGTTGACAGAATTATTGTATGCAAATTCTGCCTGTGGTAAAATCAAATCCCATCCTGTTGGTTTATCTCCAATCAAACATCTCAGCAAATTTCCCAAACTTCTATTCACCACCTCTGTCTGTCCATCAGTCTGTGGATGATGTGATGAACTAAACTTCAAATCTGTCTTCAACTTCTTCCACAATGTACGCCAAAAATATCCAACAAACTTAGTGTCCCGATCTGAAACTATGGTCTTTGGCAAACCATGAAGTCTCACTACTTCTCTGAAAAACAATTCTGCTACATGAACAGCATCATTAGTCTTCTTGCAGGGAATAAAATGTGCCATCTTTGAAAATCTATCAACTACCACAAAAATTGAATCGTGTCCCTGCTGTGTCCTCGGTAAACCAAGAAAAAAGTCCATGCTAATATCCTCCCAAGGCTTCTCTGGTACAGATAATGGTTGATACAACCCTATATTCTACTTCACTCCTTTCGCCATCTGACATACTCTACAACTTTGTACAAACTTCTTCACATCTTGCTGCAACTGTGGCCAATAATAATTCTCACTAACCAAACCAAGGGTTTTGTCACGACCAAAATGTCCAGCCAATCCTCTGCTATGCTTCTCCTTGATGAGATTCTCCCTCATAGAACTTCGTGGAATGCACAACTGACTCCCTCTGAATAGCATATCATCCTGGATGATGAAATCCAACCATTTCGTCCTGTCTAGAGTAACAGGTTCTGTACAAGCTTTCCAAGCTTCACCAAAATCAGGATCCTCTGGATACAAATTCTTGAGTTCCTTGAACCCAACCACTTCAATCTGCATCTCTGTCAGCAATAGTTGCCTTCTGCTAAGAGCATCTGCAACCCTATTAGACTTTCCACTTCTGTGTTTCAAAACAAATGTATAACTCTGCAAAAACTCAACCCATTTCAAATGCCTCTGATTCAACTTTCCTTAACTATTCAAATATTGCAAAGCTTGATGATCAGTATACAAAACAAACTCCTTAGGAAGCAGATAGTGCCTCCACTTTTTCAATGCCTAAACTATAGCATAAAATTTTTGATCATAAACATAATATTTTCTCTTGGCATCATTTAATTTCTCACTGAAATAAGCAACAGGTTTACCTTCTTGGCTCATAATAGCTCCTATTGCAGTACCACTAGCATCACAATCTACTTGAAACACCTTATCAAAATCTGGAAGTGCTAAAACAGGTTGTTCGGTAACTTTTTGTTTCAATAATTGAAAACTCTTTTCTGATCCTTTAGTCCACTTAAACTCTTTTCTATCCCCTCTCATTGTTTCAGTCAAGGGTCCACAAATACTGCTAAAATTTCTGATAAACTTTTTGTAAAAGCTAGCTAGACCATGAAAAGATCTTACCTCAGTAGCACTCCTTGGAGTAGGCCATTCAAGGATAGCCTGTACCTTCTCTGGGTCCATTTTTAGACCTTCTGCTGAAACTAAAAATCCCAAATACACTAACTCTTTCTTCAAAAAACTGCACTTCTTCAAATTAATCAACAATTTCTCTTCTCTCAACTTCTCAAATACCATACGAATATGCATCATATGCTCATCCAATGTCTTACTAAAGATCAAAATATCATCTAGGTAAACAATGACAAACTTACCCAGAAATTCTTTCAGAACCTCTTTCATGAGCCGCATGAAAGTGCTCGGTGCATTGGTTAGCCCAAAAGGCATGACTAACCACTCATACAGTCCTTCCTTTGTCTTGAAGGTAGTCTTCCATTCATCTTCTTCTCTGATTCAAATCTGATGATATCCACTCTTCAGATCTATCTTTGAGAAATACACAACTCCACTCAAACAGTCCATAATATCATCCATTCGTGGCAATGGAAACCTGTACTTGATTGTGATCTTGTTTATTGCTCTAGAATCTGTACACATCCTCCACTCTCCATTCTTCTTTGGTGCTAATACCACAGGTACAGCACAAGGACTCAGACTCTCTCGAATCAATCCTTTCTGTAACAACTCATGTACTTGTCTGTTCAACTCCTCACTTTCTGCAGGTGTCATTCTGTGTGCTGCCTTATTTGGAAAACTCGCTCCTGGGATCAAGTCCATCTGATGACTGATCTTCCTGACTGGTGGTAATCCATCAGGCACATTATCGGATACAATATCTTGAAACTCATTGAATAAATCTGCAACTTCTACAGGAACATCTTCTACTTCCTCTTTACCAGCTTTTGGAATTAAAGCAAAACATACATGCTCATGCCTCATACCATCTAGGAAATTTTTTCCATCAACAAATGTTATTCTTGCATTACCACATACCTTTTCTTCGGTCTCCTTCAATGGTTTTAGCTTATGTCGCACTCCATCCTTTGTCAGGGAATAGGTATTCGCACGACCATCATGTACAACACATCTGTCAAACTGCCATGGTCTACCCAACAACATATGACATGCATCCATAGATATGATATCACACAATACCTCATCTTGGTATCTGCCAACCTTGAACTTTACTAGGCATTGTTCATTGACCATGACCTTGTGGTCATCCTATACCCAGGCAATCCGATATGGATGTGGGTGTTTCTGTCTCTTGAGCTTCAACTTTGTCACCATCTCTTCTGACACCAAATTGTCAGTGCTTCCACTATCAACGATCACATCACAACATTTACCTTCACACTTGCACCTGGTGCGAAACAGGCTCCTCCTTTGCTCAGGTTCATTCTCACCACTCAACAGGACTCTTCTGTTAATCAACGTTTCTCCTCTTTCACCATCTTCAGAATTTGATGATCTGGCATCTTCATCTACATGTGCAACTCTGGCCTGGCTTTCATTTCTCCTGTCTGTTCTGCCTTGGCGCTGAGGACATTCAAATGCCCTATGACCTTCTTCTCCACAGTGAAAACATGTTCCATGGAAGTCACCTCTTCCAGATCCTTCTCCTCTTCCTCTTCCTCTCTGATCTCTATTATTCTGATCCTGGAAGCGATTGAAATTATTTCCTCGCTGATTCTGACTGCTACTGGCCTCATCCTTCTTTTTTGGATCTTCATTTCGGCCACCATATGACCGTCCACCAGATCATCCACCGCGACCTCTTTCATTTTGTCTGCTCTCAAACTTCTTGTTCAGCTTTTCCTCTACTTTTAGGGCAAACTGGTATGCCTCTTCAATACTGTTCATTCGAACCAGATTCAGCTCCTCCTGAATGCTTGGCCTTAACCCATTAAGGTATCGGGCAACTTTCTCCTTATCAGCTTCTGCATGGCCTGTTCTGATGAGAAGTCGATAGAACTCCTCTGTATACTCCTGAACAGATCTTCCTGCTTGCTTCAAACTCTGCATTTTCTTCAGTAGGTCAAGCTCATAATCAACAGGAATGAACTGTCGCTTCAATTTATCCACCATCTGATCCCATCTTGTGATTTTATCTTTCCCTCTTCTATTTCGCTCCAATTGAATTTCTTGCCACCAGATCTTCGCATGACCTTTCAGTTTGGCCTTCGCAAATTTGACCCTATCAGGATCCTCAACATCTTCATACTCAAAATACTCCTCACATTCATTGATCCAGTTGATCAATTCCTCTGGGTTAAGATTTCCAGAAAATGTAGGAACCTCAATCTTAGGTCTTTTCCCAATCTTGGAAATCGCCCGAAAAAGTCTTTCTTCCTCCTGGTTCACAATTTCAGCTTCTCCTTCTTGATATTCTTCTTCGGCTTCATCCTCGCTTTCATCTCTGACATTAAGATTCATTCCTCTGTGAATCTCTTCTTGCAATGCTCGCACTTGTCTTTGCAGCTCTCTAACCTCAGGTGTCATAGCACCAGCTCTTCCGCCACGTTCTCTTCGTGGAGGCATTTTCGCGATGCGCGCTGAAACCCTAGCCACGGTCCTGGTGCAAACTACCTCACAGTCGGCGATCTATTTACACACTCAAGAACTCCCGCTCTGATACCACTTGATGAAGGGTGCTCCCCTTAATACCACAAACACATAACAGAAATAGAGAAACAACAACAATATGCAAGAATAGAAAATTGGCTTCTTATTATCTCCACAAATGTGGAATTACAAACTTTCAGAATTACAATATGCAAAGCCACATGGGCATTCCTTTACAATATTCTGTAGGACAAAGCCTTGAATCAATACCCAGATCTACTACCCAGAACTATTCTGAACTGCCTAAGACAATAATACAGCCTTCCTTATATAGGCAATTTTTCCACCGCCTGGGAAGGTTCCAGAATTTTTAGCCAATAAGGCCGACCAAAATTAGAATTATTTTATTTTACATTTTATTACATCATAGTCGGCTCAAGATAACCTTTGAAACTCGAACAGAAATTTTGAAGAAAAATTATTTTCTGCCATTTCAGGTGGTCCAACTTCCGAAGACCATAAGTCATCACCAGTTGACCCGCTCGGCTATTATAACCCCATTTCAGAAATTCCACGAAGCACTCTACAGGCTTGACCCGCGCAAGCGCCCGTCACCCAAATTTTTGACCTCATCCAGGGCCTCTAAAGCCTTCAAAACTGAGTTCAAAGTTTCTGTACCCTGCTGCCAATACCGAAAATCTTCAATATCTTCCAATATACACTTGATCTGGCAATGAAACTTTGCTGGCAGACTTATATGACCAAAATGAACCTCCAAGAAAGAAATCAGATCATTCTGAGCACATACAAAAATTACCAAAAATAGTAACTTTCCATAAATAGCAGCTCTGCACAAAATAGCCCTTATTGAATACAAAAATAGAAATATTTTTTGGGTCATGCAAGATTGCTCTTACACCCAGGATGCTCCTGCATCACATAACCTCATATCCAACTTTAAAATATTTATGTCTCCTTCTCTGATCTACTCTTTGTTTATATTTCAGATTACTATCTTCCAAGTTCCTCTTAACTTCATCATGGAAAGTTGTCATGTATTCTGCAAAATGATCAGCTTCAACACTTCTTCTGGTCTTAGTAGGTAATTCTCTCAACTCTATAATTCCTTTAGGGTGAAATCCAGTAACAATCTCAAAAGGTGTCTTCTTAGTACTTCTATTCACAGAATTATTATATGCAAACTCTTCTGTGCCAAAACTAAATCCCAATTAGCAAGCTTATCTCCAACTAAACATCTCAACAAGTTTCTCAAACTTCTGTTCACAACTTTAGTCTATCCATCTGTCTAAGGGTGAAATGTAGAACTAAATTTCAATTCAATATTCATCTTCTTCCAAAGTGTTTTCCAAAAGTAACCAATAAAATTAGTATCTCAGTCTGAAACAATAGACTTAGGAAATTTATGCAATCTTACCACTTCCTTGAAAAATAATTCAACTACATGCAATGCATCAAATGTCTTCTTACAAGGTATGAAATGTTCCATCTTAGAAAATCTATCAACCACTACCATAATAGAATCATTACCTCTCTGAGTTCTAGGTAATCCAAGAACAAAGTCCATACTCACATCTTCCCAAGGTCTATCAGGTATAGGCAAAGGTGTGTACAATCCCAAATTCTGACTAGTTCCTTTTGCTACTTGACAAATTCTGCAACCTCTAACCATTCTATGTACATCTCTATAAATCTGTGGCCAAAAGTATCTTTCTAAAATCAATTTCACAGTCTTATCAATCTTAAAATGTTCAGGAAGTCCACCACTATGTTTCTCCTTTATTATGTTCTCTCTCATAGATCCTCTAGGTATGCACAACTGAACTCCTTTAAACAACATGTCTTCTTGATTGAAATAATAGGTCCACTTGTCATTTACTATTTTTTCCTTACAAGCTTTCCAAGGTTCTAAAAAATAAAGGTCGGTTTCATATAAACACTTCAAATCATCAAAACCAAGCATCTCAACTCTCATCTCTATCAGCAAACTTCTTCTTTAGCTCAAGGCATTAGCAACCTTATTTGACTGTCCACTCTTATGCTTCAATAAAAAGGAAAAATTCCGCAAGAACTCAACCCACTCCATATGTCTCTGATTCAACTTATCCTAACTTCCCAAATACTTCAAAGCTTTATGGTCAATATACAACACAAAATATTTAGGCATCAAATAATGTCTCCATTTCTTTAAAGCTTGAAAAATAGCATAGAATTCCTGGTCATAAACTAAATATTTTCTCTTGGCATCATTCAACTTTTCACTAAAGAAAGCTATAGGTCTTCCTTCTTGACTCAAAATAGCTCCAATTGCACTACTACTAGCATCACATTCAACTTGAAAAACTTTACTAAAATCAGGCAAAGAAAGTGTAGGCAATTCTACAATTCTTTGTTTTAATGTTTCAAAACTCTTTTTTGCTCCATGTGTCCATTTGAAATCGTTTTTATCTCCCCTCATAGTTTTAGTCATATCATTACAAATAGAACTGAAATTTCTGTTGAAATTCCTATAAAAACTTGCCAATCCATGAAATGATCTTACCTCTCCAACATTCTCTTGTGTAGGCCAATCAAGTATAGTTGTTACTTTCCCAGGGTCCATCCTCAAGCCATCAGCTAAAATTACAAAACCAAGGTACACAATCTCCTCTTTCATAAATGAACATTTCTTCAAATTAATTAGCAAATTTTCTTCCTTCAATCTCTGTAATACTTGTATGATATGTTCAAGATGTTCTTCCTTACTCTTACTGAATATCAAAATGTCATCAAGATATACAATTACAAACTTACCCAAGAATCTTTTCAGAACTTCATTCATCAGTCTCATGAAAGTACTAGGTGCATTAGTCAAACCAAAAGACATAACCAACCATTCATACAAACCTTCATTAGTCTTAAGAGCAGTTTTCCATTCATCCCCTTCTCTAATCCTAATCTGATGATATCTAATTTTCAAATCAATCTTTGTGAAATACTCTTCTCCACTCAAACTATTGATTATGTCATCCATCCTAGGCAAAGGAAATCTGTACTTTACTATTATCTTGTTTATAGCTCTAGAATCAGTGCACATTCTCCATTCCCCATTCTTTTTAGGTGCTAATACAATAGGTACTACACAAGGACTCAAACTTTCCCTAATCAAACCTCTTTCAAGAAATTCTTGCACTTGTCTATTCAACTTAGTTTTTTCATCAGGTGTCAACCTATGTGGTGCTTTATTAGGAAAACTAGCTCCAGGTATCAAATTCATACAATGACTTATACTTCTCATAGGTGGTGAACCATCAAGTACATTATCAGAAATGATTTCATGAAATTCAGTCAACAAAGGTTTAACCTCAAGTGCATGTTCTAACTCATCTTGTTTCTCAGTTTTTCTTGGAATTAAAGAAAAACAAACATTATGTTCTTTCATTTCTCTTGCAAAATTTTTACCATCAACCAAACATACTCTTCTGACTGTAGTACAATGACCTTCATCAAACTTTTCTATCAAAGGCAATAACACTTCTTTCTTTCCATCCATCCAAATAGTATATTGATTCAATCTACCATCATGCAAAGCTTTCCTATCATACTGCCAAGGTCTACCCAAAAGAATATGACAACAATCCATAGGCATAATATCACACAAGACTTCATCATGATAATTCCCAATTTTGAATTTAACAAGGCACTATTCACTTACAAGTAGTTTACACTCCTTCTAGATCAAAGCAATATGGTAAGACTTAGGATGTTTCAATCTATGCAACTGCAATTTGTTAACCAGCTCTTCGGATGCCAAATTATCAGAACTTCCACTATCAATGATTACTTTGCAACATTTGTCAACGATCTTACATCTGGTTCTAAACAAAATTTTCCTCAGAACAGGTTCTTCATCAGCTTTTTCATTCCACAAGATCCTTCTTAGCATCAAGTTCTCACCATGTTCAGGTTCATTAGATAATTCCTCAACTTCTTCACAAGCCAAATTGTTTCTACCATTACCTCCAATCTTCTTTCCAGAGTTAGTACATTCAAAGGCTCTATGTCCTTCTTCACCACATTTTTAACAAGTACCTTTAAACCAAGATTTCTCTTCTCTTTTCCCATTATTGTTATTCATAGAGTAACTAGTGTAGCTACCTCTAGAGTAATTACCTCTTCTACCATCAGGTTCATCTTTCCATCCTTTATCTTGTACTGCATTGTCAGATTTGCTACTTTCTCCATAAGATTTGCTTCTACTTCTCTGAAATCTGCCACCTCTTCCTCTCTGTCTTTGTTCATGTCTCTTTGTCAATCTTTCTTCTTCCTTCAAATCAAATTGGTATGCTTCTTCCACACTTTCTATCTTCACATAACTGACCTTGTCATGAATAGATGTCCTCAGACCATTTATATATCTAGCCACCTTCTCAACTTCATCATCCACATGTCCAGATCTGATATCCAATTTGTAAAATTCCTCAGTATATTCTTTCACACTCATGTCCTTTTGTCTCAGATTTTTCACTTTTCTCATCAAACTAACTTGGTAGTCAGCTGGAAGAAACTTCTTCTTCATCTTTCCAAGCATTTTCATCCATGTCTTGATCTTTTCTTTTCCTCTCTTCTATCTCTCAATCTACAAATGATCCCACCAAAGAGATGCATGACCTTTCAACTTTTTGACTAATATCTTAACCTTCTTAATATCAGGAGTACCTTCATACTCAAAGTACTTATCCATCTTAGAGATCTAATCCAAAAGTACATCGGTCTCAAGTCTTCCATCATAGAAAGCAACTTCAACTGCAGGTATAGAGTTAGCCTTAGATAAAACTCTCAAGAGTCTTTCCTCAGCCTGCTCAACTTCAAGTTCAAGATTAGGTGCTACCTCTTCTTCATCACTAACATCTTCAAGACATGAAACTCTTCTTTGGGCTGTCTCTACAGCTTCAATCCTAGTTGCAATCTGCCTCAACATATCCATGATAGCATTATCATTTCCTCTACCTCAAACCATCTTGAGAATCAGGTTCCAGCAAGATCATAACCTTCTGCAAGTTATAGGTTAGATTTTAGATCTACCACCCTACAACCAACCCAATAAGGTTCTCTGTGATCCAATCCATAAGAAATAACTTGCTCTGATACCACTTGATGCAAGGGTAGGGTAGGTATAGGCAGAATCAAGGTTAATTGAGACTATCTAAACCCACAAACATGCCCTGTGAAGAGTTACACAATAGAAGCAATATGAAATACACATGAATTCAATGAAAACATAGCATATATGAGGCAAGCAACTGGACGCAACACTGGAACAATTGTATTAATCCTTCAACATGCCCGACTGTGAGGCCTTCCGGGTTTTGGCCTTATACAATGAAATCAGTGTAATCAGGATCACAGTTCACATATTATTTCATGTGCTCATGCTACTATGATCTATAATTATTCCTTACTACCTAGCACCTCCTTGCTTTCCCCCAAACAATAGCACAAGCTTTAAATATATAGCCAGCAAAGCCACAAGCCAGCCAACCAGGCATTTAATACATTATAGGCCCACACTAAGGAGGAGAAACCAAAACTAAAGCTAGAAACAACAAAACACCATGTGAAGATGGATTTAGGTCCACACAATATCTAAGAATAGATCCCCAACTGCACAAGATCCAATTTTCCCGCATGCTTCCGCGCAAGCCGAGATATCATATGTTTCATGAGAGAAACTGGTAGAAAATCAATACCCAAGGAAAATTGTGATAACTTCTAGATCCAAGTGAAATATGGCATGCACCCTTAGGAGAGTGTTCACAATTAGGTCCACTACATAGAATTAACTGTGCAAGGCATAAGACCAATAAAAACATCAGTGCTAAAACAAACATCAGGCTGGTACAAGAAACATGAAATATTTTTGGTGATGCAAGATTGCTCAAGACCCAAGATGCTCCTGCATCATAACATTGCCAGGTCTAGTATAGAATAAGTACCCCGAGATCCATGATTAAGGGAGACTCTTCTCAAAAGATGCATATTCTCTCTAGGAGAGAAGTGTAGAGGTTTCTTTCATATCACCAAATAGTTAACAATATCTACATACCAAGGATATTGAGTATTGATGGAAAATAGGTACTCATCAAGAAAAGAGTCATCTATAACATGCTCTTCTCCTCCATTGGTTAATATTGAAAGAAAATCTTCCACTACATTAGCTCTCCCTATCTTATCTACTATATAGTGATATTAAATTTTTTAAGTAGCAACAACTATTTAACCAATCTACCACTAACAACAACTTTATTCATAAGGTACTTATCAAATTTTTGACGTAGAAATAACCATTTAACGAATCTACCACTAACAATGAGTTTATTCATAAGGTACTTGATTGTTGCATGATCTATGAGTATAAATACTTGATACCCTATTATATAGTACCTAAATTTATTTATGGCATATACAACTACTAGCATGTCCATTAAATAGTGACAATATAATTCAACTTAGTAGATTGAAGGTTTTTACTAATGTAATAAATAATATATTTAATATTACTTTCTTATTATCCTCGTACATCTCCTACAACATGGTTAGATGCATTAGTGTGGATATCTAGAATAGAAATGTCTAATTTGGGCATCTTAATGCTAGTACCTTGGTTAATACATCCTTAAGTTACAAAACTGCTTCATGACACTCATGAGTCCAATAAAAATTGGCATCCATTATCAATAGAATGTATGGGGGATATGTATCTGGATAAAATCTTCAATGAAGCATTAATAGTATCTAGCATGGCCAAGGAAAATCCTAATATGTTTTATCTGTGAAGGGACAAACATGTTTGATATGACTTATATCTTCATTAGATGTACATGTATACCATGTTTTGATATATAGTATCCTAGAACCACACCTTCTTGCATCATCATATAACATTTCTCATTGCTCAAAGACAGGTTGTCCTCTCTACATTAGAAATGTGGGTAAAATTACAAACTTATGTCGCACATTTCTAAAGAAAAATGTTAACACAACCAAAATTGTTCAACTTCAACGACATAAAAGTGACATTTCTATTTTGAATTTGGACACGATGTAAACTAATGAAATATGTAAAAAATGATAAAGTTTATAAATATTATTTTTTTTTTAAATGAAGAATTGATATATTTTTTTAATTATTAAACCCAACTTTTCTATTGCTGAAAAATGATGAAAATCAAGGGGTCTAGTTCCCACAAAAAAACCAAATGTAAATGAACTTATTTTTCTAGATTTCAACATTACAAAAAGAGGACATATGTATCCAATGAAAGAAAAAAGAAAAAAATAGTTTTAATGTATATTTTGTCTGTTATAACATTTCAAAATCCAACATACCTAAATTTGATAGTTTTTATCTCCCACCCTATTTTTCCTATCAAATGTATCTTAATCAGAATTTTTTTATATAGATTTGTGAAGAAGAATGTCTCTAGTGATCCATATATTTTTAAAATAATTTTAATATGATTCAATATTTTTATTCTTTTTTCGGATCAACCTCTTCGCAAATATTACAATACCTATTTGCAGTATATTGTAATTAAAATATATTAAATCTAGTCAAATCATTATAAAAATTGTATAGGTTGATTCTTGACTTTGAGTTCTACAAAAGTGTATATTTAGGTTTTTGAATAACTTAAATTTTGAATGAGAAATGTTGGACAAAAGTCAAAAGTTTTATTTTTATGAGGATTTTAGTGATGTAGTTGCCACTTAGGATGTCATCTAGGAGGTTTTGGTCGAAACCATTCCATCTGAAGCTCATTGAGTGAATTCTTACCAATTGTTTTCATCTAACATATTTGTCTTATCTATACGCATGGGTTTTTGGCTAGAATAGTTTTAGTTGAAAACCCCCTCCCACAAAGATGTTATGTAGCTATAGTATGGGTTTAGTTGGAACACTTCCAACCGAAATGTTTTTGGCTAGATTCATTTTCTTTGCTTAGCCTAAAGTGCTACATAGATTTATACTTTTACCCAAGTACTTGCTAGGATAGATCATCCTATACCTAGGAGCCAATCTACAAACATCCTCCAAAAGAGATGTTATCAACATAAGAAACTATATTACATTGAGATAATGAGGTGAATAAAAAGGTACAAAGGCTCTACTTAAATAAGAAAGAGTAGATAGGAAGCATGGACATTGTTGAGATAAGTGTCTCAACTTGGAGGAAGTAGAGTTTTGATAGAACTCAATAATATCCTCAAGGATGAGTTAGAGTCCAAATAGAACTCAACAATATCCATTTATCCAATTAATGAGTGTACCTAATAAAACTTAAGTAAAGAGTAAATTGGTAAGACACCATTTACTCCAACACCCCCCCTTAATTGTAACTTAGGGAGTACAACAATGCAATAGAGATGTTTTATGGGTCCTGAAAAAAAGCCATGTCAGCTACCCATGTACAACTGCAATGCAATCTTAGGTAATTAGAGAAAAGGAGAAAACCTAGTGGGAGAAAAATCCTCTCGAAAAGAGAGAATGTAAAGGTTTGTGAAGCCTTCAAAAAAGATGATATGAAATCATGAATATGAACACCATTGAAGCACAAATAATTTGTAGATAGATTTATGTTGATGACTAATATGATGATATATATCTGATGATCCTTATCTAAAAAGATGATGATCAAGAAGACAACAATATGTATGAGTGCTCTAATTGACACTTCTTGAACAATGATCAGATGGAAAAAATGACAATATTATCTCTCAATCGAAGATACAAATGACACATGAATATGCATGAGTGACCTTCACAACACAAACAATGATGTTGTTTGAGTGATACCATTATCACTTTTCAACCATGTTGAAAATGCAGGTGAAATAGTCTAAAAGGAATCCAAGAGTGTTTCAATGCACTTCAAGAGAAACCAAGGAGCCTGCACAAAAGGGGACACAAGAGTGTCTCAATGTACTTCAAGTGAAACCAAGGAAGCATTAGTACAGACAATATGATACACCCCATAATGTTGAATTGGGTGAGGCTTGATATATCCGTTGAAATGACATGTCACTATGCTATGCATAAGGGATCCAAAGAGTATCTGCAACTCAGCAAAGGGTGTATGTGGTCAAACTATACACTCGCATGAGATAAGAATTTTTAAAAAAAAATGTTGTCATGGAGAAACTCTTACTTTGACAAAGAAGTGATTGGAAAACAAAGGCTTTACACAACCCCCCATGGCACTTTATACTTTAGTGTGAGTATAATAATTTTATGGCACATCATGTGTGCAAAATCCCCAAAAGACATGGATGAACATTGGATCTAATATGTCAATGTGCTTATAAAGGATGCTCAATTGATTTAAAGGACAAAAACTCAAGAAAAGACTTGAAAAAAAATGCACCGAGGAATAGTGCATTAAATCATCCTTGTGACAATTCTTTGTTTTCCAAAATCAAAATCCAGATGTCCAAATTGTGGTTAGTTGAATAAAATCACCTATTAAGGCCAAAAGATGAAAAAAACCCCACCCCTCTTCATGTGTACCTAGGGGCACGAGTTTGGTCCTCTATGGGACCTAGTAGCTCAGCTTGTCAGAAAAGAGTTCCCCTCCTACATGGAAATGGCACAAGAAGAGTTGATCAGGTGGTTGGGTCTGATTGTGGCTTTGTGCGCCACCCCCATAACCACCAAAAACCTTTAAAGGCAGAAGTAAAAACCTGCAATACACAATGTGAATTCATTTCCAATGAATGCACACACAATCTTGAGATTATGGAAGAGTCTGCCTCCAGAACACAGTTGATCAACACTGAAGGAAAGTTTGTAGTGAAAAGGATATTACCATGAATATGGAATAAATCCACAAACAACTCCAAAGCTCCAGCCAATTTCAACGACAACGTCTAAATCGTAAACTAAAACGCATATCTTACCAAGGGGAACACTTAGTTTTTTTTTCAAACTTTTTCAAACTTCCCTTATAAATTTTACATTTTAGGTTATGATTTATCCAATACCAATTTCAACTATCCAGGATAGGTGCCGGTTGGGGCCACATTGTCGAGATGACATCACATCAAAATGATAGTTCAAAGTTTGATAGCATTCTGTGGGCAGTGGCTAAATAGCTAAAAATTTGCACCGGCCCCACTAGCCCATTTCCATATGTATGCCATAATGAATATTTTCTATATCATGCATTGGATGATATGCTGACGTACAACCTACAAAATTTTTGCAAACCGTTCCTAGCAAATCATATAAAAAAGAATTTATTATTATTATTTTATTGTTTACCCTTCCCACAAATCCTTTATTAATATTTTTCCAACTATAAAAGGAATATTATATGTAACTATACATAAAATATATGCTATTATTTTTTAAAATTGTATATTAAAATTAATTAGTTTAAATTTGTAATTTATATATTAATTTTATAATTTTAATATTAAATACTTCAAATTTTATAAATTTGTATTTTAATCTTTTAGTATTTCTATAATATATATATATATATATATATATATATATATATATATATATATATATATATATATATATATATATATATATATATATATATATATATATATATATATATATATATATATATATATATAATATTTTTTAATTGTATATTAAATTTAAATATATAATTTTATATTATACTAATTATAACTAATTTATAATTTATAGTATTTATTTGTATGTATTGATAGATGATTTATATATAAAAATTAATATTGTTTAATTTATAACTCATAATATGATAAATAATTATAAAATTAAATTAAAAATTGATAATTATGAATCAAAATTGAAACATAGAATTATAACAAAAATAAATTATTAAATATTAATTTATGTTGAAAAAAAATGAATGTAGAAAATTATATTAATATTAATGTACTTTTTTTTATATTAAAAAGAGAGAGAGCAACAACAAAGGATTAAACCATGAACCAAAAGTCAATGGAGGTAAGCCTCAACCCAAGCAAAAAGATCAGTATAGAGTAACATCCAACATATACAAAAAGATAAAAGAGTATAACCACGAACTGTACATCCAGAAAAAAGAGGTCTCCAACAACAGATCGATTCTGCAGAATATTATTACGGTTGATAGCCCAGGAATTCCAACCTAAAGGGCCCTCCATCCAAATGACCTATTTATTATTAGTGGTTTGAGCCATCAAGGCCAACTTGTCTATAGGGGAATCACCATTGTCTCTAATTTCTTGTAGGAGTCGGTCAAGAACCAGGTTGAAAGTAGAATGACTAAACATACTTTTTCTTGAGACATACCAATCACTAAGCTCATAGATGAGCACAGTCATGTGCCCATCCTTTAGGAGGTGAGCAAGATTCTTCCTCTCAAGCTTCAGAGTAACATAAATCTTCTCAACCACATGAGAAAAGGTGAGACTTCGAAAAGACTCAGTAAGGGTTCTAGTAATACCTTGAAATCTATCTTCATTCCTAGCTTTCTGAATGAACCAAAGAATAGAGGAAGAAAGAGATAACCAGAGCATATTGGCAAATTTTTTAAGGCCATCAATAAAACCAATAACAACCTCCAAAATAGTAGTGAGAGTATTAATTTTAATCCCAAAAAGATAAGATATTTACTTAGCAAAATAACAGTAAAAATAATTTGTCTGCTAGTCATCAGAACCTTGCAAATATTACAAAGATCAATAGAAGAGGAATCTCTACGCAGAGGCAGCCTATCAATTAACAATTTCCATTTAAAATATTTGATCTTAGGCACTACCATACCCTTCCAAAGAAAATAAATTACTTATGCCAAACATAATTATCATGATTAGAGTACCACAAATTGTTAACATGATCTATAATTTCAAGATTGGAAGAGATAATTCTATAAATGTTGTGAGCTTTAATGTGAGAGAGAACAATACCATCAACCCATTTGAAGTTTAGGAAGCTGTGGGAATCAACAAAACAATCAAATTGGGGAGGGAGGATATGAAAAGCTTGCAGGATCATGTTATAGGTCCTCTTCTGGGAGGGAGGAAGATTATACTTATTTTTGAGAGAGTCCCAACTAATGAGCTCATCATGATCAAGGATATCAATAAAAGAGGTAATGCCAGTAGCAACCCAAGATTCAATAGAGAAGCCTTGTGTAAGGGCCAGGGGCTTGTTTAAGTGATAAAGATTCCACCAAATTGATCTCTTTCCATGGATAGAGTTAAGGTTACAGGGATTGGTATCCACTAAATGGCCTCTAACACGTTCCTGAGCTTTCCAAATAGTCTTAAAGACACTAGATCCTTGTACAAAAACTGAGAAGGTGGTAGTAACTAAATCACTGAAGGGGAGTCCCTTCCAAGACTTGGCCTTCCTAGGGACTCCCCTCTAAATATTGTGTCTGACAAGAATTTTCCAAGGTTTAGATCCCTCAAAGGCATGAAAAATCCACTTGGCTGCAAGAGAAGTGCCTTGGAGTTTGAGATCCTTGAGCCCCAGACCACCATACTTCCTATCTACATGGCACCAATCCCAGCGGATAGCATGCATCTTTTTGCTACCTTTTCCATCGGACCACAAATATTTTCTAATACATTTTTGGATCTCAAGGATTTGATAGCTACTAAATATCCAGACAAAAGAGTAATAGATATTATAGGAAGAGAGGATTTTTTGACAAAATTGGATCCTACCAACCAGGGAAAGGTATCTGCTATTCCAATTATTGAGTTTCTTAGAGATCTTATCCTTAACTCGCAGCCACATATCAGTTAGAGAGGGGTCAATCAAGAAGGGTATAGCGAGGTACTTGACAATCTTGTTAGAGCCCCCCCATTGGATACTCCTATGGAGGATCTAATCTGGAGGATGGTCCTTCCATCTAAGGAGAATGGATCTAGAGGAGGAAATATGAGCACTAGAGATCTTACAAAAGAGTTGAAATTTTTGGTCCAAGGCATCAAAGTTATTGGGAGAAAGTTCAATAAACAGAGAAGTGTCATCAACAAACTAAATATTGATCAATTCACTACCCTCAGGTAATAAAACACCATTAACTTTAGGGGAGAGGGAATCATCTCGTAAGAGATAAAAAAGAGCTTCATAGGCTATAATGAACAAGGTAGGGGCATGTTATGTCTATTTGAGCATTAAGGATTGTCATTAGTATCAAAGATGATCAGTCGGTTACCTATGCTATCTAGTCGGTAAAAAGGAAGTACTACAAGCTACACATGTTAGTCGGTCAACTACATAAGCCTTCACACCAAGTTATCTCAAGGAAATACCGAGAAAAAAAAGATATTAGTTCTAACTGAGCACTAGAGTAGTTTTACTGAGCATTAGTGTATACCAATACCAAGCATCAGTAAACACTAAGCACACTGGACACCGAGCACAAGTATAATTACTGAGCAGTATTGACAGTGTTTACCAAGCAATCCATGAAAGAAAATAATAATTGGTTTTGGCACATTTATCTATGCACACGGTTACAATAGAATCATAAAACATTTTACCAAGATCGAGGATCATTTATTGTAGATGTAATCATTAATTGTGATGATGATCTCTATGTAATTGTTAGATCTAGGTTATTTTTGTATACAGTAGATCTTAGGGTTTTTCCTAAGATATTGTAAACCTAATTAGGTCATGAAAGTTTAGGTGGTCATGAAATATTATAGAAGTATGCTATATAATTCCAATTCATGTCATTTTGACATAAGTATGGTATGGTATGTGAAGGATATCTTGAAGGAAGAAGCCATCTTCAAGACATCAGTTTTCAGACAAGGTTGAGCAAAATTTTGAGACATTCAGATTAGACAGAATCAGACAAGGCTACCAAGTAGTTCAGAGGCAAGATACTTGCATATCAAGGTGATATGCATTCAATACTTCATAGATTTTTTCAAAAAAGGTTAAGTTGTTAATTACAAATACATCCTAGGTTATTCTCTAATCATTGTAACAGAGTTAGCAAAAATCTCTTAATAGAATAGACCTAATAGTCTTTTGTAAATCTCTTAACCAAGTACACACTCAAGTAGTGTTGCTAAAATCCTTTAACCAGGTGGATCTAGCTGATCTAATTGTTACTCCTAATAGGGTAAGATCATCAAAAGTGATCACAACTTGTAGCCTTAACCAACAAACTTTATTATCTACAATAGTGAAGAATTTATGGGTGTCATCCCCACCACATTTTTTACCTTCTAACAAGGGTTTCCACATAGCCAAAATACTTGTGTTATGTGATTGATTTATTGTTTGATTTCATATAGTTTATATTTACAAGTTAATTGAATGAATGATGTATACAATGGATTCAGTTGATAGATGAGTTTACAATTATTTGCTAATTGAGTTTTTGGAGTTAAAGTTTTTGAGGGGGCACTGATTCACCCCTCCCCTCTCAGTACCCTATCTTTCCATTCCAACAATTGGTATCATAGCATAGATTTCTTAATGGATGGTTTAGCCAATGAAGAGTAAAGATCTAATTATGGAGAGATACAAGTTGGACAAAATAATAGAGAATCAAAAGATTTAGATGCAGATGTTCATTGAGCTTAAAAACATGCCAAGGATTAATTGAAAAAGTTACTAGTACAAAGAAAGAGCATGGCTATTAGGGAGTGTGAAACTAAATACCATGAAGAGGATATTGATGATCTATTTGAGAATTTAGGATCTAGTTCAAGAAGTATTTTGACAGTTCTGAAAGTTCTACATTTGATTTGTCTAAGAAAAATATTCATTTGACTAAACAAGTGAAAGCCCTGCAGATCAGTCAAGAGACACAGATGGTGAGAATGATTGATGTAATGAACAATCTAGACAAGTTGAGCAAGAGAGGAATTTAGTTGTTGAAGATAGAAGACAGATGACTGAACAAATTCAAGAAAAAGAAACTGAGATATAGAGACTTATCGAGCATCATTTGGAAATATCCAATCAGATGATTATTGTAAGCCAGGAGATCAATTGAGTAAATGGTGAGTTGTCAAGAAAACTTGAAGATATTGGAGTACTCAGGGAAGAGAATGAGAAATTGATAAATGAAGTAAAAATGAAGCTACAACACAATGAGATGATGAAAAAGGCTGAAGATAATTAAAAAAGGATTGATGATTTTCTGAATAGTCAAAAAGGACTTGGAAGCACCCCTGGATTAGGCTATACCAAGTAAGGAGAATCATCCAAGAAAGTTGAACAGGTGAATAAAAAAAAAAATCAGAGACCTAAGACACTGACATGCTATCACTATGGAAAACCAAGACATACTTCAAATATTTGCAAGAGTAAAGCACAAGGTAAACCTAAGATAACTCCTAAGTTTAATGGTTATTGTTATCATTGTGGTAAATTTGTACATCAAGTACATGAGTGTATAACTAAGCCAAATAAGACTCCTAACAAACCTCACATGGAGAAACTATGTTACACTTGCAACAAACATGGACACACCTCATAGGAGTGTAGAGAAAAGATGAAGCAAGTCTGGACACCGAAAGTACATAACAAACCTTATCAACCAAAGAGACAAGGTAATGCTTACACTTGGGATTACAACACATGGGTTAACTGCACAATATGTGGAAGGTATGGACACATTGCAGCAAATTGTATGAGGAAGAGATGGGCTGGAAAATCACAAAGCTGGACAGGCACTAGTATGGCATGTTTACATTTTCATAAATTTGGTCACCTAAGTAAGGATTGCAGAGACTGAGCACCAGAAGAACAAATTTTTGAGAATGGAAACACAATTGCAGATATCATGAGGATTAGAAACACTATGTGGAGAAAGTTATCAAATGAGAATGTTGAATCAAGAAACACAGTCAGTGAAACCTCGTCCATTGGATTGGGTGACATCACTACCTCCACCTAAGGAGAAAAGGGTATGTATGGAACTAATATTCCAAATTGATCTTATCTTACATACAGTTCATTATATTTGATGTACACATACCAAATCTGCATGAATTAAGATGCATTATGGTTTATAAGTTTTGAGCTAACAAAGTCACATAGTCGATATATGCAAGACCGAGTAAAAGTGTTACCCATCGATAACTATTATGCAAGGTTAACTAAGTATCAGTATTAACCAAGTTGGAAGTTATGTGTTAACTGATCTATTGTTATTTTGCGATAATCACCGAGTTGATAGTTGTCGCTGAGTTGTAAGTTGGTCGAGCATTTATGAAAAACATCTTGAGAGGGAATTTGAAAAAGGTTATAAATAGATGGAGACTTAGTTTATTTTTCACAAAGTGATTTTGAAGAGAATAAATTTCTAGAGATTGAATTAAAGCAAAGAATTTCAGGAGCATTCAAAGCAATTTTAGATCCAACCGAGTGTGTTCTTCATCATTTCAAATTAAGTACAGTGACTACTAAGCTTATTCAAAGTATTTACCTAAACCCTAAGTTGAGAAAAAATGGCATCTGGGTCCAAGGCAAGAAAATATAAACTTGTAGAAGAGGAAGTGAACTTGATTATGTCAGCTAACTGTGATGAACCCTAATATAAAATTCATCTTGAAGTTGTAGCTAAGATTGATTTAGTGGGATATTTTTCAAGCATACCCCCTAGGGTTTTGTTAGTTGAAGATGTTAGATCGTACATCCACTACAAAATAGGAGAAATAGGAGATTTTTAGATGTGTGCATCTTTCTAGAACTTTTTTGTGTTGATGGAAACCTTAAACTGGAATATAAACAAGTTGAAAGAATTGGTCTGACAAATGCCCTAAGTTTTCCAAAGAACTTTAAAAATGAATGGATTAGGATTGTGTTAAGTCAGTTTCACAATGGGAAATTTTGGTTGGATGAACTAGTTAAAGTGACAAAGAATATGATTCACACAATCACCAGGTATCCAACAACTGATAAATCCAAAGCTTTTCGTAGTGCTTCTAGGGACGATATTGAGAAGAATACCAGAGCAGTATGGGATGGTCAAGCACTAAAGATTGGTTCAATCAATGACCCAGAGGTTAAATTTGCAGCTCATGTCATCTATTACAAGATTTATCAGTCAAGTAGACTGAACAGTGTGCCATGTGGAGCCGTTTACATTGCATATAAGATTGTAAAGAAAATTTGCCAGTTAGACCTTGCCGATCTTCTTTTGAGGTAAATTGAAGAGAACATGAAGATTATCCAATTGGCAAAGTCCAATACTTGTAAGTTTGGATCACTTTCAGTTTGCATATTCTTCTATGTACAACAATTTTTCCCCTCTGTCAGTAATGTAGAGTGGTCAACCAACAAGTCAGTCATAGTGCAAATATCAGCTATGATTAATGACTTGGGAAATAATTTGAACATTTTTTTTGATAACTACTTTGAACATTTTAGGATCAGAATGAATTCTCAAAGTAGAATTCCCAATAAATTGGTTGAAGAGTATGAAGAGGATATTTTTTTTCTTGTGGACACCGACCACACACTGATAAAGGATGTGGAGCCTAGGATTAAATGGTTAGCCCCCATGGGTTATGAAATGGATATTGATTTTTCTTCAAAATCAATCAAGGCTCTGCTAGCTACACCAAAGGATAAGAATGCCAAAATATTTGGAGCATATGAGGAGGTCAATACAAGAATAAAAACATTCCTGGTTATCAATAAGATAACAAAGAAATCAAGAAAGATGATGAAAACTCTAGTTGAGAAGTTTGGAGATGATATTGGATCATCTAACAGTTCACTGGTTGAAGTTGCAAAGGAAGGTCAATTACTATTAATTGACAAACCACATGATAGTGAAGAAATTGATTCGAATAAAGGTACAGATTCTACACCAAATTCCACTTTATGAACTCCAAAGAAGAAGCAGTTAGAAGTGAAATCTAGGGCACGCACAAGGTTAGCAACTGCAGCTTCACTACCACTAAAGAAAGGAGTTGTGAAGTATGCAAAACCAAAGGCAACAACACCTACAAAGACATATACCAAGAGAGGTACAAAAGCTACTGCTAAAGCCCCGAGGAAAAGAAGAAAATTGATAAGAGGTAAGTAAAATTTAGATGATGAGGAAGATGATAACAATCAATTTAAAGTTGTCAGCAATAAAGATAGATCAATTGATGAAGTTTCTAAAGATATAATAGAGAATGGTGAACTCATTGATCCTGAAATTAGTCAGTTTGAGCACATGTCAATCGAGGATTAGAATAAAATAGAAGAGACAATCATCCAGATGATGATTCAATTTAAAAGAGTTCCTATTGAATTTTCCAAGCATTTACCTAAGGCATTAGAGGAAAGAATCACTCATAAATGGTCCTATGGCTTAGACACCAAGAAAACAAAGATGGAACAATCCCTAGTTTTGGCAATTCCTAACTTGTCTATTCCTGAAATTGAGGAATACATGACAACATATTCAAAGAGATTCAGAGTAAAGAACTGGGCGATGCAAATACTAGATGAAAATCTGGTAGACATAGATGAGTCTAGTCAACTCATCTAGACATGAATAGTTGAAGCCCGAGAGCAAGTAGAAAAGGTGGCATTGGCCAAATCATCTAAGAAGAAAATGGAATCAAAAGGAAAATGAATTCATATTGAAGATGTAGACTTGGCATTGAAACAAGACAAGATAGATATATTAGATACTGAGGTACCTGATAATACATTTTCCACCGAGGTCTTATGTTTTTCACAGGATATACCAGATCAAGCTAAGATCCAAATTGTAGATAAAAAAGCATTAGATGTACTCATTGAGGACATCACAAATGGTGATCCTGATGACAAAGATGATGATGAGGATATGAATGTTTTTGGAGCTACTACACAAGAAGAAGGTACTTTTACCGAGCCAGTAATCACATCATTACCGGGTGAACTTCCTATCTTGATGGAAGTAGTTGAAATTGTAACTAAGGAACAACCTGAAGGCTCAAACCCTGAGCAACCAATGGATACATCAAGGGAACAAGGAGTTGGTATACTGGTAGAAACAAATGAGCTTGAGGTCAAAGAGGTAAAAGAGGCAGATACACAAGGCCAAGATGACCCTAAGACAACCAAGGCAACCCCACCTGACACAACATCAAAAGCTCCATCTCATTCAACTAACACATAGGTTACCGAGGAGTAGAGAAAAGAGGACAGTATGTCAACTAGGAAAGAAACACAAAATGTTGAGGAGAAAGCTATAGTTCCATTTGTGAAGAGCTCACCTCAAGAGCCAAAGAAGAAACATGGAAAAGGGCCAGTCACACTTGATGAAGTTATTGTTATACCATAATGTGACCTGAGGACCCTAGACCCTGAAGAACTCATAAAATATGGGAAATTGTGTACAAGAAAAGTTGAAGAAGGAATGCAAGAGCAAGGAGATATTAGAAAATGTAAGAGATATCTTACAATAGGTCATACCTGAGGTATAGGTATATGAAGACACACCAATCATGGACCAACTTGCTACCCTTGCATAGGAAATCAATGCCCCTGACATTGAAGCTGAGAAAAGAATTAAAGAAAGGGCATATTCAAAGATACAACATAAACTTGTAGAGAAAATCAGCTAGGAAGTGGCAATTAACAAGGTCAAATTATCATAGGTAATAACTGACATTCAATCTATTACTCAATTAATTATTCATATGTTGATTAAGCTTTGCACTGTGGAGACCTTCACTAGTGAGATCAGTGAGAATATTAGAAAGATGGATACTGAAATCCAAGCTAGTGCACAAGCAGCCTTAACCGAGCTAGATGCTTTTGCTAAGCATATGCTGAAAGTTCAAGAACTCAGGTGGTTAAGAGAAGATTTGAGGAAGCAGGAAGAAAGGATAAGTGACCAAGTCATCAAGCTAAAAATAGAGTTGCTTCCCTATCTTAAGATTTTTGAAAAACATGTTGTCAAAGCACAAGATTTAGTTTCAACACTAGAAATTTATGTGTTGGAAAATATCTTTGACATGCATGCACAATTCGGTCTTGAGAACATTGGTCTAACCAACTTGAAAGAGGAATGGGAAAACCTCTTAGATTCTTTGAAGAAAATTCACTAGCATATTTTTGACAAACTCTAAGTACACAATTTTGTATTTGACATTATTATCAAAAAGGGGTAAAAACTAATGTATATGCCAAATTATGTAAATATATGATAAGTGTACTACATACTACCAGGAGCATGTACTGAGGGGGAGAAAATTTTGAAATTTTTTTAAGTTATGGTATCTATGTATATATGGAAAAGTTAGAATAAATGTTTGAGACATCAGGTCTATATACATTCAAGGTTTTGATACTAATGCCAAAGGGGGAGATTGTTATCTCTATTTGAGCATTAAGGATTGTCATTAGTATCAAAGATGATCAGTCGGTTACCTATGCTATCTAGTTAGTAAAAAGGAATTACTACAAGCTACACATGTTAGTCGGTCAACTACATAAGCCTTCACACCGAGTTATCTCAAGGAAGTACGGAGAACAAAAAGATATTAGTTCTAACCAAACACCAGAGTAGTTTTATTGAGCATCAGTGTATACCGATATTGAACATTAATAAACACCAAGTAGACTGGACATGGAGCACCAGTGTAATTACCGATCAGTATTGACAATGTTTACCGAGCAATCCAAGAAATAGTATAGTAATCTATTTTGGCACATTTATCTATGCAAATGGTTACAACATAATCATAAAATGTTTTACCAAGATCAAGGATCATTTATTGTAGATTTAATCATTAATTATGATGATGATCTCTATGTAATTGTTAGATCTAGGATATTTTTATATACCATAGGTCTTAGGGTTTTTCCTAAGATATTGTAAACCTAATTAGGTCATGAAAGTTTAGGTAGTCATGAAAGATTATAGAAGTATCCTATATAATTTTAATTCATGTCATTTTTACATAAGTATGGTATGATATGTGAAGGAGATCTTGAAGGAAGAAGCCATCTTAAAGACATTAGTTTTCAGACAAGATTGAGCAGAATTCTGAGACTTTCAAATTAGACAGAATCAAACAAGGCTACCGAGTAGTTCAGAGGCAAGATACTCACATATCAAGGTGATATACGTTCAATACTTGATAGATCTATTTTAGACAAGGTTAAGTTGTCAATTACAAATACATCCTGTTATTCTCTAATCATTGTAACAGAGTTAGCAAAAATCTCTTGACAGAGTAGACCTAATAGTCTTTTGTAAATCTCTTAACCAAGTACACACTCAAGTAGTGTTGTTAAAATCCTTTAATCAGGTAGATCTACTGATCTAATTTTTACTCCTAACAGGGTAAGATCATCAAAAGTGATCACAACTTCTAGCATTAACCGAAAAACTTTATTATCTGTAGTAGTGAAGAATTTGTGGGTGTCATCTCCACCACATTTTTTACCTTCTAACTAGGGTTTCTGCGTAACCAAATTAATTGTGTTATGTGATTGATTTATTGTTTGATTTTATACAATTTACATTTACAAGTTAATTCAATGAATGATGCATATAATGGATTCGATTGATAGATGAGTTTACTACTATTTTTTGATTGAGTTTTTGGAGTTAAAGTTTTTGAGGGCACTAATTCACCCCTCCCCTTTCAGTGCCCTATCTCTCCATTCCAACAGGGCAAGGGGTAAGCCTTTCTTGATGGATCTACTAAGTTGAATAGGTTGGGAGAGAGAACCATTAATATTAACTTTGGAAACTACATCTTTCAGTAGAACTTTGACAAAATTATAGAATTCAGGCGGGAGACCAAAGGCTTGCAGCATCATAATAATAAAGTCACATTCAACTCTATCGTAGGCTTGTTCAAAGTCAAGGAGATACATGGTATAATTTTGGCTAGATACACAATACCAATTCATAGCTTCCCAACTGGTGATTTGGTTCTCAAGTATGTATCTACCCTCAATAAACCCAATTTGGGTGGGAGAAATAATTTAAGGAAGAATTTTCTCAAGGTGGAGTGCCATAATTTTAGCAATATTTTTTAGGAGACATTAATAAGAGAAATAGGTCTCCAGTTCTTAATGAGGGCCTTATCTCCCTCCTTAGGTATAATTTTGATAATGCCTTTGTGTATGGAGTCACCAAGGGATCCCTCATGGATGGCTTCTGAATAAATATCAAGTAAATCACTACAAATCCAATCTAAATGAACCTTATAAAATTCTATATGCAACCCATCAGGTCTTGGGGCTTTGTCATCTTTTAAAGAGAAAATAGCTTTTTCAATTTCTTCTAGGGTGATATCATGTTTAAGTATGATAGAGTCCTCATCAGAGATCTTGTGGGGAATAAAGTTTCTACATCTTTCTCTCAACATATAGTAGTCTTCAGGATCCTCAAATCAAAAAAGATCCTAGTAAAATTTAGCAAAGACATCTTTAATGGCAGTCAAGTTGGTGATATCCCAGTTATCCAAGAAGACCCTATCTATAGATTCTCTGGCTTGTTTATGTTTAAGAAGATTGAAGAAAAATTTGGATCCCTTGTCTCCTTAGCCTAATGGGCTCTAAATCTAATTATGGCTCCTCTAGCCTTGATATGCTAGTGGGACCTAAGAGCATTATGAGCTTTGTTCACTTTGAGAGCGGAGGCAATGTCATTAGGAGAGTTTTGAATCTCAACTTCAGAATATTAAAGATCACTAGCAAGGGATTTTTCAACAAATCTATAGTCCTTAGCCTTCTTTTTCCCAATAGTTTGGAGAAGGATTTTCCATGAGGAGACATTATAATTCCATCTATTGATATGACTAGCAAGTTTTTTGTTATTCTGGTTCAACAGTCTGATTATGTTAATGGCAGATCGGGTATCTGGGTTCTTAAGGAGACTGATATTGAGGAAGAATTTATCATTACTCAGATTATGCTTGGTTAAGGCTTTCCCAAAGATAATTTTAGAACTAATGGAATGGTGATCAGAAAGGGAAGTAGGCCAAATGGTCACAAAGTAACCATTAGAATCGGGGAGGAAGGAGAAGAAATTTATGTTACCATAGAACCTATCTAATCGGGAATAAATCCTATTAATACATTGTTGATAATTGCACCAAGTGTACCAAATCCCCTTATGGGTAATTTTATTGCCAACAATGGGATCAAATAATATTTATCCCACTTTAAATTAACCCAATGCTCATTTTCAAGATGATGACAGTCAAGAGGTCTTCCTCCTGATTTATCCTCTTGAAGTTCCACCATATTAAAGTCACCCCCAAACAACCAGGGTATGTTAGGGAGAGAATGCAGCCAGTCCCAGAGAGAAATTCTATCTTTATAATCATTAGGGGCATAAATTGAGCAAAATAATTTTAAGAATAATCCACACAGCATGATTGCAAGGAGAGGATCCTTTGTCAATAATATAGTTATTCCATTTAGGGTTGATAAGAATGCCAGTCCCACCACGCCCTTTAGGGTGATTGGTGACAATCTTAACTAAATATTTCCATATGAAGTCAAGGTTTACCTCAAGGGTAAAACCAATAGGTTTGAGTTCTTGCAACATAAGAAAATCAATATTTTTTTGGTCACGCAAGAAGTTCTTAATAATGAATTTCCTATCAGGAGATTCCAATCCTCTTATATTCCAAGAGAAGAAATTCATGGTAAACTATTTGAGGGGAGGGAGCCCATGGTGGCTTTACTGCAGGAGGATGAAAGTTGTCCCATGTTCATATTTTTGGTAGAGGATTTATTCTTTGAACCTACAAGTCTACCCCTCCTTTTAGGATTAGTGTTTTCATCAGTCCAGTTGTCCTCATCCCTGGAGAACAGGCCAGATTCCAAGTCAATATTCAAACAGCGGGTTGGTATTGGAAGAATTGGGAATATGAGTCCAATTATGATTAAGGGGTTGATGAGAACTCACTAAAGGTCCAACACTATTAACATCAGTAGTAATAACTTCAAGAAAATAATCATCATCCAACTCGTTAAATGGTTTTTCCTTCAATCTAGTGTTAGGGGCAAGGGATAACTCTAAATAGGGGAGATCAATGGGTGAGCCTGTTAGGGTCAAAGGGGCAACCGAGGTCCCCCCACTTGTTAAGGGCTAGCAAGTGTTCATAACAAGGGATTCAAGGATATTAGAAATTTTCTTAACATGAGAGGAGCCAGATTGATTAGGGGAGAGAGTAGAGGGAGAAGGGCCGATCTAGACATTAGCCTCAATTTTGTTAATGTTAGGAACATGAGCATTTCTAATTCATTTTTTACCAGTCTTTTATGAAACAATTTGAAAACCATTAGGATTAGCTTCAACCTCATTAATATTAATAGAAACAAAGTTGGGATCAACCGAGGGAGTAATAATCATGGGGGAAGGAGCCTCTTACCCTGCTGTTAAGAATGGGAACACTGAGAGGGGGGTGAATCAGTGTTCCATAATTAATGTTTTTCTACTTCTTGAAACTTAGCCCAATTACTTAAATACTAAAATGAATAGTAAAGAAAATGAATCATTCAACTATAACACATAACAAAAGATATGTTTACGGGGAAACCTTGGCTAGAGGAAAACCCCAGTGGGAATTAGTACCCACAAATAATTGCACTAATCTTATGAACTTGTTAGAGTTCCTTTGCCCTGTTAGGAGTAGTCTTTATAATGTTGAGTACAATGAATATGTTAGGAGTCTTGATAGAACAAACCCTATTAGGGGTGGATGGCTTACTTCTAGAGCTCACCGCTCAATGAAGAAGGCTACAACCTCCTGGTTATCTGATACACACTATTTCTGGAAGGCTGAACTGTTGCTTTGACATTGATGTCTGATCAGTTCCTTTTGTGTGTTGTTGCTCTAACTTCTTTTAGATCTTTATATCATACTGACTGAACTCGCATACTTTTGCTCTTCTTTTTATCTTCCATGCTCTCACCACACACTAATAGAAAAGTGCATGTCATATATATATATATATATATATATATATATATATATATATATATATATATATATATATATATATATATATATATATATATATATATATATATATATATATATATATATATATATATATGTTGAATGGGTGCAACCAAAACTAAATATTGTGTCAGCCTAAAACCTAACACATACAATGCTTCCAAGTTAATTGGCTCAAGCATGTTTACATACAATGATAATAACATGTTTTAATCACTATTACATTAGGTGCATAGCCTTTACAAAACAAAATGATGTAGGCTAAACAAATAAATTATCTTTTGGCTACATGCTCTATTTTTCTTTGTCACTTAACTACCAGTGTCACTTAGACTTGCGATAACTTCTCGATACTAACATATCTGACCATGCATTCTTAGACTTAGCATACTAGAATACTCAAGATCTTATATCCAAGGGTGCATACCAAAACTCAATCATACACATGTGCAATGATGCTCTGATCATCATGTGCTTCACTGTCTACTTTGTCTTCTATACTTAATAGGATTTGATGCAAGAGCATCCTGGGTGTAAGAGCAATCTTGCATCACCCAAAAATATTTCTGGTTTTGTTTTCAATAAGGGCTATCTTGTGTGGAGATGCTATTTATGGAAACTTACTATTTTTTAGTAAGTTGGTCATATGATCTCGGAATGTTCTGATTTCATAGTTGGAGGTTCATCTTAGTCATTTCAACCTACCAGTTGAGTTTCATTGCCACATCATTTGTATTGGTGAAGTTATTGAGGTTTTTGGGTATGAAATCTTTCAGGTCAATTTTGAAGGCCTTACAAGCTCTGGATCACGATCGACCCCCAGCTGACTAGCGCTAGCACGTGTCAGGCACTGTAGATCTCATCATTGCATTTCTGAAAAGTGGTTAAAATAGAAAAACAGAGCTACGGTTAAAAAGTTATGGCCTCTAGAAGTTGGGTTACCTAAAAACATATTTTGTATTTTCTTTGAGCCAACCCTATTGTAATAATTGTAAAAATAAAATAATTCCATGTTTAGTCGGCCTAAAAGGCTAAATTTCTGGAACCTTCTTGGCCGGTAGAAATTGCCTATATAAGGAAGGCCCGTAGTGTTGTCTTAGGTAGTTTGGGATAGTTCTAGGTAGTACATCTGGGTATTGATTCGAGGCTTTATCCCATAGAATATTGTAAGGGAATGCCCATGTGGCTTTGCATATCATAATTCTAAAAGTTTGTAATTCCACATTTGTGGAGATAATAAGAAGCCCATTTTCTGTTCTTGCATATTGTTGTTGTTACTCTGTTTCTGTTATGTGTTTGTGGTATTAAGGGGAGCACCATTCATCAAGTGGTATCAAAGTAGGAGTTCCTAAGTGTGTAAATAGATCACCGATTGTGAGGCAGTTTACATCAGGACCATGGGTTAGGGCTTTTGTGTAAACAGATCACCGGCTGTGAGACAGTTTGCACCAGGACTATGGTTAGGGTTTCAGCGTGCATCGCGAAAATACCTCCATGAAGGGAACATGGTGGAAGAGCTGGTGTTGTAAAACTTGAGGTTAGAGCGCTCTAGAGACAAGTGCGAGCATTGTAAGAAGAGATTCACAGAGGAATGAATCTTAATGTCAGAGATGAAAGTGAGGATGAAGTCGAAGAAGAAGATCAAGAAAGAGAAGTTGAAATTGTGAACCAGGAGGAAGAAAAACTTTTTCAGGCCATTTCCAAGATCGGGAAAAGATCTAAGATTGAGGTTCTAACATTTTTAGGAAATCTTAACCTATAGGAGTTGATCAACTAGATCAATGAATGTGAAGAATATTTTGAATATGAAGATATTGAGGATCCTGGTAGGGTCAAATTCGTGAAGGCCAGACTGAAAGGTCATGCGAAGATCTGGTGGCAAGAGATTCAATTGGAGTGAAATAGAAGAGGGAAAGATAAAATCACAAGATGGGATCGAATGGTGGATAAATTGAAGTGACAGTTCATCCCTATTGATTATTAGCTAGACCTACTGAAGAAAATGCAAAGTTTGAAGCAAGTGAGATGATTTGTTTAGTAGTATACAGAGGAGTTCTATCGAATCCTCATCAGAACAAGCCATGCGGAAGCTGATAAGGAGAAAGTTGCCTGTTACCTTAATGGGTTGAGGCCAAGAATTTAGGAGGAACTAAATCTGGTTCGAATGAGGAGTATTGAAGAGGCATACTAGTTTTCCCTAAAAGTAGAGGAAAAGCTGAACAAGAAGTTCGAGAGCAGACAAAGCGGAAGAGGTCATGATGGAAGATCTTGTGGATGGTCATATGGAGATCGAAATGAAGATTCGAAAAAGTAGGATGAGGCCAGTAACAATCATAATTAGAGAGGAGATAATTTTAATCATTTCCATGATCAAAATAAATGGAGATCAAAGAGGAAGAGGAAGAGGACAAGGTTCAAGAAGAGGAGGCTTCCATGAAACATGTTTTTACTGTGGAAAAGAAGGTCATAGGGAATTTGAATGTCCTCAATGGAAAGGAAGGATGGATAGGAGGAATGAAGGCTAGGCAAGAGTTGCACATGTAGATAAGGATGCCAGATCATCAAATTCTAAAGAAGCTGAAAGAGGAGAAATGATGATCAATAGAAGAGTCCTGCTGAGTGGTGAGAATGAACCTGAGCAAAGGAGGAGCCTGTTTCACACTAGGTGCAAGTGTGAGGGTAAGTGTTGTGATGTGATTATTGATAGTGGTAGTACTAATAATTTGGTCTCAAAAGAGATGGTGACAAAGTTGAAACTCAAGAGGTAGAAACATCCACATCCATATCGGGTTGCCTGGGTACAGGATGACCACAAGGTCATGGCCAGTGAATAGTGCCTAGTGAAGCTCAAGATCGACGGGTACCAAGATGAGGTACTTTGTGATATCATATCAATGGATGCATGTCATATGTTGTTGGGTAGATTGTGGTAGTTTGATAGATGTGTTGTACATGATGGTCATGCGAATACCTATTCCCTAACAAATGATGGAGTGCGACATAAGCTAAAACCATTGAAGGAAACAGAAGAAAAGGTATGTGGTAATGCAAGAATAAATTTTGTTGATAGAGGAAATTTCTTAGATGGTATGTGGCATGAGCATATGTGTTTTACCTTAATTCCAAAGGCTAGGAAAGAGGAAGTAGAAGATGTACCTGTAGAAGTTGTAGAATTATTGAATGATTTTTAGGATATTGTATCTGATAATGTACCTAATGGATTACCACTGGTAAGGAAGATCAGTCATCAGATGGATTTGATTCTAGGAGCCAGTTTTTCAAACAAGGTAGCACATAGAATGACACTAGCAGAAAGTGAAGAGTTGAAGATAGATTTGAAGTTTAGTTCATCACGTCTTTCACAGATTGTATATGGAAGTAGTCCCAGAAATGCATCTGAGTTGAGAAAGATAGATAAAGGATAAATAAGTAGTGCTGAAGCTGAGAATTTTGCAGAACATTTGAAGAACATCCATGAGGAGGTGAGGAAGCACATTACCAAGATGAATGCATGGTATAAGGCTAAGGAAGATGAGAAAAGGAGGCATAAGGAATTTCAGGTTGGAAATGAAGTCATGGTTCATTTGTGGAAGGAGCGATTTCTAGTTGGTACATATAACAAGCTGAAAATGAAGAAGTTTGGGCCATGTAAGATATTGAAGAAGCATGATTCAAGAAATACATATGAGGTTGAGTTGCCTACTGAGTTGAATATTTCACCAATATTTAATGTTTCATATCTGACAAAGTATCATGAAGGAGGTGTTCAAGATGAGGTTACAGCAGCACAGTGGAGTATTCCAGCAACCAGTTCAACTATCAAGGAGATTGAGGATATATTGTATAGTCGTGTTGGTAGAAGCACAAGGAACAAGACATATGAAGAATATTTGGTCAAATGGAAAGGATGACCTGTTGAAGATTCATCATGGCTGATGAAGGAGGAGGTTAACCATCTTGGTTTTCCTTTGCACACCTGAGTCGCGACAGGGTCACTTCTCAAATTACCCCGGGTGTCTGATGCAGGAGCATCCTAGGTGTAAGAGCAATCTTGCATCACCCAAAAATATTTCTGGTTTTGTTTTCAACAAGGGCTATCTTGTGCGGAGTTGCTATTTATGGAAACTTACTATTTTTTAGTAAGTTGGTCATATGATCTCAAAATGTTCTGATTTCATAGTTGGAGGTTCATCTTAGTCATTTAAGCCTACCAGTTGAGTTTCATTGCCACATTATATGTATTGGTGAAGTTATTGAGGTTTTTGGGTACAAAATCTTTTAGGTCAATTTTGAAAGCCTTAGAAGCTTCAGATCACGATCGACCCCCAGCTGACTGGCACTAGTGCGTGTTAGGCACTGTAGAGCTCGTCATGGCATTTCCAAAAAGTGGTTACAATAGAAAAATAGAGCTACGATTAAAAAGTTATGGCCTCTGGAAGTTGGGTTACCTAAAAACATATTTTGTATTTTCTTTGAGCCGACCCTATTGTAATAATTGTAAAAATAAAATAATTCCATGTTTAGTCGGCCTAAAAGGCTAAATTTTTGGAACCTTCTCAGGCGGTGGAAATTGCCTATATAAGGAAGGTCTGTAGTGTTGTCTTAGGCAGTTCAAGACAGTTCTGGGTAGTACATCTGGGTATTGATTTGAGGCTTTGTCCCATAGAATATTGTAAGGGAATGCCCATGTGGCTTTGCATATTGTAATTCTGAAAGTTTGTAATTCCACATTTGTGGAGATAATAAGAAGCCCATTTTATGTTCTTGCATATTGTTGTTGTTACTCTGTTTCTGTTATGTGTTTGTGGTATTAAGGGGAGTACCCTTCATCAGAATTATGATCTTCCAAGTTAGTGATAAAACTTCATATGATTTCTTTGCCATAATGACAACATAAAAATAGTCATATACTCATAGTAAAGTCAACTTGCCAACAATCTCCCCTTTGTCATTAATGGAAACAAATGAATATGGCAAAGTTTCTAAACTTAACTTTACACAAAAAACTTGCTATCAATTTCTGAATACTGTACATCACATCTTATTCTTCTTTATACACTACTATATCCTTTATACCATATATACTACTCCTCCTTTGATATTAATGACAAAGGTGCTAAAAAAAGGAAATCTTTAAGTACTTACATAGAAAGTACACCAGGGTGTGCAATCTGAAGGTTTTTTATTTCTTGCTGCCAAAATATCTTAAGTGCATCGACTGTCTGAAGATGGGCGCATAATGCATATGTGAGATTCTCCATATTTTCTAAATCTATGCAATGACCTTCATCATATGTTACAATTTTAGCATCTATATGCTTGATGTTCTGATTCAGTACATCTAGTGAAGGCACTAGTACATTCCTTAGTTGTGCTTGTCTAGCCCTTAATTTAGCAATCTCTTTTTCTACCTTCTCAATTTTATCTAGTTGTCCTTGATAAACATTATTGCACATGTTTATGTCTTGAGAGGGATCTTCCACTAATTTTCTTACTGCTTCCATCAGAGATTATTCTTTCTAAATCTTTTTAGAGTGGTCTGAGGTGAGTTTATCCTTATTCATGCAGTCTACTATTATCTTTATCCCTTTTGCTACTAACTCTTTCAGCATTGATTGACCAATCTTGAGAGAATTTAGGTCAAGTGAGAAATTGCCTATCAAATCATTCAATCTTTTCTTGTTGTATTTCTCTTCTACAATTTTTGATGATGAGGCTTCTAGACTTGAAAAGTTTACCTTGAAGCTTGACAAGATGCTACCAACATCATCCACTGAATGAACACTAGTCACTTTCTTATCCTTGGGAAATAAATTGTTCAGTATGCTAACTGATTCCATAAACAGAGGATTCCTCATTACTTTCTTTTCTTTGGATTTCTCCATAGCCAATACACTTATCTTCATCAGATCTTCTTCTCCCCATGAGTCTAAGCTTGTTGTATTAGGAGTCAAACTTGACAACAATGATATGGAAGACTTGGGAGTAAGAAGTGTGCTTTGACTTACATCCATAATCTCACTCTTTACCTTCACTAGGATCTCAAAAAAAGGCTCTTCTTTAGGTTCATCTTCCTTCTCTTCTTCCTGTCCTGTTAAGTCTTTAATTTGGACTTCTTCTTGTTGCATAGGTGATTCTTCACCACATAGAATCTTAGCTTCTTTAGTACTCACAAAGGATTTTGCAAAGTTATCTAGATCTTTATCTGTTACCACCATGGATATTTCAACATTAGATCTATCACAATTGTTTCATCGTTAGCTTCAACCTTGTAAGGAAACTCAGGTGCGGAAACAGCTTCCTACACTAATCTCTAAAGGAAAGTATTGTGCAAATTCTTTTAAATCCTTACAATTTCAGATTCGTTAACTACTTTAACAATGATATTGCAGCCATATACCATGCATACAAAAAATAGAGAATGACACAATGATTTACCCTGGGGAAACCTTTCGGTAAAAACCCCAGCACTCCAAAATCTGCACAGTGTATTAATCAAAACTATTACAGTTTACAATACACTTGCAATGCAAGTTCTTTCAGAAGATTTTTCCAACTCTTGAAGACAAATCACGGCAGCATAAAATGTTCCAACAATACACAAACTTCTCCTGTCTTCGCAACCCTAAAAAAATGCTTATATCATGCGCTTCCTTTTTTAGGGAAACTTCCAAAGATAGTCGTATTAGGGTTTTACCATTCTCCGAGAAAATAGGAACCCAAATTTTTTTTTCAATTGGGGAAGAGTGTATAGTACCCAATTTTATTAGTTGCCACATGTCTTCACCTGTCATTCAATCTTCCAGACATAGCTCTTATGTGTCATAGGAATCCATCATAATCGTTTTAGCCATGATCTCCTTACACACAATTCAAGATGCCGACACATCAAGTGGAGTGACACATCAACATGCCAACTAGACATGTACACTCACACTTAATTACATTATTTGCAAGAAATACATTTTACAAAACAAATAATAAGAATAGGAATTATCCAAGGTTGAGACACCTTATTCCTAACATTCTCCCACTTGTCGAACACCTTGTAAGAGCAATAGGAACAGAACAAGAACTAACTGCTATAGGCCAAAAGGCCCATAGACTCCGAACACCATCTAAACTTCTCAATGCCCACTAGTTTCATTAATGCATTTGCAACATTCTTCACAATATCTACCTTCTCCAAATTTACCTTTCCATCTTCCACCATATCTCTCACAAAGTGAAACTGCACATTAATGTGCTTCGTTCTGGCATGAAAAGTTGGATTCTTTGCAAGGAAAATGGCGCTCTGACTATCACACCAAATAGTAATCTATTCTGCATCAACACCAACATCATAACACAATCTCCTAAGACAAATGGCTTCCTTACAAGTATGAGTAGCAGCCATGTACTCAACTTTTGTAGTGGACAAAGAAACCACAGGTTGTCGCTTACTCATCCAACTAATAGCACCACTAAACATAGTGAACACATAAGCACTGGTGGATCTCCTATTGTCAATATCACCTACCCAATTTGAATCCACAAACCCATGAATACAAACTAAATGCGGAGATCCAGAAGAGTTACCATGGTAGCATATGGAGTAATCTGATGTACCCCTCAAATATCTGAATACTCACTTAACTACATCCCAATGTACCTACCTAGGGTTGGCCATAAACTAACTCAAGACTCCCACTACATGGGCAATGTCTGGTCTAGTACAGACCGTAGCATACATAAGACTACCAACTACACTAGAATAAGGTACTCTACTCATGTCCTCCACCTCACTAGGAGATTTTGGACAATCATCTATAGATAACTTTGTTCCCACATAAACAGGAACACATAGTGGTCTACAATCTGCCATGTTGAACCTGTCCAACACAGACTTCACATACTTACTCTGACTCAACCAAAGTTTTCTGTTAGACCTATCTCTACTAATTTCCATACCCAAGATGTACCTTGCTGCCCCAAGATCTTTCATCTCAAACTGTGCTGACAACTAAGATTTAAAATCAAAAATCATACCCTTACCCTTCCCAAACAACAACATATCATCAACATATAATGCAACAATAAGAAGGTGATCATTTTCAACATTGAAATAAACACAATGATCTAATTTCAATCTTACAAATCCAATTGACAACACAAAGGCATCAAACTTAAGGTACCACATCCTAGGAGATTGCTTCAAACCATATAGAGATTTCTTTAATCTACAAACTAAGCATTCTTTACCTTTAACAATGTAGTGCTCAGGCTATGACATATAAATCTCTTCCTCCAAATCACCATGAAGGAAAGTTGTCTTCACATCCATCTGTTCTATCTCTAAATCATATGATGGAGCAAGAGATAACATAAATCTAATGGAAGTCAAATTTGCAACAGGAGAGAATATTTCACCATAATCTATTCCCTCTACCTGTGAATACCCCTTTTCAACCAATCTAGCTTTGTACCTTTCAACATTGCCATCTACACAGAATTTCTTCTTGAACACCCATTTACAGCCAATAGATTTTCTCCCTTTAGGAAAAGGTAGAAGGTCCCAAGTTTTGTTTTTCTCCAATGAAGCCATCTCATCATCCATAGCCTCAATCCAAGAACCTGCATCTTCCATGCCCAAAGCCTCTTTCATAGATCTAGGCTCATCGGTGCTAGTAATCAAAGAAAAAGCAAAACTGAAATCTAACATAGAATAACCAAACCTTTCTAGTTGCTTTCTTTCTCTCGTGGATCTCCTCAAGGGCTGAGGTTGAGGTTTTTCTTCCTCTTCTTCCAAACTATCAGAGATGCTAGAGCTCTCCTCATCATTAGGCCCAACATGGTCTCTCTGTTCAGTCTTCTCAGGGGTAGGAGACAACTGAACAACATCTTTTTCCTTTTCTTTTTCATCTGGTTGTAGTACTATAGGAGAAGATGTTAGCTCTCTGAAAATAACATTTCTACTATACAACACCTTACTCATCATAGGATCCCAAATCTTGTATCCTTTCACACCAACACTATTTTTTATGAAAATACATTTGACAGCTTTGTTTTCCAACTTAGATCTTTTCTCCTTTGGAACATGTGCATAAGCTTCACAGCTGAAAACACAAAGATGTCTAATTGAAGGATTCTTACCAGACCACACCTCCATGGGTGTCTTACCAACAAGAGTTGATGTAGGAGATCTGTTAACCAGATAGAAAGTAGTGGCCATAGCTTTGGCACAAAACCTTTGTTCTAAACTAGCTCCACTAAGCATACTCCTAGCCTTCTCCATCAATGTCCTGTTCATTCTCTCTGTAACTCCATTTTGCTATGGGGTATAAGGAGTTGTCTTATGCCTCTTAATACCTTTTTCTAAATAGAACTATTCAAACTTTGCTGAGCAAAAATCACCACCATTGTCAGTTCTCACACACTTAGTCTTCTTACTAGTCTGATTCTCTACAAGAGCTTTAAATTCTTTGAATCGACTAAAGACTTGTGTCTTACTTTTAAGGAAATAAATCCAAGTCCTTCTACTATAATCATCTATGAAAGATACAAAAAATATAGACTTGGAGATTGAAGGAACTTTTATAGGACCAAATACATCAGAATGAATAAGATCCAAAACATTAGAAGATTTGTGAGAACTAGAGTAAAACTGAACACAATTTTGTTTACCATGGACATAGTGTTCGTAGAAGTCAAACTTGAGATTGCAATCATTTAACCCCTCAATGAGGTTTTTATTTTTCAGGTTTCAGAGACCCTTTTCACCAATGTGGCCAAATCTCATATGCCATAACATTGTCTTTTCTACAGGAAGCTTACCTTCCAAAGTGTTTGCACTGCCATCAGAACCAATAACCATAGACTTCTTCACTGCTCGTTCAGATGGTGAGGATGAATAAAAATTACATAGAGGAATACATGCATCTAGCTTAAATAAGGTACCTCTCCTAGTACCCCTTGCAAGCACTATCGATCCTCTCATCATCTTGCATCCTTCTTTCAAAAAAACAACCTGCACACCTACATCATTCAACATACTTACAGATAATAGGTTTCATGCCAAACCCAGAATGTGCATAACTCTGTTGATTCCCTTTACTCATCCATCAGGAAATCTAATAGTGACCCTTCTGCATCCAACTATCTTTAGGTGAGAATCATCACCCAAGTACACCTTTCCACCATCAAACTCTTCATATTTTGAGAACTAGTTTCGATGAGAGGTCATGTGAAAAGAAGCACCCAAGTCTACCAACCACACATCATCAGATGCATGGGCTGCCAAAGCTACAATAAAAGCATCTCCATCTTCTTAAGATTTTTTGAAAGCTGAATCTGAGCCTTTCTTCTTCTTCTTTGGTTCTTTGCAGTCCTTCTAGAAGTGCCCAGATTTATCACAGTTCCAACATTTCACCTTGGAATTTCTAGGAGTCTTAGAACTCCCACAGGATTTAGATCTACCCTTCTTTGACTTGTTGTCATTTTGCTTTCCTTTTTCGTTGGATCTCCCATGAACAGCAAGGGCTTCCTTAGATGAATCTGAAGTCTTTCTTCGCATCTCTTCAGATAGCAGCAAAGACACCACATCATCCATATAGAATGTGACTATAATACTTTTGAGAGCCATCACAAGATGGTCCCATGAATCCGGAAAGGAACAAAGAAGGGTCATACAATGATCCTCCTCCTCAATCTTGGCACTAGATGATGCCAACTATGTAATCAATAAAGTGAATGTGTTGAGATGATCAGTTACAGATCCACCTTCCTCCATTCTTAAAGAATACAACTTCTTTCTGAGGAACAACTTATTCACCAGAGATTTGGCCTGATACACAGACCCAAGCCATTTCCACAAAGAATTTGCAGTAGTCTCATCAAGAACATTCAGAAGAACGACATCTACTAGATAGAGTTTGATGAGAACCTTAGCCTTCCGATCCTTGATCTCCCAATCCACTTGAGATATCACTATAGGTTTCACATCAAGTGAAGTAGCCTCCCATAGATCATGGTCTTCAAGCATGTCTTCCATCTTGAGTTTCCACAACTTGAAATTAGTGCCATTAAATTTCTCCACCTCCATTCTACTGTATGAGGAACTTGCCATCTCAATCTGTAAATAAGATTTAGAATGCTCTACACAAAACTCCCACTCAACTTTAGATTAGCTCAAAAAACCCTACCCAACTACTAGGATCAAAATTTGATTAGGCTCTGATACCACTTGTAAGGAAACTCAGGTGCGAAAATAGCTTCCTACACTAATCTCTAAAGGAAAGTATTGTGCAAATTCTTTTAAATCCTTACAATTTCAGATTTGTTAACTACTTTAACAATGATATTGCAGCCATCTACCATGCATACCGAAAATAGAGAATGACATAATGATTTACCCTAGGGAAACCTTTTGATAAAAACCCCAGCACTCCAAAACCTACATAGTGTATTAATCAAAACTATTACAGTTTACAATACACTTGCAATGAAAGTTCTTTCAAAAGATTTTTCCAACTCTTGAAGACAAATAGCAGTAGCATAAAATGTTCCAACAATACACTAACTTCTCCTATCTTCACAACCCTAAAAAAATGCTTATATCATGCACTTCCTTTTTTAGGGCAACTTCCAAAGATAGCCGTATTAGGGTTTTACCATTCAAAGAGTGTAAAGTACTCAATTTTATCAGTTGCCACATGTCTTCACCTATCATTCAATCTTCCAAACATAGCTCTTACGTGTCATAGGAATCCATCATAACTGTTTCAGCCATGATCTCCTTACACACAATTCAAGATGTCGACAAATCAAGTGGAGTGACACATCAACATGCCAACTAGACATGTACACTCACACTTAATTACATTATTTGCAAGAAATACATTTTACAAAAAAAAAATAAGAATAGGAATTATCCAAGGTTGAGACACCTTATTCCTAAGAAGCCTCAGGTGCATAATCCTGTGGACCTATCATAGGTGCATTAGGGATCTCATATTCTTTTACTTTCTCTGAGGGTACTTGGGTTGCAGGTGATGAACTACAACTGATTGAATAGTTGAATGACTTGAAGATCAATGATTAGAGATCATCGAGTTGCTGAAATGATATGTAAGATAATTAAATCAGTCATTATGTTATCATTGATGTCAAATAGTTTTGACAAGTACTTATCATGTAAGTTATAAATATCTAAACATCTATAAAAGGGAGAAGTGATGAAGAACTAAGACATCTACATGGAGTAAGATGGATATGATAGATAATGATAAGGAATACTTTGGGTAACTTATTGATGAGTCTTTGATCTTATAATGTTGACTTAATTATGTTGCATTAATCTATTATGAAGTAGGAAGAAAAATTGCACAAGGCAATGCAGTAGGTAAATGAAGCACTTCAGTATACACCGAGTGACAGTATTAATCGAGCTTGTATTTGCCAACACATTTCTTTGTTAACTGAGTATGGATGAAAGAATTAAATGCTTAGTTTTGCTGATAAAAATTGATGAGCTGGAAATTGTTATGATTTTGAGGTTAAGGATAAAGTTTGTTATGAGATCCACGGCTGACAAAATTTGAAGAAGATCTAAAGGATGGAATTGAAACGTATTACTCACACAACTACTAAGGAAGGTTTAAGAGGAAAAATCATGAATAAGATTAAGCAGCAAAATCTAATTGTTGATATGAAAATGATTTATCTATCTATATAAGAGATATGAGTTTCACTGTTGAAACTATGCTGGAAGAAAGAAGACCACAGAGATTTCACATGAATATAGTTTCATGCATGCCTAATCAGACTGGTTAAAGGAGAACCGAACTAAAAATTTAACTGAGCGTCTGAGAGCTATTACTGAGGGATAGTAAGTTAATGAATGTTGAGGAACTGAATTGAAATATTAATCAAAGGATTTTTATGGGCTTAGAATAGATCTAAACATCTGTAAAATAAGTTTTATTGTAATCAGATCAACTACTATTTTAGTTTAACCATTCATACAAAAAATCTCCTAACTGAGTGGACTTAACCATCTTATGTTATGCCCTATGTCATTCAATGAATGTATATCGTTATCCTATCAACCCCATAGTAAATGTTGGTTGAATGATAATTGTTAGTCTTAAATCCTCTAACAAGGTCACACCTAACAGTTTGTTTTGTAACCTTTAACAGGGTTGGCTCTTCACCGAGCTCACTTCAGAAGAGTGAAAATTATTTTGGGTTACTGGTCCCAAGTGGTTTTTCCCTTAGCAAGGTTTCCATGTTAAATCATTATGTTATGTGTTTCTGTGATGATTGTTTTATTGTCATACTTTACATATTGCATACTTGATTTTTTCAGTAATTGCAATAAGTTAATTGACTGGTAATCGGTAAACGCATAGACAGTTTAATAGTTTATGTTATCGAGTTGAAGAATTTGTTGGAATTGTTTTAAGAGTTACATAATTGTATTTGAGACTATATGATAACTAATCTAACTGATTCACCCCCCCACCCTCTCAGTTATTCTAACAATTGGTATCAGAGCATTGGTTGCTTGGAATAGAGTTTTAAGGACATCAACATAAAGATCACAAAATGTATAAGTGGGACGTTCCGAAGCTGAACAAGTGTTGGCTAAAAATTTTGTCAGCCACTAAGACTACACCTTACAAAATTATGTCTTTAGACAATGATATAGTGAGATAAATCTCTCCTCTTAGCAATAGGGGAGGCTCCCTTCTTACCATAGGTGGCTTCAACAAGAACTTAACTGAAATTATAAAAGGGGTAGTTCTCTCAATCAATTCCACTTTTTTCAGGAATGATTCGCATATAACTATTACTTCCAAATTCAACAAAAAGTACCTTATTGCTACGATAATACTGGTGACTTAGTAATTGACATAAGAACAATGCCTAAGGCAGTAGTTACTAATATATTTGGTGAATCAATAACAAGGGCCCAAAGTCTCTTGTGATTGATTCTATTTCAAAGTAACAAGAACTAATAGTGAGGCTCAAAGTCTCTCACTATTAATCCTGAAAATAAAAGAAAATACTTGAAATTAAAGCTCAAAGTCTTCAACTCCAAATATTTGTAGCCACTACTATTATAGCAATTCCCCTTCTCTAGCTCAAAGTCTCTTAGAAAATGAATTGAAGCCTCCAATGATGCATGCAAGCTTAGCTTTAGAAATGAACTTGAGAAAGATCAAATAATGCAACATAAGAAAACATCATTTAATCTCAAGATTTACAACACAAAGATTGAAGAATCTTGCTTCCTTTATTCACTTTCAAAAACTCATACAATGAAACTCAAAGTTTTCATCAATTAAGTTCTCAATAGGCTCTGATTCTTTCAACAAAAGATAAAACTATTTACAAAGAGCTCTCTTCTTTAAATAGGAAAACAAAAGAGAGAAAAGTGGAGAGAAAAAGGGAAACCCTCAACCACTTTGACTTATTCAAACAACTAACTATTTTGACTTATTCAATGTTACAAGCCTTAATGTACTTGTAACTTGATTACATGACTTCTGCATACAGAAATATGTTTTCCTGTATTTACAAACATTTCATGAACTACATGCAATTTGCCAATCTACCTATAAAACATAGAACAAAAAAATGTCCTAGACACCTAGAATATTACATCAAAGAGTATTTACATAAGCCTCTAACTTTCATAAAGACTCATGTATATCAGACAAATTTGGGGCTCCTATGTGATGAGCAACTGCAATTGCCTTTCACAAAATGTGAGATTTCACGTATCCAGTTGCTTGTCTCTATAACTAATTCAAGGATAGTTTGCACTCCATGAACCAATCCAAAGTAGCAAGACTAAAATCATCAGCATCTGAGTGGAAGTGCACCATCTCTGAGAACTTTTCCAATATGATCTCCACCTTGATCTACTCACCATCCTTGGAAGAAACATCACAGGACAACTTCTCAAATTCTCTCACCATATGATACTCTTGCTCCTCCCATGATCTCAAAAAATCTTGTAAGTCTGTGGTCAACTTACTCAATACTCTCTCTCTATTAACCATTAAATTGAGAGATTCAAAATATGAATCATTAGAAGAGATAACTTCTAGCTAACACAATTTCTTAAGATCAAAGCCCTGTAAAGTCTTCCACACATTGAGATCATCACTCAGAATCTGCAACTACTGCTGGAAAGATGAAATAAGCTCCCCTATTTCATTGGCAGTGATGCGTATATGCCTTAGGACTTATAATGAATCCTTAATCACTTGTACACCCTACATCTTAATCTGTGTAGACCATTCATCAATTGCCTTGGCCTTCTTATGGCACCTATCATAGTCTTTGGGATGTGAGATTGAAATCGGAACTGCATTCTATGAGTTATTCATCATGCTAATGATCTCGAGCAAGTGCACATTTTCTTCTTTTAATTTATTCTTCTTCTCCCAAAGCTGATCATTTCTTTGAGAGAGCTACAAGACAACATCTTGAGCATCCTGTTGACAACTCAATCATGTCTATTTCCCCAATTCCACTCTTGTGATCCTAAAATCAGAAGGCTACACACTGTCTGTAATTTCATCAACCAAAGGTTCAGCAATCTCAGCATATTTGGAATTGTCCTCCACCACAATTCTTGAGATTGTCTTTGCCTTCTTGTTCTTGGGAGCTTTTGGCTTAGAAGCATGCTTGAAATCAAAGAGCTCCAAAGGAATCTTTTCCTTCTTTCTTTTTTGTGTTATGATAGTGATCCAAGGAGGTAAATTGAAAGAAGAGGAAGTTACTTCTATAGATGCAATGACCAGAGTGGTAATTGGGTCTGCATGTGCAACTATGGCAACAAGAGGAGAAGCCTCTATCAAGATAGCCATAGGAGTAGGACTACCATGAGTAACCTCTGATATGAAATGATCCACCTACACTAGACTAGTGTCCAACACTGTCACAGAGGAGGTAACCATGGATAGGATAGTCATAGAGTATGCATCAAACACACTCTCAAAACTGTGATAAGACTCCTCCTGTATGACAATGGGAGTAGCTGATGAGACAGTTAATGTAGGTGTTACTAGAACTAAATCCATAGGAGGTATGAGTCCTATAATAAATTTGTCTATAGTAGTACCCATAGGTGAATCAGGAGACTCATCTGATGTTGGTGCTGAATCAAGAATAGTGGTGGTAGCTGAATTATCTACAGAAGGAAGTATATCTTGAGGAAGTACATCTAGTGAGGATACCTTAGGTGAGTTGAGCATCTCATCATCACTGGATTCAACTTGAATCCTCTCAGACTCTGTGCTCTTAATCTCAAGGACTCTCCTGGTGTCTTTACCTCCCTTAATAGTGAGCTTTGGAAGAGTGGGTACAACAGGAACAACAAGATCAACTGCATAAGAAGAGGCACCATCTTTGGTCCTCCCCTTAATTTTTGATCGCTTACCAACCGGACCACCATGATCAAAATCCTTGCCAGCTCTTACCTTAATGCTTTTTAGCCCTCTCCACTTCAACCAAATATTATTATTTTCACGTATTGACTGAAAGCAATCCCAGATAGAAACATTTTCCTTACCAAACCAAGAAGGAGATGAGATGGGAAAGTCCTCAACATGATTGCAGGTATAATCATGATCAAGGATGTTATCATCATCCTCAACCCCTGGGGGAATACCAGCAAGATTAAAATCAATAATCTGCTTAATGCATAAGTGCTGATAATCCATTCTCCGTATGTCTGTCTTAGTACGAAGATCTGTCTAGATATCCTCCAACCTGTAAACATGCACAAATTGTCTCCTCATTTTGTCATTAAGCCCTTTCCAGTCAAAGTGACTTCTAGCCATGAACTTCTTCAAGGTAATCCTTTGAAGGTCATACTCCATATTCTTAGCTTTAGGGACTGTATCAATTGAGTATCCACTAATCTTCAATGGATTTCAAGAGGAAATCCCCACACCGGGTCTATGCAATGCATTTTGATGCATCTGAATGGACATAAGTTGCCTGGCTAGCTCCATGAGTATAATTTTATCCATAGGATACCTTGGTAATGTATGTGGCTCACCTTTGAAATAGCTAACCCTTATGTATGTGAAGATAGGAAACTAGAGGAATAGACAACCATATTCATTAACTTTGACCCATGCCTCATTTGACACCCGCCAGTTCAGAAGACTTTTGTCAAACATGCACATGAAATGCCCATAAAAGGCATCCTATACCCTATGGTAATGTGAATGGCTAGCCTTCAAGACAAGCTAAGGATAATACTCCCATACTGGAACTAATGACCTATCTCCCTTAGTAGATAGTTCGGAAAAAGATCCAAGAGATGCAGCAATATAGACCAGATAGGAATTCATATAAAATGTGCAAGTATCAATAGCTTGAGTAAGCTGTTCACACAACATGTCACTGATCATTTCCCCACATAAAATCTTCTTCTTTGACTGAACGATGAGGGAAATATATTTGTACATCTAGGGCTCGAAGGTGTTTGAAGTCTTCAACCCTGCTAAGTGGCTGAACAAGGTAATAAGATCGTTGATTTCCTCCTTAAATTCAGTGCGCCAGATCCCCTTAGGCCATCTTGCAATGCTTGGCCTCTTATGGAGTAGCCAGTTCTCATTTATGAATTTTGTGCATGAAGGAGTACCCTCATTCCACCTGTCAAGAGCCTTCTACTTAGTGATGTTGATGGTGATAGGACTTATTGGTACTTTGAAGATTCTATCCACCGTTTTCAGATCTAGACTGATGATGGTCTCACTATCTTGATCCTTAATGGTTCTGGAATTAGGATCAAAATTCTTTGTGCAATCAAACACAAACTCCGGTTCCAAGGAAGCCAAAGGGAAAGTCGAGACAAGATGAATGCTACTCTATTTGATTGAGAGCATATCTTCCATTACTACAGCATCTACTCTTTGAAGAAAATCTTCAAAGTTCATATGGGAAATATATGTGTCTTTCACCTCATCACAATAGGAGATCATCTGCGAAGGTGGAATAGAGTTATGGTATGAATCATATTGATATTTCATTTTTTTCTTCTCTTTCTCTCTTGGAAGTGCAATCCCTTCAGACATAATAACTTTCTATGACTGAGAAGCTGTGACATAGAAATCCCACAAAATGAGAACATCCTCTTGGGAAGGATTCATTAGAGAATATCAAGAAGTGTATAAAGATGACTGATTTTTGGGAAAATGGATGGTTTTTGGCTCAAGAAGAACTCAAGAATGAGTTTCTCATGGATAATTACACATGGGGACAACAAGAGATGTGTAGTGAATGGATAATGAATGAATGGAAGGATGCATTTTATAATGAAGTGTCAAATTGACCACCATTATGAGTTTGACATCATATGGTAGTGGTAGGGATAGCGGCTTTATGCAAGTGGACTTGGAAAATAGCACATGAATAACTTGCATTTGGTTTGTATAGAACAGGGTTTTTAATCCCGACTGCATGTACAAGAAAGATGAAGTCCTTGCACATGCATCTTTGATAATTTGATGAATGGGAATTGAAGAAACATATATTCTATCACATGTAAATTAAAATTTCAAACTTTACATGTAGAATAAGCAAATTTGGAAGAAAAACAAGAAAAAGAAAAATGAAAAATTTACCTCAATCTCCAAGACAAAATCTCTTAAAATCTTGAGCCAAATCTGAAATAAATCCAATTGATTCCCGAATTTAGAAAAGATTGGATAGAAAGAGTATAAATAATCCATTTTCCTAGTCTCTCTCCCTCAAAATTGGATAGTCAATGATCATACACAACCAAGTGGGGAAGAATGAGAAGAAAAATGCTCGAAAATAGCAACCATTTGACTATTTCTTGCATATGTAATGAAGAGGGAAAATGGCGTCTAGGGCACAAAATCAATCCAAAATGATGAAATAAATCCACAAAAAGAAATGTGAACTTACCAAAATCAATTTGCCGGATGCTAGGATGAAGAAAAATGATCAAACTCTTCTCCTAAAGAGGTGTTTTTGGAAGAAAAATGCTCTAGGCGGACTGTTTTGAACACATTGCATATGCTATGTATATGCTAACAGCATATGCAATATACAATAAAATTGATGCCCCTTTGGAAACACAAGTTTAGTAGCACAAAATGCCAATGCGAAAGTCTTTAAAATCCTTGCCAAGAGTGATATATTAAAAACGTTGATTTACTAATCCTTCAGCATATGAAATCTTCTTTAAAACTCATGCGTCATGCTTTTTAGGGCTTTGGAAATATAGTTTGGAATGTAAGCACCTATATGCATTAGCTTCCAAAATCGACGCCCAGCATTGGAGTTTAAAAATGTTAATTCTTGGATACATTACATATGCTTTTAACATATGTAATGCATTCCAAAATCGACGTCTTAGGTTTGAGGTTTATAATAATGTTATCTTTTGAATGCATTACATATATTTTAACATATGTAATGTATCCAAAAATCAACACCAAGCTTTAGGTTAAAAACGTTATGTTTGGGAGTTATTACATATGTATTGACATATGTAATTCCTTTTAAAATCGACGCCAAGACTTTGAGAGATAAAATGTGATTTTTGGAATCACTTACACATGTCTTTTATATAATAAATACATATGCAATGGTCTCCAAAATCAACATTATGGGAAGAATGAAATAAAGAGATGTATACACATTTTTGGATTGCATAAACATATCTTTCAAAATATGATTTTCGTAATGAAAAAGCCACTTGGGAAGATTATATATATTCACACATGAAGATGCATATGCAAACTCATGAAAATTTGACACTTTAGGGAAGAGATATAAATAAATATACTTTTTAGAATAACATCTGCATATGTTTTAAAAACATGAAATATGCTATGCACTCATTAATAAAAAGAATGTATTTAATAGAAAAGACTTAAGAACGAGATTTTTAAAGTGTTTAGAATATGGATGATATGAAGTGAAGAAGAAAAACCACACTTTTAACACTTAAGCCTTTTCAATTTGAATTAATTAATACATAACTATAGTATTTAAATAAAGTAACATGAAATTAGAAGATTAAAAGCTAATTTCACAAAAACGTTAAAAATTATAGTCAAATCAACTCGAAATGAGTTGAAATTTGAAAATGGACTTTAGAATCCATTTAACATATTAAAAATAATTCAAACTCATGCAATCAACTTCAAAAACCCCACTTTTATAAGGATTTTAAAGAATATGTAGTCAGCCGGAAAAACCCCACCTTTTACATCATAACTTGAGCTGTAGAACTGTGTTTGATGTCTAAGTTAGCTCGAAACGAGCGTAATTAAAAGGGCCATCGACTCAAGGGAAAAATAAGATCAAAAACAAAAGGAAAGAATGAAAAGAATGCATGAACATGTGTTACAAGAGCTTTTTTAGGGATAACAAATCATTCTTATTAACACACTATCGAAACGTTCAAAACAAAGAGGATACTCCTATGAATTGACAAGAAAATTCCGTAGGGTTGCCATAATTTTGTGATCTCAAAATTGAGGACAACAATTGGCTCTAACTGGGGAACGTACCTCATTTGTTCTTAGAAATAATTAGGAATGTAGAATCTAGACCTCTAGGTGCCTTCATCTACTCCATTGCGCTATAGAGTCAGGTGACCAAAAATAAAAAGACTTAAAAACCTAATCTAAAAAGACTTGGACATTATGTACAAAGGGTACTTATCTTGGAGCTCATTCAAAATAATGCTTCAGATGCTACACACTATATGGTAGTGTGAAAGGATTTCCATCATGGTAAGCCAACAAGAAACTATTCTCTCCAACAATTTGATGAATTGTGAAAGGACCTCGCCAAAGAGAATCAAATTTTCCATGCATTCCTTTTGGTTCTCGCCTTTTATCCCACAACAGGACACGATCACCAATTTGACATTCTCTCTGTTTAGCTTTTTTATCAAAAAGCTTCTTGACTTGTTGCTGATGCACTGTAAGCCGATCAACCACTTGAGTTCTTTGTTCCTCCAATTGGTGCAAGAACATGATTCTTTTATCCAAAGAACTCTCATAAGTTCCTTCTTCAATGGCCTTAGCCAATTTAAGAGCGGGAAGCTCCAAAGTTATGGGAATTTTTGAATTTAAACCGTAAAGAAGCTGAAATGGTGACATACCAATAGCTCTCTTTGGTGTAATTCTATCCACCCACAAAGCATCAAACAAAGCTTTGTGCAAGGACCTTTGATTATCATCCACAAGCTTGCAAATGATAGTACCCAGATTTTTATTACTAGATTCAGCCTGACCATTTCCTTGTGGATAATAGTCAGATGAATGTGAAAGTGTAATATCATGTTCAAAACAAAACTAAGTAATCTTTGATGAAGAGAAAACTAAAGCATTTTCTATCACAATCTTATTGGGTACCCCAAAATGAGTAATAATATTCTCCTTCAAAAATGAACATACCACTGATGATGTTGCACTTTTGACTGGAATTGCTTCCACCCACTTAGTGAAATAATCAATTGTAGTCAAGACATATGCATGACCTACACTAGATACTGGATTAATAGTACCAATAAAATCAAGGCCCCATTGTTGAAACAACCTTAATCACTACCATCTTTAGAGGTAACAAAGCAAGATTTTGTTTTCCTACAAACTGCTGACAATGATCACATTTGCGTACCCAACTGTATGCATCTTGGAAAAGAGTTGGCCAGTAGTACTGCATTCACAAAATCTTATGAGCAGTCATAGGTGCTGAAAAGTGCCCACCACATGCCAAATCATGAAATGATTCTAACAATCTATCCTGTTGTGCTTTGTCCATGCAATGAAGAAAAATGCCATCAATGGTATGCTTATACAATCCACTGTCCCAAAGGACAAAGTGAGCAGCTCTCAACTTTAAACTTCTCCTTTGCTTGTAAGTCAAATGAGCCAGACACTCACCATATGTGAGAAAATATGCAATATCAGAATACCATTAATCAGTTGTACTTACAAACAAGACCCTGGGTAAATCTTCAAGAGTTACCTCTTCTGGTTCATTTTCAGCCATAAGCTGACACAAACCTTTACCACAAACTAACTTAGTGGGTTTGATCTCAATATCATATTCCTGAATCTTGGCAATCCAATTGCCCCTCTTTGTCCCAAATTTTTGTTGCATCAAAATTGACTTGACAGTTGTATCAGGAACCAAAACTTCAACGTGGGAATTGAGAATATAGAATCTAAAATATTTGACTACCTTTACAACTACAAAAGCATTTTTCTCCATCAATGAATACTTCAACTCATGTGACTTAAGAGGACAACTCATGAATGTGATAGGAGATTCTATATTTTCATAATTCTTCTGCATGAGAATAGTTGACATAGTATGCTCGAAAGCATAACTATACATGATGAAATCTTTAGTATAGTCTGGATAGACTAAAACTGGTGCTTGAGCAATTGCTTCTTTAATTTCCTTGAAAGCAGCCTTTCCTTTAGCACTCCAACAAAAAATATATGCTCCTTTCATCATATTTGAGATATGACGAGTCTTCTCTGCGAAGTCTAGAACAAATCTCCGTAGGAAATTCACCTTTCCAAAGAAAGAATGAACAACAATTTTGCTTGTGGGTAATGACAAATTTTGAATAGATTTGACTCATTCAGGATCAATCTTTATTCCTTCTTTGGACACAATATGTCCAAGAAGTTTTCCCTCTATAACCCCAAAGATTGACTTTTTAGGATTAAGAGAAATTCTGTGCTGCCGACACCTCTCCAACACTTGACACAAATGATATACCTTGTCTTGCCTTTGCTTGAAGAAAATAGTAAGATCATCAAGGTAAACCACAATGAATTTGTCCTTGATATCATAGAAAGCTAGATCCATTGCACATTGGAAAGTAGTGCCTCCATTGATCAATCCAAAGGGCATCTTGTTGTAAGCAAAAGTACCCCATGGAGTTGTGAATGCAGTTTTATACTAATCATCTTCTCTAACTTCAATTTGATTGTAGCCAGAAAATCCATCAAGCATAGATAACATCTGAGACCCAGTCACTATTTGCAACACATGATCCATGATCGGCAAAGAATAATTATCCTTCAAGGATGCTTGATTCAAATTGCGAAAATCCACACAAATGTGAATTTCACCATTCTTCTTATGCACTGGAATGATGTTAGCCACCCATGTAGAATGCTAGATCAAGAAGATTATTCTTGCATCTAACATCTTTTGAATTTTTGACAGAATAGTGCCAGATATTTTAGGATTATACTAGCGCTAATTTTTCCTGAAAGGAGTAGTTCCAGCTTTGAGAGGAATATCATGTTGCAGCACTTTGGGATGAAAAGCTTTCAAATCATCATATGAGTATGCCAAAACATCAATGTACTCATGCAAAAGATCAATAAATTGATCTCATTCCTCAAGTGTACAACATTTACCAATATTTACAAATTTAGGATCACTCTCTGACCCCAGATTATATTTTTCAAATTCCATAGCATAGCTTGGTCTGGCTTCTTATTGATTTTTGACATAATGATCATGTTTATCAAAAAATCATTCTAGAGAAACCAAGCCATGATGAATTTTATTCCCTTTTAACTAAATGAATTCTTCACCAGTATCAGGATCTTTTGGTATAAAAAATTAACACAATCGAACCCAGAAATGCACATGAATTGTTAATATGGATTGTGGAAATCTGATATCACTAATCAGGATCTTTCCCAGAAATTTTCTCCCTAGGAGGAGAACTACTACCTTCAAAATACAATTCTTCAAAATTTTCTCCTGTCTCTAGGAAATTGATGATCTGGTTATCATCATTGAAGACTTGCCAATGTTCAAAATTATCAGGAACACTAGGACAAAAAACTAACTGAATAGAATATCTATCTTGTTTAAAGCTATTATGAGGAATCAAAAGAGTTGCAGATATAGCAAGAGAATTAGCTTTATCATTAAATTCTCTTGGGACCATAGAAATATTAAAGGAATCAAGACCTTCAATATAATCCCAAACCACGTTTATATAATGCTTCAGCCTTTCATTCTTTGTTTGGTACTGATTTCAAACTTGACATACAACAAGCTCAGCATCTCCTTGAGCATGCAGATTGTGAATTCCCTTATTTAGAGTAGCATCAATACCCAATATCAAAGCTTCATATTCGACAGTGTTATTGGTATTTTCAAACTATAGTTTGAAAGATTATGGGAAGAACTCACCTTGTGGAGAAATCAAAACAACTCCAGCACTAGAACCAGTTGATGAGCAACTGCCATCAAACTCTAATGTCCATACTTCATTTGAACTTGAAGTATCTGCATCATCAGTTGAAGAAGAAGAGCTTACATTATCATTGACTTCCATTTCTTCTCCATCTGTCATGGGTATTGCTAGAATTTGATCAACCACTAGATCCTCAATTGCATCCGCAAACCTCTCATTATCACATGACAACATAGATGAATCTGAAGGCCAATCTTCAGAAAATTCTAAAATTTCATCAATATGAAGATAATAATTACCCATTCCAGCTAACTCAAATAGAATTTGAGCATGAGGATCATCAAACTTAACAACAACATATTTAGTTTCTCTTTCAGGAAGCAGTTTCTGCATATTGCCTTTAACAGGTATTCATGCTTCAGACATATCCATGTTAAGTTCACCACCCACATCCTTATAGAAATTCCAACCAAGAAACATACCATAGGAAGCAAGAACATCAGCAACTAGAATAGTCATTTTGATTTTCTTTTCAGGGAAAGATGCAAATGCAAACTGGGCATCTTTGATTTGCCCCTGAAGAGGCACTTGTTTATTCTCCATGGAATAACAATTTCCAAAAGTCTTAGTCAAGGTAATACCTAAGGCTTTAGGTACTTTAGCTAGCATAACATTATCGGATGCTCCAGAATCAATAACACAATTACTTAGCTTGAAACCATTGATAAGAAGAGAAATATAGAAAGGTTCTATTTTTCCTGAGATAGATGAAGGGATGGTAACTAAGTTATTGGGAAAAGTTTTAGGTTCCAGGGAAACCTGAGCTTGATTTGGTTGTGATTCTTTGACAAACTTATTCAATCTTTCCAATTGATCTGGATAGGTTTGCAAATATTCAACTTCAGACATTTGAATCTTTGTCTTCTTAGCATGATCTATAATATCAAATGCTTGAAAAGAACTAGCTAAAGAAGATGAAAAAGCTTCAACTTGAGATTTTGGATTAGACATACTGGGTTTCGATATACTAGAAGAAACACCAGGAGCATTAGTTGTACTTACTTGGTCTTTTACTACATCTTTAGGCAAAGTAGGTAGTGGTGTTCCTCTTTTAGCAAGCGTAACAGGAGTTTGTATATCAATGTTTGCTTTAGCAGCTTCATCCTTTTGTTTAGCTAGTTGTGTTTGGGAAAGTGTCATAACTGCATAAGCATGACCAAAGCTCTCTTTAGGATCCTAATCTTCATAATAGACATACCCGATATTAGAGTCACCAACTGATCCATCACTTTCATTGTATAGGGCAGCATTATCCTCCATTTGATAATCATCTGGCACAGCATCAGATTGATCATGCTCAAAGTATCTCGTAGCTTGATTAATGGGAGGAGCCTCAAGTGCAAGCCTCTCTGGAGGAGGAGGGAGCTTGGATTGATTCTTTGCTGCATAACTATTAGTAGCATTGGGAAATGTTCTTCGAGGAATATCCTTGTATGGAGATTTGAAGGAATTTTGAGAAATTTACTTTTTTAGAGCAAGTAACTCATTTGCTAATTTTTGTACCATTGGATTTGTACTTCCAGAAGGAGAAGAATCCTTGGAATTCCCCTTGGAATGATCTCTCTCAATCTTACCAGCCATGATAAGATCATCTTTGATTTCAGTTGCCAGAACTTGAGCATTTGCTAAAGTGGTAGGAATAGCCCTCCTTAATAAGAAACTAACTTCTGGAAGTTGAGTGTTAATGAAGAAACCTTTGAGGTTCTCTACCGTAGGTTGAGATGGAGTTGGAATATGATTAGCCAACTTATTGAATTTTACAATGAATTCTCGCATTCCATCTTGAGCATCTTTCTTCATTTGAGTGAGTTGTGCAAGTAGTGCATGCTCATCTTCTGCAGGCTTGAAATGCTCTTCAAATTTGGTTTTTAAAGAATCCCAATCAGTGATTGATCCTGTAGCTAAATTATAAAACCAGTCTGCAGCAATCCCTTGCAAGGTTTTAATGAAAATCCTTACAGAGACATCTTGATATTCCACACCAAGCACTCCACATGCAATGTAAAATGCTTTGATATGCTCATCGCGATGTTGTTTTCCATCACCATAGAATTTGGGAAAATTCTTTCATGATCCTTGTGGCAATGGATGTATCAGTGTAGTAAGATTCAAATGACCAAAAGCCATTCCCCATGGACCCATGGTAGCTTCCATCTTTGGAAAAGAAAAAGAAACTAGGGGTTTCTGGAAGAAAAATGAAGTCTCACTTAGAACAGGACTCCTTTTTCTTGAAGGTGGATAACTGGTAGTTCATTCTAGAGTAGTTTTCTTGATAAGGAAATCAAGTTTAACTTTCTAGGTCCAACTTAGAGCAGCACCTTTTGAATCTTCTCCTTTGGAACAATGTTCATATACATGATAGCCCTCTAGTGTGAAAAACTAAATTTAGAACAATGGGAAGAGTAAAAATTTCAAATGGAAGCATGAGGCTTCCAAATGCATTTGATCCCCAGTAGAGTCACCAAAAACTATTGGCTAAAAATTTTGTAAGCCACTAAGACTACACCTTACAAAATTATATCTTTAGACAATGGTATAGTGAGATAAATCTCTCCTCTTAGCAATAGGGGAGGCTCCCTTCTTACCATAGGTGGCTTCAACAGGAACTTAACTGAAATTATAAAAGGGGTAGTTCTCTCAATCAATTCCTCTTTTTTCAGGAATGATTCACATATAACTATTACTTCCAAATTCAACAAAAAGTACCTTACTGCTATGATAATACTGGTGACTTAGTAATTGACATAAGAACAATGCCTAAGGTAGAAGTTACTAATATATTTGGTGAATCAATAACAAGGGCCCAAAGTCTCTTGTGATTGATTCTATTTCAAAGTAACAAGAACTAATAGTGAGGCTCAAAGTCTCTCACTATTAATCTTGAAAATAAAAGAAAATACTTGAAATTAAAGCTCAAAGTCTTCAACTCCAAATATTTGCAGCCACTACTATTATAGCAATTCCCCTTCTGTACCTCAAAGTCTCTCAGAAAATGAATTGAAGCCTCCAATGATGCACGCAAGCTTAGCTTTAGAAATGAACTTGAGAAAGATCAAATAATGCAACATAAGAAAACATCATTTAATCTCAAGATTTACAACACAAAGATTGAAGAATCTTGCTTCCTTTATTCACTTTCAAAAACTCATACAATGCAACTCAAAGTTTTCATCAACTAAGTTCTCAATAGGCTCTGCTTCTTTCAACAAAAGATAAAACTATTTACAAAGAGCTCTCTTCTTTAAATAGGAAAACAGAAGAGAGAAAAGTGGAGAGAAAAAGGGAAACCCTCAACCACTTTGACTTATTCAAAAAACTAACTATTTTGACTTATTCAATGTTACAAGCCTTAATGTACTTGTAACTTGATTACATGACTTCTACATACAGAAATATGTTTCCCTGTATTTACAAACATTTCATGAACTACATGCAATCTGCCAATCTACCTATAAAACATAGAAAAAAAAAGTGTCCTAGACACCTAGAATATTACATCAAAGAGTATTTACATAAGCCTCTAACTTTCATAAAGACTCATGTATATCAGATGAATCTAGGGCTCTTGTGTGATGAGCAACTGCAATTTCCTTTCACAAAATGTGAGATTTCGTGTATCCAGTTGCTTGTCTCTATAACTGATTCAAGGATAATTTGCACTCCATGAACCAATCCAAAGTAGCAAGACTAAAATCATCAGCATCTGAGTGGAAGTGCACCATCTCTGAGAACTTTTCCAATATGATCTCCCCCTTGATCTACTCACCATCCTTGGAAGAAACATCACAGGACAACTTCTCAAATTCTCTCACCATATGATACTCTTGCTCCTCCCATGATCTCAAAAAATCTTGTAAGTCTATGGTCAACTTGCTCAATACTCTCTCTTTATTAACCATTAAATTGAGAGATTCAAAATATGAATCACTAGAAGAGATAACTTCTAGCTGACATAATTTCTTAAGATCAAACCCCTGTAAAGTCTTCCACAAATTGAGATCATCACTCAGAATTTGCAACTACTAATGGAAAGATGAAATAAGCTCCCTTATTTCATTGGTAGTGATGCATATATGCCTTAGGACTTCTAATGAATCCTTAATCACTTGTACACCCTGCATCTCAATCTGTGCAGACCATTCATCAATTGCCTTGACCTTCTTATGGCACCTGTCATAGTCTTCAGGATGTGAGACTGAAATCAGGGCTGCATTCTATGAGTTATTCATCATGCTAATGATCTCGAGCAAGCACACATTTTCTTCTTTTAATTTATTCTTCTTCTCCCAAAGCTGATCATTTCTTTGAGAGAGCTGCAAGATAGCATCTTGACCATCCTGTTGACAACTCAATTGTGTCTATTTCCCCAATTCTACTCTTGTGATCCTGAAATCAAAAGGTTGCACACTATCTCTAATTTCATCAACCAAAGGTTCAACAATCTCAACATATTTGGAATTGTCCTCAACCACAATTCTTGAGACTGTCTTTGGCTTCTTGTTCCTGGGAGCTTTTGGCTTAGAAGAATGCTTGAAATCAAATCCCTCCAAAGGAATCTCTTCCTTCTTTCTTTTCTATGTTATGACAGTGATCTAAGGAGGTAAAGAGATAGAAGAGGAAGTTACTTTTGTAGATGCAATGGCTAGAGTGGTAATTGGGTCTGCATATGAAACTGTGGCAACAAGAGGAGAAGCCTCTATCAAGATAGCCATAGGAGTAGGACTACCATGAGTAACCTTTGATATGAAATGGTCCACCTACACTAGAGTAGTGTCCAACACTATCACAGAGGAGGTAACCATGGACAGGATAGTCATAGAGTATGTGTCAAACACACTCTTGAAACTATGATAAGACTCCTCCTGTATGACAATGGGAGCAGCTGATGAGATAGTTAATGTAGGTGTTCCCAGAACTGAATCCATAGGAGGTGTGAGTCCTGTAGTAAATTCATCCTTAGCAATACCCATAGGTGAATTAGGAGACTCATCTGATGCTGGTGTTGAATCAAGAATAGTGGTGGTTGCTGAATTATCTACAGAAGGAAGTATATCTCAAGGAAGTACATCTGGTGAGGATACCTTAGGTGAGTCAGGCATCTCTTCATCTCTGGATTCAACTTGAATCCTCTCAAACTCTATGCTCTTAATCTCAAGGACTCTCCCAGTGTCTTTACCTCCCTTAATAGTGAGCTTTGGAAGAGTGGGTACAACAGGATCAATAGGATCAACTGCAGAAGAAGAGGCACCATCTTTGGTCCTCCCCTTAATTTTTGATCGCTTACCAACCGGACCACCATAATCAAAATCCTTGCCAGCTCTTACCTTAATGATTTTTAGCCCTCTCCGCTTCAACCAAATATTAGTATTTGCAAGTATTGACTGAAAGCAATCTCAGATAGAAACATTCTCCTTACCAGACCAAGAAGGAGATGAGATGGGCAAGTCCTCAACATGATTGTGGGTATAATCATGATCAAGGATGTTATCATCATCCTCAACCCCTGGGGGAATATCAGTGAGATTAAAATCAATAATCTACTTAATGGATAACTGCTGATAATCCATTCTCTGTATGTCTATCTCAGTACGAAGATCTATCCTGATATCCTCCAACCTGTAAACATGCACAAATTGTCTCCTCATTTTTTCATTGAGCCCTCACTAGTCAAAGTGACTTCTAGCCATGAGCTTCTTCAAGGTAATCCTTTGATACTCCATATTCTTAGCTGTAGGGACTGTATCAATTGAGTATCTACAAATCTTCAATGGATTTCAAGAGGAAATCCCCACACTGGGTCTATGCAATGCATTCTGATGCATCTGAATGGACATAAGTTGCCTGGCTAGCTCCATGAGTATAATTTTATCCATAGGATACCTTGGTAATGTATGTGGCTCACCTTTGAAATATCCCACCCTTATGTATGTGAAGCTAGGAAAATGGAGGAACAGACAGCCATATTCATTAACTTTGACCCGTGCCTCATTTGACACCCACTGGTTTAGAAGACTTTTGTCAAACATGCACATGAAATGCCCATAAAAGGCATCCTGTACCTTGTGGTAATGTGAACAGCTAGCCTTCAAGACAAGCTAAGGATAATACTCCCATACTGGAACTAATGACCTATCTCCCTTAGTAGATAGTTCAGAAAAAGATCCAAGAGATGCAGCAATATAGACCAGATAGGAATTCATATAAAATGTGCAAGTATCAATAGCTTGAGTAAGTTGTTCACACAACATGTCACTGATCATTTCCCCCCAGAAAATCTTCTTCTTTGACCGAACGATGAGGGAAATATATTTTTACATCCAGGGCTCGAAGGTGTTTGAAGTCTTCAACCCTGCTAAGTGGCTGAAAAAGGTAATAAGATCATTGATTTCCTCCTTAAATTCAGTGCGCCAGATCCCCTTAGGCCATCTTGCAATGATTGGCCTCTTATGGAGCAGCCAGTTCTCATTTATGAATTTTGTGCATGAAGGAGTATCCTCATTCCACCTGTCAAAAGCCTTCTGCCTAGTGATGTTGATGGTGATAGGACTTATTGGTACTTTGAAGATTCTATCCACCGTTTTCAGATCTAGACTGATGATGATCTTACTGTATTGATCCTTAATGGTTCTGGAAGTAGGATCAAAATTCTTTGCACAAGCAAACACGAACTTAGGTTCCAAGGCAGCTAAAGGGAAAGTCAAGACAAGATGAATGCTACTTTGTTTGATTGAGAGCATATCTTCCGTTACTGCAGCATCTACTCTTTGAAGAAAATCTTCAAAGTTCATATGGGAAATATCTGTGTCTTTCACCTCATCACAATAGGAGATCATCTGCGAAGGTGGAATAGAGTTATGGTATGAATCATATTGATATTTCATTTTTTTCTTCTCTTTCTCTCTTGGAAGTGCAATCCCTTCAGACATAATAACTTTCTATGACTGAGAAGCTGACATAGAAATCCCACAAAATGAGAACATCCTCTTGGGAAGGATTCATTAGAGAATATCAAAAAGTGTATAAAGATGACTTATTTTTGGGAAAATGGATGGTTTTTGGCTCAAGAAGAACTCAAGAATGAGTTTCTCATGGATAATTACACATGGGGACAACAAGAGATGTGTAGTGAATGGATAATGAATGAATGGAAGGATGCATTTTATAATGAAGTGTCAAATTGACCACCATTATGAGTTTGATGTCATATGGTAGTGGTAGGGACAGGGGCTTTATGCAAGTGGACTTGGAAAATAGCACATGAATAACTTGCATTTGGTTTGTATAGAACGGGGTTTTTAATCCCAACTGCATGTACAAGAAAGATGAAGTTCTTGCACATGCATCTTTGATAATTTGATGAATGGGAATTGAAGAAACATATATTCTATCACATGTAAATTAAAATTTCAAACTTTACATGTAGAATAAGAAAATTTGGAAGAAAAACAAGAAAAATAAAAATGAAAAATTTACCTCAATCTCCAAGACAAAATCTCTTAAAATCTTGAGCCAAATCTGAAATAAATCCAATTGATTCCCAAATTTAGAAAAGATTGGATAGAAAGAGTATAAATAATCCATTTTCCTAGTCTCTCTCCCTCAAAATTGGATAGTCAATGATCATACACAGCCAAGTGGGGAAGAATGAGAAGAAAAATGCCCAAAAATAGCAACCATTTGACTATTTCTTACATATGTAATGAAGAGGAAAAACGGTGTCTAGGGCACAAAATCAATCCAAAATGATGAAATAAATCCACAAAAAGAAATGTGAACTTACCAAAATCAATTTGCTGGATGCTAGGATGAAGAAAAATGATCAAACTCTCCTCCTAAAGAGGCATTTTTGGAAGAAAAATGCTCCAGGCGGACTGTTTTGAACACATTGCATATGCTATGTATATGCTAACAGCATATGCAATATACAATAAAATTGATGCCCCTTTGGAAACACAAGTTTAGTAGCCCAAAATGCCAATGTGGAAGTCTTTAAAATCCATGCCAAGAGTGATATATTAAAAATGTTGATTTACTAATCCTTCAGCATATGAAATCTTCTTCAAAACTCACGCGTCATGCTTTTCAGGGCTTTGGAAATATAGTTTGGAATGTAAGCACCTATATGCATTAGCTTCCAAAATTGACGCCCAACATTTAGTATTAAAAACATTTTATTTAGGATGCATAACATATATTTTATCATATGTAGAGCCTCCCAAAATTGACACCCAACATTGGAGTTTAAAAATGTTAATTCTTGGATACATTACATATGCTTTTAACATATGTAATGCATTCCAAAATCGACGTCTTAGGTTTGAGGTTTATAATAACATTATCTTTTGAATGCATTACATATATTTTAACATATGTAATGTATCAAAAAATCAACACCAAGCTTTAGGTTAAAAACGTTATGTTTGGGAGTTATTACATATGTATTGACATATGTAATTCCTTTTAAAATCAATGCCAAGACTTTGAGAGATAAAAACGTGATTTTTGGAATCACTTACACATGTCTTTTATATAATAAATACATATGCAATGGTCTCCAAAATCAACGTTATGGGAAGAATGAAATAAAGAGATGTATACGCAATTTTGGATTGCATAAACATATCTTTCAAAATATGATTTTCGTAATGAAAAAGCCACTTGGGAAGATTATATATATTCACACATGAAGATGCATATGCAAACTCATGAAAATTTGACACTTTAGGGAAGAGATATAAATAAATACGCTTTTTAGAATAACATCTACATATGTTTTTAAAACATGAAATGTGTTATGCAGTCATTAATAAAAAGAACGTATTTAATAGAAAAGACTTAAGAACGAGATTTTTAAAGTGTTTAGCATATGGATGATATGCAGTGAAGAAGAAAAACCACACTTTTAACACTTAAGCCTTTTCCGTTTGAATTAATTAATACATAACTATAGTATTTAAATAAAGTAACATGAAATTAGAAGATTAAAAGCTAATTTCATGAAAACATTAAAAATTATAGTCGAATCAACTCAAAATGAGTTGAAATTTGAAAACAGACTTTAGAATCCATTTAACATATTAAAAATAATTCAAACTCATGCAATCAACTTCAAAAAACCCCACTTTTATAAGGATTTTAAAGAATATGCAGTCAGCCGAAAAAACCCCACCGTTTACATCATAACTTGAGTTGTAGAACTGCGTTTGATGTCTAAGTTAGCTCGAAACGAGCGTAATTAAAAGGGCCATCGACTCAAGGGAAAAATAAGATCAAAAACAAAAGGGAAGAATGAAAAGAATGCATGAACATGTGTTACAAGAGCTTTTTCAAGGATAGCGAATCATTCTTATTAACACACTATCGAAATGTTCAAAACAAAGAGGATACTCCTACGAATTGACAAGAAAATTCCATAGGGTTGCCACAATTTTGTGATCTCAAAATTGAGGACAACAACAAGGACAAGTTTACAATATGGAAAAGCTGAATGAAACTTCACATATTTGAAATCAAATATTTTGCATTACATCTACTTAAAAATGGCTACTTACAACCACCAACTAGACCTTTGACTCTTGATCAACTGAAAGATCGACATGAACACAACATGACTATGATAGAGATTGTTTCTACTCTATGTGATGTTGAATTTGAGGATGTCAAAGATTGCATTACTTCAAACAAGATGTGGGATAAACTTGCTCAAGTCTATGGTGGTGATGCAAATGTGAAAAGAGCCAGAGCTAAAAGCTTAAGAGGTAGATTTGATGATATGAAAATGAAGGAAGGAGAAAACATTACATAATATTCAAACCGAATCAAAGAGGTAGTCAATGCTATTTGAGGATCTAGTGGTGTCATTGATGAAGATACAATGGTAAGTAAAATTATAAGAACCTTGTTGCCTGCATATGCAATCATAATATCTGCAATACATGAAATGAGGTCTGCACCTGGTAGCACTCTTACTCTTGATAGTCTGATTGGTAAGCTAACAACTTTTGAGCTAAACAATTTTGATAATACTATTGTACTATCTATTGAGTTTACTTTTATGTCTTCTCTAAAGATCGATAAATCTAGCAGTAGACATGATATAAGGAATAACAGTGACAGTAATGCTGATGATGAACTTGATGAACTTGAAGCTCTTATAGCCTAGAGACTACCTAAAGGTAAAGGTAGATATAAGGGAAAATTACCTTTAGCATGTTTTAACTATAGAGAAGTTGGCCATGTTGCTACTAGATGTCCCAACAGGAAGGAGGAAGATAAATACCAAGACCGATCTAGTGAAGGAAGCTATGGAAGGAGAATAAATAGAGGTTACCAACACTACAACAGAAACAACCAAGATCACAAAGATAAGGGAAAAAAGACATGTTATTTACTTGGAGAAGAGGACATCAACACTAACATAGATGATGATGTTGAGGTAGTGTTTGTTGCAATGAAAGATGATTTAGAGGAAGAGGAAAGGTATGTAGAAACAACACTCATTTCTAAAGTTAGTAAAAATGATACTTGGATCATTGATAGTGGTTGTACACATCACATGACTGGTGATGAAGTTAATTTTGATCATCTCAAGAATTATAATAGAGGATCAGTAAGAATGGGTAATGATACATCTTGTATGGTTAAAGGAAAAGGAAATCTATTGATAAATGATAAAATTAGATGTGATAATGCTTATTGGGTAAAAGGACTAAATTACAATTTTCTAAGTGTGGCACAACTTAATAACTCAAGTCACTAAGTTTCATTTGAAAGAAAGAAGGTGAAGATCTATAATGAAAATGGAAAGCTTGTTGGAACAAGAGGACAATCAAAAGGTAACTTATTTTATCTTGACAATGCAGACACTTCTTGTTTACTGGTTAAAAATGAAGATGCATGGTTGTGGTATAAAAGGTTATGTCATGTAAATTTTGATAACATGATTAACATCGGTAAAAAGAGAAAAGTTAAAAGACTACCTAGCTTAACTAAGCCTGATCATGTTATGTGTCATCAATGTCAGAAAGGGAAGATGACAAAATCTAGTTTTAAGAGTAAAGACTATTCAACAAAAATAATCTTGGAGTTAGTTCACACCAACCTATGTGGTCCCATGAGAACTCAAAGCTACTATGGAGATAGATACTTTAATCTTTTTGTCGATGATTACACTAGATTGATGACTATTATGTTTTTAAAAGAGAAATCTGAGGCATTTAAGATGTTTAAATGGTATAAACCTAAAACCAAAAAGGAAACCAAAAAAGAACTGAAATGTTTGAGATCTGATAGAGGTGGTGAGTTTATTTTTGATGAATTCACTAACTATTGTAATGAGCATGGCATTAAAAGATAGATTTCTACACTGAGAACACTGTAGTAAAATGGGATTTTTGAAAGGAGAAACAAATCTATTGTTGATTGTGCAAGAATAATGATGATTGAAAAGAATGTTGCACAAATGTACTAGAGGGAAGCAGTTAGCACAGTTGTATATGTACTAAACTGAGTACAAATAAAGAAAGATACAAATAAAACACCTTACGAGTTATGGTTTGGACACACACCAAGTGTAAGTTACTTCAAAATTTTTGGTGGCAAATGTTTTATTTTGAAAGATTATAGAAATGAGAAATTTGATTCTAAAGGTGATGAGGGAATATTTCTTGGATATTATACTAAAAGAAAAGCTTATATGTGTTTGAATAAGGTTACTAATAAGATGATTGAAAGTGCTAATGTCAGAGTTGATGAATTTTCTGATAAAAATGATGAAGAAAGCACTAAGGAGATGGAAGACTATGGTAGATTCACTTATATTGAGCATCTAGAGTACCTACCAAAGCCACGAGATGAGTCGACCGAGCATCAGGAAAATAACACCGAGGAACAACAAAGGGAAATTGAGAATCAACAAGAGGCTACTGAGCAAAGAAATGAACCTGAATAGAATTAAGAACAAAGAAGAGATCAAGTGCTAGAAAGATTTTTCAAAAGACATCATCTTGAGAACCAAATTATTGGAGATAAGAAAGCTGGCATGTTGACAAGAAGTTAAGACAAAACATATGCTTAGTTTGTGAATTTGAACTAAAGAATGTTAAGCTTGCACTTGAGAATGATGAATGGGTGAATGCTATGAATGAAGAGATTGAAAAAATTGAGAAAAATAAGACATGGACTTTAGTACCTAGACCAAAAGATAAAAATGTTATCAGTAGTAAATGGATTTTCAGAAATAAGCTGAATGAGAATGGAGAAGTTACTAGGAACAAAGCTAGACTAGTTTGCAAGGGATATGCACAAGAAGAAGGTATTGATTATGGTGAAACTTTTTCACCTATTGCTAGACTAGAAGGAGTCTCCATGTTACTTGCATATGTTGTACATAATAAATTTAAGGTATACCAAATGGATGTTAAGTCAACATTTCTTAATGGAATACTAGAAGAAGAGGTCTACATAGAACAACCAGAAGGATTTGTTGATTTGAATCAGAAAGATATGATATGTAGATTCAATAAAGCTTTATATGGATTGAAGCAAGCACTAAGAGCATGGTATGAAATATTACATACTTATCTTTTAAGTATTGGTTTTGTAAGACCTAGTGAAAACAAAAATTTGTACATGAAAGGAGGATCTGATGATACTATTTTGATTACTGAAATATTTGTGGATGATATAACTTTTGGAGGAAAAGATCATATATGTAAATCATTTAATGATGAGATGAGAAAAGAATTTGAAATGTTAATGTTTGGAGAGATTATATTCTTCCTAGGCTTGTAGGTTATTCAGCAAGATGATGGAATTTTCATCACACAATCAAAGTACATTAAGGAAGTATTGAGAACATTTAGCATGGAAGATGCTAAACCAGTTGGAACACCGATGGTCACAGGCTACAAATTGACTAAAGATGATGAATCTACAGAGGTAAATCAAACACTGTACTGATCTATGATTGGTAAACTGATGTATGTTGTATATAGTAGGCCTGATATTGCACATGCAGTTGGGATTGTGGCTAGATTTTCTACCAATCCTAAGGATTCACATATGGTTGCAGCAAAAAGAATCTTGAGATACCTGAAGAAAACATAAGACTATGGATTATGGTGGGTATATGCACAAAGATGGAGGACCAAAAAGGTGCCACTTTTCTTTTTGGTCCCCCATCAAGCATAGTGCGTACACACTAAAGGGTGTGTGCCCTATAGGGTGCACGCCCTATGGCTTGGGTTGCCCAAGCCTTAGGCTTGGGAAATCCAAAGCATACCATGTGTGCCCTATAGCACACACGCGCTTTGAAAAAATAATATTTAGTGTTTTCTACGGGTTGGAAATCTCATTTTCTTTCTTCAAACCCACGTTTGTAGCAAAAGGAGCCTTCCCAAGCGCGTATGCAGTCTTTTCTAGGCTTGGTGAATCCATTGTTTTCATTCATTCATCCATCAAATGGCTCCACAATGTTGTCAAGTTTGATCCGGTAGAAGAGGTAAGTGTTTTTACAGCACATGCCTCTTATTTGTTTTAAAATTTTAGTTTTGTAGCAATTTGTTTTGTTAAAATTTGTTTTTGTTAAAATTTGTGTGTAATGAAGATTTTAAAATCTAATTTTTTTAATTTCCAGGAAGAAATAATCTCCCTCAACCAAACCCTCCACCAAACCCTCTATATCCTCATGAAGAAATGAATGAAGAAACAAATGAAGAAAATGAACCTCAATTGTCTCCACCAATCAAGAAACCCCCTCCTAGAACACAAGAAAATTTGATGAACCAAATTGAAAGAGAGAAAAAGGAATTAGAATCTTTAATTATGAGGTTAAAATATTCTAGTGGTACAAATCCTAGAAGGGGAAGACTTGCAAAATCATTGGAAGCAATATTGACCCACGTAAGCTCGGTTAGTGGGAAAATTAATTTATGGCGGGATAAAAGAGAAGAACAAAAATAATATTATGCAAATAAATTATCTTATGCAGACATAAAAAAGAAAAAATTCACAAAAGATGACATTTGCAAGCTATTTAAAAAACCAGGGGACACGGATACTCTTAGAACTACAACAAGGAGGTTCCCAATTCATTGGTTCTTAAATGAAGAAATTAAAAATAATTTTTGGGAGAGATGGTGGATGGTCTTTGATTCACCTCCCTATAAAAATCATGAGGTTCCTATATATTTCTTGAGGAAACTCTATTGTGAGTTTGTACTCAAGGAGCTGCCAAATTATTTTGACTTTCTAGATTCTCAGGGTAGAGGAGGGGGGTTATTATTTGATAGAGAGGGGGCACATCATGACCCTAATGCACCTAGGGTTCCTATTGGCAAGCCACAGGTGGATCATGTTATTATTCCTTATGTTGTGAAGGAACATGTAGAGGTGGACACACTAGGAATAATTAGTGCTCTGACATAGACTCTCATTCAGTGTGCCACTCCTTTAGTTGAGGGTGACCATGGTCAATCTTTGAGGGGGCATATTTTTTGGTCATGTGGATGCTTGTGCACATTTGGTATTTCTGAGAGAGAGGAAGAGGATCCTGGAATGATGACTGATAGTTTTCTAAATATGACATTTGGCATTGACACATAGATAAATATTTCCAAGTTCATTAAATTTCTTTGATCATATTTCATTTATAAAAGACTAACTAATTAATTTATTATCTATTGATTATGATGAAAATTCAGGGCAAGACAGTGAGTGGTGGTGGCAATGATCCTCATGTCCCCTTCTACACATCATCGTGAATTCCACAAGTATGTATCGAATAAAACATTTTAATTAATATATTTGATTATTATGTAATTATATGAATAATTATATCATAACTTATTGTGCATGTGCATTAGACATTCACTGGTGGACCATCGACATTCACAATAGATAGTGAAGGGCATTGTGCCACTTTCCTTGAGGTATCTTTATTTGCATGTTAATTTGTTATACTTGATTATATTTAATTAATAAATGAATGAATAACTAAATTACTAGAAAAATTATGATCAAAATCTAGGGGCACGATGATCACATTCTTTCACCTGGCTTTGTGATGTCACCATTGAGTCCACAGTATTGGGATGGAGAGATAGGGTACTGAGAGAGGAGGGTGAATCAGTGCCCACAAAAAAATTTTACTTCTTAAACCTTAAAAAGAAAACAATAATAACCTTGCAAATAACTTGTATCCAATGCATGTATCATTCACTCATTCAACTTGTAAAAGAAAATAACATGAAATCAACAAGATAATCATCCCATAACACAAGTATTTTGGTAATGCAAAAACCCTTGTTAGAAGGTAAAAACTGTGGTGGGGATGACACCCATAAATTCTTTACTACTGCAGATAGAAAAGGTTTTCCTGTTAGGGCTACAAGTGGTGATCACTTCTAGTGATCTTACCCTATTTGGAGTAACATATTAGATTGATTAGATCTCACTAGTAATAAGATTTTAACAACACTACTTGAGTGTGCACTCGGTTGAGAGATTTACAAAAAGATTGTTAGGTCTACTCTGTTAAGAGATTTTACCAAAACTCTATTACAATGATTAGAAAATAATAGGTATCTATCTACTAATGATAACTCTATCTTGTCTGATACAGATCAATGAAATATTGAATAGATATCACCTTTCTATGTGAAGATCTCAACTCTAAATTGCTCGGTAGCTTGATCTGATTCTGCTCAATCTGATTATCCCTAAATACTATTTTGCTCTGTTTGACAACTGATAATCTTGAAGTTGGCTAATGCTTCAAGAACTTCTTCACTCATACATTTCCATAGTTACATCAAAATGATGCAAAATACAACTATATAGCATACTACTTTATGCCGCTTTACAAAATTAGGTCACAATATCTTAGAGAAAAACCCTAAGATCTATGGTGTACAAAAATAACCTAGATCAAACAATTACATAAAATCTTCATCGCATTTAATGAATAGCTCAATAATAAATTATCCTCAATCTTGGTAAAATGTTTTTTGATTCTGTTGTAATTGTTTGCATAGATAAATGTGCTATTCTTGATTCCTATTACATTTTCTATGATCCTCGATAAACACTATATATACTACTTGGTAATTACATTGGTGCTCGGTATCTAGTTTTCTCAGTGTTTACTATGCTCGGTATCAATGTCTGATGCTCGGTAAAACTATTCTGTACTCAGTGTCTGATGCTTTCTTTTACTGACTATGTTAACATAGGTAACCGACTAATGTCTTTGATACTAATGATAATCATTAATCCTCAATTAGAGATAACAATCTCCCCCTTTGGCATTAGTATCAAAACTAAAAATTTATATAGACAAAATGACTCAAAATATTTTTTGTCCCCACCATATACATAGTCAACAAAAATTTGTACTCCCCCTCAGTGCATGCTCTCGTTAATGTGTAGTATACTTATCATTGTATATACATATTTGGAATATACATGTTTTCCCCCTTTTTGATATTAATGCCAAATAAAAATATGTATACTTACAGCTTGTCAAAAATGTTCTTATGGGTTTTCTTCAGTGGCTCCAAGAGGTTTTCCCATTCCTCTTTCAATTTGGTGAGAGAAAGATTCTCAAGACTAATTTTTGCATGCATATCAAAAATGTTATCCAACACAAAAAAATTTGGTGTTGCAACAAGCATTTTTTCCTTCTCAATGTTCTTCCCAATGATTTTTAGGTACAAAAGCAACTCAGTCTAAAGTTCTGTGACTTGATCACTTATCATTTCTTCCTATTTTTTGAGGTCTTCTCTTAACTGTTGGATTTCTTGAACTTTCAAGATGTGCTTTGCAAATGCTTGAGGCTCAGTTAAGGCTTCTTGTGCACTGATATGTATTTCTTGTTCAAGTTGTTTGATCTTTTCACTGACCTCGGTAGTGAAATTTTCTATAGTGCATAGCTTGATCAAGATTTGACTTATTACTTGAGTAATAGACTGAATATCAGTTATTACCTCTGATAGCTTGACCTTATTAATTTCCACTTCTTAGTTGATCCTTTCTGCCAATTTATGTTGTATTTTCAATTCTTCCCTCTCTTCTATCCTCTTTTCTACTTCAAAGCATGGGGCATTTATTTCCTTGGTTAGTGCAGCAAGTTGGTCCATTATTAGAGTATCTTCATCTATGGTTACCTCAGCTACTACCTAGTTTAATATATCTCAAAAATTCTCTAGTATCTCCTTTCTCTTGCACTCTTGCCTTAATTTTTCTTGGGTGGCCTTCCTTGTAAACAATTCCCCATATTTCCTTAATTCTTCAGGGCTAAAGGTCCTGGGGTCACAATCTAGTATGACAATAATTTCATCTAAAATGACCGGCCCTTTTTCTTTGTTCTTTTTCTTCTTTTTCTTCTCAGGTTTAGTAGATGAAATTTTAACAAAAGGTACAAGTGCCTTTACCTTTGTATTTTGTGTAACTTGTCTAGTTGACACTGTTAAATCCTTCTACTACTCCTTGGTAGTCTTTGTGTCGATTGATTGTGTTGGAGCCTCTGATGTAGTGTTCGGTGGGGTGGCCTCGGTTACAGTAGGATTCTCTTGATCCTTTGATTTTGTGTCTGTTGCCTCTTTCTCTTCAAGCTTGTTTATTTCTGCTTGTATTTTTGCTTCTTGTTCCCTTATTGTATCTTGTGGTTTCTTGGGCTTAGAGCCTTCGGGTTTCCCTTGAGATAAGATTTCAACTGCTTCCACAAGAATAGGAAGCTCCCCCAGTAATGATGTGAAAGTGGAATCGGTATCTTGACCTTCATCCTATGTGATGTTAGGTGCTATGTTCACATCTTCATCCTCATCTCTATCATCAGGATCACCGTTAGTGATGTCCTTAATGAGTACATCATTATCATTTTTTTCCTTTATTTGGATCTCTATTGGATCTGGTGCATCTTGTGAACTATCCTTAATTTCTTTAGCAAGTGTTGTATCAATTACCTTGATAAATGATACAGCTGATTCTTTTGTCTTCTTTGCTATATCATCATCAATAATTATTCCTTTTCCTTTTGAATTTTGTCTCTTCTTAGATAGATTAAGGAATGCAATCTTCTCACTTTTCTCTTTTACTACAGTTATTGAAGTCCATATGAGTTGGCTAGACTCATCAACATCTACCGATTTTCATCTAAAATTTTCATATCCCGGCCTTTTACATTAAATCTCTTGGCATAAGTATCCATATATTATTTAATTTCATCAAGAGAGAAATTAGGTGCTGCCTTGAATAGGGATTGCTCTCTTATCTTCCTCTTGGTGTCTAAGGCGTATGGCCACTTCTGGTTTATTCTTTCTTCAAGTGCCTTGGGCAGTGGTTTTCCAAACTCTAATGGAACTTTTTAAAAGCTTATCATCATCTAGATGATTGATTCCTCAATTTTATCCTGATCCTCATTTGACATACTATCAAACTGACTAATCTCAAGATCTGTGAGTTCTCCATTCTCTATGATGTCAACAGCAACATCATCAATAGTTCTATCCTTGTTACTTACAACCTTGAATTGACTTGTGTCATTTTCATTTTCTTCTTCCTCAAGGTCTTCCTTACATCTTATTAGTCTTCTTTTCCTCGGCACCTCAACTACAACTTTGGGTCCTCTCTTTGCATAATTTTTAGTCGATGTAGCTACCTTTGGTTTTGCTACCTTCACAGCTCCCTTTTTCTGTGGTGGTGAAGCTCTAGTTGCTGACCTTGTTCATGCACTTGTCTGCACTGACAACTGCTTCTTCTTAGGAGTAGGAGTGGGAGAAACCAGTATAGAATCTTTTTCTTTCTCAGACTTGGTTTCCTCACTATCATATGGTTTTTTAGCCAACATTAACTAACCTTCATTTGTAGGTTCAACTGCTGACTCCTCAGATGAGTCAGATACATCTCCAAACTGCTCAGTTAAAACTTTCTTCGTTTTCTTTACTTTTCTTGATTTTGCTTCTTCAAAGGTTCCAAACTTCTCTACCTTCTTGTCCTTTGGTAAAGAAAATAGAGCTTCAATGGATTTCAAACTGAAATCATGATCCATTTCATAACCCATGGGAGCTAGCCATTTTATTCTTGGTTCAACAACTTTAATCATTGTATGGTCGGTGTCAACTAGAAAACATATGTCCATCTCATACTTCTCAACTAGTGAACTTGGAATTCTACTTCTCAGATCCATCTTAATCTTAAATTGTTCAAATTAATCATCTAAAACTTTATTCAAGTTGTCTCCCAGACTTATCATTAAATCATTGATTTGTAAAGTAATCGGTTTGTCGGTAGGCCAATCCATGTGACCGATAGAAGGAAAGAATTTTTGGAGATAGGAAAATAAACATACTAACAGTGAGACAAACTTACAAGTGTTGGATTTCTATGACTGAATTGTTTTCATGTTCTCTTCAACCTATTTCAGGAGTAGCTCAGCAAGGTCCAACTAATGACCCTTCTTTATCATTTTGTTGTTGGCATTAAGCAGAATTGCCACTAGTGACAACACTTATTTGCATTCTGAGTGCAAACTAAGCAAGACAGTGCAAACCGAGTAGAACAGTGCAAACTGAGCAAGACAGTGAAAACCAAGCAGAATAGTGCAAACCGAGCAGAATAGTGCAAACCGAGCAAGACAGTGCAAACCGAGCAGAACAGTGCAAACCGAGTAGAACAGTGCAAACCGAGCAAGACAGTGCAAACCGAGCAGAACAGTGCAAACCGAGCAGAACAGTGCAAACCAAGCAAGACAGTGCAAACCCAGCAGAACAGTGCAAACCGAGCAGAATAGTGCAAACCAAGCATAATAGTGCAAACCAAGCAAGACAGTGCAAACTGAACAAGATAGTGCAAACCGAGCAGGACAGTGTAAACCAAGTAACATTATGTCTACCGAGTCACCAGTATTTACCGAGTTCAAAACCTACTGAGTGGTTAGTATGAACCGTGCCTTCACTTCTACCGAGTGCATGACGATGCCGAGTAATGCAGTGGACGCCAAGTATCAGAAAGTCACCGAGTTAGTTTGCAGGAACCGTGTAACCATACTTGGGCTGACTTAGTGGCACTTATGTTTATTTGTCAAGCCGACTTTGTAATTGTAATTAATTGTTTAGACTTGTATATAAACAATGTTGTAAAAATGTCAAGATGAAATGTAATGAGAATGAATGTGAAAAAGAAAGAAAGGCAGAGATAAGCGAATTACAAAGGGCTACAACAGTATAGGGAACAACAAAGACAAATTCATCACAGAAGGTGATCAGTACATCAGCGAATCTCAATCAGCAATCCAGTTGCAAAGCAAGAGATCTACTGTTTCATCCTAATAGGTGAATCAGTACTAAATCCTTTAACCGGGTAGACTTAACAGTCTTTTGTAAAATCTCTTTACCGAGTGCATACTTCATTGTATGTTTGTAAATCCTTTAACAGGGTGGATTTAGCAATCCTTATTGCTCCTAGCAGGGTAGATCATCAGAAGTGATCAATTGTAAGCCTTAACTAGCCAACTTTATACTGCAGTACTAAAGCTTTGTGGGTTTCATCCCCACCCCAGTTTTACTTTCTTTTTGGAAGGTTTCTGGGTAACCAAATGTTGTGAATGCTTTTAAGTTTCATGCTTTCTATATGCAAAAGGATAAAGTAAATACATCTGTAATTGAAAGAAAATTTGAAGTTACTAATTCACCCCTCCCCTCTCAGTAACTCGGTTAATTCCTGAATATTTCCAACATTTGTGAGCCATATCCATAGCACTACATGGTACACTATTCAATCTACTCAATTGAAAGAATTTATAACCTATCACATGAGCTGCAAACTTAACTTTTGGATCCTCAATAGAAGCTATCTTTAATGCTCGATCATCCCATGTTGCACCTATGTTCTTCTCAATTTCAGCTCGGGAGGAACTACAAAAAGATTTTTCTTTATCAGTCATAGGATACCTGTAACCTTGTGAATTATTCTCTTGGTTACCTTAACAAGACTATCCAACCAAAATGTGCCCTCATGATAATGACTTAACACAGCCCTAATCCATTCTATTTTGAAAGTTTTTGGAAAACTTAGGGCACTTGTGAGTCCAATCATCTTTATCTTCTTATGCTCAATTTTTAGTTTCCCATCCACACTGCAGAGTGCCTGATATGCAACATACATTTCAAAATCTCCTATTTCACCAGTCTTGCAGTGAATGTACGATCGAATATCTTCCACTAATAAAACCCTAGGTAGGATGCTTGAAAAAGCACTCGATGAATCCATTTTTGATGCAACTTCAAGGTGTGACTTGTAATTGGGTTCAGTATAATTTGTTGACACTATAAGATTAACTTCCTCTTCTACAACTTTAGAAGTGCTCGCAGTAGATTCTATTTCAACAAACTAGGTTTTTGGTAAGTACAAAATATATGCTCGGTAGGGGTTTCAACTTACTTGAAATGAAGGATGAATGTACTTAGTTTGATCTGCAACTGCCTTGAATGAACTTGAAATATTCTTTGCTCGAACTCACTCTATGAAATAATTGCTCTGCGAAATCTCTTTGTGAAAAATAAACTCATTCTTCTATGTATTTATAGCTTGGTTAACACATGACTTTCTCACTTGGTTGATACTGATACTCGACTAACCTTGAATACCTTTTACCGACAAGTAATCTCATTGCTCAGTCTTACTTTTCCCGACTATATAACTTTGTTAGCTCATAACATATAAACCATAATGCATCTTAATTCATGCAAATTTGGTATGTGCTCATCATATTTAAGGAGATATATGTAAAATATGATCATTTTAAAATGTCAATCCCATACATACCTATATCATCTTAAGTAGATGTACCGATGCCACCCAATCTAGTGGATGAGGTTTCGCCGACAACATTACTTGACTCAACATTCTCATCAGATGCCTTTCTCCACATGGTGTTTCTGATTCTCATGATATCTACAATAGTGTTTCCACTATCAAATACATGTCCTTCAGGTGCTTGGTCTCTGTAGTCCTTGCTTAGATGACCGACCTTATGACAATGTAAGCACGCCATTCCAGTGCTTTTCCAGCTTCGTGATTGTCCAATCCATCTTTTTCTGTAACAATTTTCTGCTATATTTACATACCTACCACATGCAATATAGTTAGCCCATGTATTGTAATCCCATACATAAGAACTACCTTGTCTCTTTAGTTAATATGGTTTGGGCTTGCTTTTCTATTTTGGTGTCCAGACTTGCTTCATCTTAGTTTTGCATTCTTGTGCAGTATGTCCAGTCTTGTTGCAAGTATAGCAAAGTTTCTCCATTGTATTATTGTTAGCATTCTTATTTAGTTTTTCTCTAAACTCATAAGCTTGATGACCAAATTTTCCACAATAATAATAGTAACCATTAAATTTAGGAGTGATTGGAGGTTTACCTTGTGCTTTGCTTCTACATACATTAGAAGTGTGTCCCGGTTTGCCATAGTGATAGCATGATAAATTTTTGGCCTTTGAATTTGATTTTTGATCACTTGTTCTACTTGCTTGGATGATTATCCTTCACCAGTATATCCTAAACTAGCTTTGCTTCCAAATCTTCTTTGATTAGTCAAAAAATCATCAATCTTTTTGGAACTGTCCTCAGCTAACTTCATCATTTCATTATGTTGTTGTCGTATCTTTATTTCATTTCTCAGTTTCTCACTCTTCTCTAAGTATTTCTACATCTTCAAGTCTTCTTAACAATTCTCCATTTACTTAGTTGACTTCTTGATTCACAACCATCATCTGATTAGATGTTTTAAAATGGTGATCAATGAGTCTTTGTATCTCACTTTCCTTTACTTGAAGTTGTTCGGTTATCAGTCTTTAGTCTTCAATGGATAGATTCCTTTATTGTTTATCCTATCTTGCATTGTTCATTATATCTATTATTCTCACCATCTAAGATTCCTGACCGATTTGCAGTGCTTTCACTTGTTCGGTTAAGTGAAGATTCTTTTCAGAAAAATTGGAGATTATGCTTTCAAATCCATCAGAAATGCTTCCTGAACTAGATCCAAGATTTTCAAATACATCATAAATCTCTTCTTCATGGTAAGTAGTCTCATTCTACATAATAGCTAGGTTCTTCCTTTCAACCAGTAGATTCTTTAATTCATCCTTAGCTTGCTTATACTACTCTATAAACATTTGCATCTGTATCTTTTGATTTTCTATTGTCTTATCCAACTTATATCTCTCCATGATTTAGATCTTTACTCTTTAGTGGTTAAACTATCCAATAAGAGATCTAAAGCTCTGATACCAAATGTTGGGATGGAGAGATAGGGTACTAAGAGGGGAGGGGTGAATCAGTGCCCACAAAAACTCTTCACTTCTTAAACCTTAAATAGCAAATAGTAATAACCTTGCAAATAACTTGTATCCAATGCATGTATCACTCACTCATTCAACTTGTAAAAGTAAATAATGTGAAATCAACAAGATAATCATCCCATAACACAAGTATTTTGGTAACGCAAAAACCCTTGTTAGAAGGTAAAAACTGTGGTGGGGATGACACCCACAAATTCTTTACTACTACAGATAGAAAAGGTTTGTCTATTAGGGCTACAAGTGGTGATCACTTCTAGTGATCTTACCCTATTAGGAGTAACATATTAGATCAATTAGATCTACCTAGTAATAGGATTTTAACAACACTACTTGAGTGTGCACTCGGTTAAGAGATTTACAAAAAGACTGTTAGCTCTACTTTGTTAAGAGATTTTACCAAAAATCTATTACAGTGATTAGAAAATAATAGGTATCTATCTGCTAATGACAACTCTATCTTGTCTGATATAGATCAATGCAATATTGAATAGATATCACCTTTCTATGTGAAGATCTCAGCTCTAAACTCGGTAGCCTGACCTGATTCTGCTCAATCTGATTATCCTTGAATATTGTTCTGCTCTGTCTGATAACTAATAATCTTGAAGTTGGCTAATGCTTCAAGAACTTCTTTTCTCATACATCTCTATAATTACATCAAAATGATATAAAATACAATTATATAGCATACTGCTTTATGCTGCTGCTTTACAAAATTAGGTTACAATATCTTAGAGAAAAACCCTACGATCTACGGTGTACAAAAATAATCTAGATCAAACAACTACATAAGATCTTCATCGCATTTAATGAATATCTCAATAATAAATTATCCTTGATCTTGGTAAAACATTTTGTGATTATGTTGTAACTGTTTGCATAGATAAATGTGCCATTCCTGATTCCTATGCCATTTTATGTGATCCTCAGTAAACACTATATATATTGCTTGGTAATTACACTAGTGCTCGGTATCCAATTTTCTTGGTGTTTACTTCACTCGGTATCGGTGTCTAATGCTTGGTAAAATTGTTCTGTACTCAATGTCTGATGCTTTCTTTTACTGACTAGGTTAAGATAGGTAACCGATCGATCCTTTGATAACAATGACAATCATTAATGCTTAATTAGAGATAACACACATGTATATATGTAATAATGCATTATAATTAACATGTCAGTACTACGTTCTTATATGAATGGTTATCTTATAATTTTCCATGTACATGTGCACTAAGTGAATGTTGGAGCTTTGACATTGACATTGCACACCAAAGGACGCAGTGGAACCTTCACGAAGGTATCATTTACTCATTAGTAGGGTTGTAAAAAATATATGTAAACTTGATAACTACATAATACTTTTTTTGTTTCATTTTTAGTTATTCACATTAGAGACTCCTCCTTCTATTCGTGATACTTTGGATCATGGAGTAGCTGCAGTAATAGCTAGTTCTAAAGCACTAACTGAGGTATGAAAGAGATCACTTAATTTTAATTGTTTTTGATTAAGGAAAATAGGTTTTGAAGGGGCCCCAAAACCCTGTACATTTAGGTCTAACAAAAGATTTTCAAATCAGCACAAAAAAAAGGAATAGATCAAGACCACAGCGAGGGTTTTACAATAGGCTCCCACAACTTGGAGGTAAAATGTTACCAGAAGAAGGAAACTAGGACCCTGACAAAGCAAGCCACCGTGAAGAAGATAATACAAATTAGAATCATCAGCCCTGATACTACTAGTGGATAGCAAGGAAAAATCTTGCCAATCGCAGAGAATGATTATTTCTTCCCCTTCTGAGAATGAAGGGACATATTGAAAGAGGGAAGATGTTTGGATCTTTTTTTTCCTTTAATAGAGTTCCACCTCTCTTCTGCATTCTTTGCCAAATCCTGCCAAGATGTTGAATCAAGAATCAAGGCACCTGAAGACAGGGAAACAAGAGGTTGTCCCATGATAGGGCCACCAAAATCCTTAGAAGCTAAATCAAGAGATAAATCTATGGCATCCATTCCAGCATGATTCAACAAAGAAAATATAGTGGGAAGAGTAGACACCTCACCATCAATAAAGGCCTAAACAATAGGAACTAAACTGGATGAAATAGGGATGGAAACATCACTCAAGGGAGAGCCAATGTCAGAAAAAGGAGGCACGGGGGCCTCAGAAGTCTCCTGAGATGAAGAAACAACCTGAGAAAAGATTTGAGAAGTTGAGGCCTTCGCAATAGCATAATGATGGGAGGAGGCTCCTGTCCACCAAGAAGTAGGTTTTTAAACCTTTTCCAATCTGCACTAACTAGCTAAGTGACCAGTTTTGAAACATCTCCTACATCTGAAGGGGAGACCTTCATAATCCAAGGATTGAATCCAGGATCCTTTTGGATGTTGTAGATTTATCTTTTATGGGAGACCCTTGGATGAATCCAAATTGACCAGAATCTTAGCGTATATGGAATGAAACATATCATCTAAATCCTCATCAGCCAAAAGAAAGTCCCAAGAGCCTCCCCCATAGCCTCAAATAGAGAATCGACCCAAAAGTGAAGGGGGAGGTTTGGGAGCCTCTCCCAAGTGGGAACCTTGGAGAAATTCTATGTTGAAGCATGAAAGTCAGGGTTCCAAGGCTTTGTCATGAGCATGAATTGGGTGTCCTAGTTAAAGAAGTGATCGTAAAGAATTAGTTTCATGTCAACTGGAATCTCAAACTTGGTAATGAAAAAACCCCTCGTGAGAGGGAAAATGTGAACAACTCATGAAATAATTGGTTCCCACTAGCGAGTGCTCCAAGCATGCAGATCTGGGAGGCTCATCCAAAAGCCCTTGAATCTATAGATGAGACCATGATCCATGAAATTTGAAGATGCTGCTTCAATCTCTTTCACAACATCATCATCCAGAGGGATGATAAGAGGGTTTGAAACTTGGAGAGGGGCGACACTATTAAGACTAGAAGCTGGAAGCCTAGAGGAGGTGGGCTTAAGCTAGGAAGTGCTTCTAGGAGTGTCAACAATAGGCATAGAAGGTCCAGCAGTGCCAACATTCCCGATGGCCATAAAGAACCGAACCTTTCCTGGTGCAGCAGCAGCGAGCTGTAAAGAGCCATCCACACTCTCCACAGGACCCCGAATAGACGAGGATGGGCCACAGGTAGGGGTGGTGACTATAGGAGAAGTGGCCATGATAGAGGAAACCATAGGCATAGGGATTGTAGGAGCCCTACGCACGACTGGAGCAATGGGAGTGGCGGGAGAGCTCATTTCAAAATCTTTCCAAGATTGTTAAAACTTAATAGTTTGTATTGAATTTTATAATGATATTCATGTATGTATTTTAATTATTATTTTGATCATTTTTGTAGGAACTTATTACTCCAGATCACCATCATGCACCTTTGATGGATGATCACAGTGACTATTTGCTAGCGGTAAGCGAATATTCAATCTTATGTCATTATATGATTCAATTTTGATGTATATTAGTTATTGATGTTTAATTTTTTTTTTATCATCTCAAGCTACAAAAGAGTCTAGATAGATGGACAAGTGAGCACACTCGAAAGACTACAACATCCACTGCATCTCCATCGATATGATGATCAAAGACAGCTCGGGATTTGTTTTCTTCCCCTAGCGAGAAAGGACTAGATTAGGGATATGGATTGTATGCCTATATGGCATTAGTGGACATATTTTTTGTATATTGTATAAGTGATACATTGTACATCCATTTAGATTTGAGGAAGTCAATTTAACTGTAATGAATATATTCAATGTATGACATTATTGCACATATATATTTGGCTTCATGCCCTACGAATATATGTTTTTTATGTTTTAGGTATGCAATTCATGTGTTTGGTGTATTAATGTATACTAATTTATGTTTATGTGGATGTCTTATGATTTGTAAATTTCCCATGCGTTATAGTTATGCTTGTATGTTTATCGATGTATGTTTAACTTGTTGACTATGCTACAAATGCCAATCACTGTCCTCAATAACAGTTAATTCCTTGACTGTAATAATAACAAAAGTAATGAAATGAATGCAGAAATGTATAAATATAATATAAGGCAATATTTCTACATCACAACCTATCCAAGATCATGTGGAATCAAACATTTATATTCATTGGTATGTTCCCTATTCCACGGGACAATCACAATATAAAGACATGACCTTGAACAAGTGAGGCAACATATGGAAAGGTTGTCATCTATTGACCCCAATACCAGGCCTATTTTGATTTTTGGGTACCCTAATGTTGGCAAGATTTCTTTTATTAATAATATTACTAGGGTGGATGTGGATGTGCAACCTTATGCTTTTACAAACTAACTTCTAACTGTCCCCTAACTGACTGATTGTTAATGACAAACACTAGAATTAGTTGTCAAGTTGACAAAAAAAGTTGTTAACTAGACAACCCAATACCCTTTGCCCACTCTAACTACTTATAAAAGGTTTAGAGATAACCTTTACAACCCAAACTAACTTATACTTCCTACTAACCCCTACAAACTCCAATTAAGCCCTATTTGGCTTATATTGCCAATATAGGCAATTTACAAGATTGTTCACATTTAGTGCTTTTAACACTATGTAAAGGCTCTAATGGCCTTACTACATATTTATAGACCCTTATAGGTTATTTCCATCAACCCTTGACCTAGGATCAGTACATAACCATTCTTAGTGACCCCTAGGTACCTTTTAGGCTTCTTAGTGCCATTAAGGCTTACATTTAAGATTGGGTTACAATATGATCAATACATGATCCAAATAACATTCCATGATCCAAATACATGATCAAATTTCAAAGTGGACCACAAGCCCTTTTGCATCTAAATACATATTTGCACTTATCCTACTGCTCACCCCGGAGGGGTCGGCGGTGTTCAAACAACTATGTGTGCCTAAACAGGTTGTTAGTAGCATTTATCTAGCCATTCAAAGCTTTTGGAACAGAAGGTTTCATGCTATGACCGACGGTTTGAAAGATACGCAATGTTGGTCATTTGAACTAAGGAACACTGTGAGTTTTGACATCGACCGAGAATGTGTTGCCAAATTTAAATGAACTTGAATCTCTAAAAATTGAGATAGGCTATTGTAGGCCTTGGTAACACAGTCACGTAGCACTTGACAAATTGATCCTACCTTGCATGAGCTCCGAGATATGACCCCATAAAGATCATTGATTTCATGCTGAAGGGACCTTGAGGGACACTTCAGTCCGGAGTCGTTGGTGGCGTTGGAATGACTGTGTGTCGAATGAGGTTTCCCCTAGTATTTACCTTACCATTCGAAGCTATTGGAATAGACGGTTTGATGCTATGACCGATGGTTTGAAAGATATGCAATGTTGGCCGTTTGAACTAAGGAACACTGTGAGTTCTGACATCAACTAAGAATGTGTTGCCAAATTTGAATGAACTTGAATCTATGGAAACTGAGACAGGCTATCATAGGCCTCGACAATGTGGTCTCATAGCACCTAATAGATCGATGCTACCTGACACAAGCTCTGAGATATGACCCTATAAATATTGATGATTTCATGCTAAAGGGACCTTGAGGGACACTTCAACCCAGAGTCATCAGAGGTGTTCAAAAAACTATGTGTGCTGAACAAGGTTGCCCCTAGCATTTACCTAACTATTTGGAGTTGTTGGAATAGATGGTTAAATGCTATGACTGATGGTTTGAAAGATACACAATGTTGGCCATTTGAACTGAGGAACACTATGAGTTCCGACATCGATCGAGAATGTGTTGCCAAATTTAAATGACCTTGAATCTCTAAAAACTGAGACAGGCTATTGTAGGCTTCGGCAACATGGTCTCATAGCACTTGATAGATTGATGCTACCTCACACAAGCTCCAAGATATGACCCCGTAAAGATCACTAATTTCATATTGTAGGGACCTTGAGGGACACTTTGGCTTGGAGTCATCGACGGTGTTCGAATGAATGTGTGTGCTGAATGAGGTTTCCCCTAGCATTTATCCAACCATTCAATGTTGTTGGAATAGATGGTTTGATGCTACAACCAATGGTTTGAAAGATACACAATGTTGGCTATTTGAACTAAGGAACACTATGAGTTCTAACATTGACTGAGAATGTGTTGCTAAATTTAAACAAACTTGAATCTCTAAAAACTAAGATAGACTATTGTAGGCCTTGGCAACATGGTCCCATAGGACCTGACAGATCGATACTACCTTGTATGAGCTCCGAGATATGACCCCGTAAAGATTTCTGATTTCATGTTGTAGGGACCTTGATGGACACTTTGGCTTGGAGTCATCGGTGGCATTTGAATGATTGTGTGTGCCAAACAAGGTTTCCCCTAGCATTTAGCCAACCATTCAGAGCTAATTGAACAGATAGTTTGATGCTACAACCGATGGTTTGAAATATACACAATGTTGGTTGTTTGAACTGAGGAACATTGTGAGTTCTGACATCGACCAAGAATGTGTTTCCAAATTTAAATGAACCTGAATCTTTGAAAACTGAGACAAGCTATTGTAGGCCTTGGCAACATGGTCATGTAGCACCTAATGGATTGATGCTACCTCGCATGAGCTCTGAGATATAACCCCGTAAAGATTGTTGATTTTATGCTGAAGGGACCTTGAGGGACACTTCGGTCCAGAGTCGTCAATGGTGTTTGAATGACTGTGTGTACCGAATGAGGTTGCCCTAGCATTTACCCAACCATTTGGAGCTATTGGAACAGACAGTTCAATACTATGACTGATGGTTAGAAAGATACGCAACGTTGGTCATTTGAACTGGGGAACACTACGATTTCTGACTATTACCCAAATTTCCCATCCTATGCAATTTGGCTTGGTCTGCTCTGTCTAGCATTTTTAATCCTATGTTAGCCCCCTCAAAAATTCCCATGATTATATGCCTGTTCAATTGTTTAGTTCTCTAGTTTGAAGGCCATTAAAATTCATGTGTGATCATTTGAATCCCATGATCCCCTAAAATACCCGTGGCCCATCCTAATTTAATATTTACCCTTTCAGGCCGCTTAGCCACAAAACCCATGTGCTCGAAGGTTGTGACCCCTTGTTCTCATTAAGTGGTTTGTCACATGATCACATAGGTCATTTTCATGCTATGCAATCATGCGACTAAGGTTTGTCACTGGGGTCCCCCTTTATTTTCCTAAGCTTCCTACATCCCAACCTTTTAATATTTCCCTAGGCCTAGTTCTCGGTCACACAAAGATCCAACGGTGGTCGCATAACCGCATGGGATCTTCTGATCCCATGCGATCATGTGACCACCATCCAATGCAAGGGGCCAAATTTCTTTTGACTTCTGTGGGTCTGTTTGCTAAGGTGGCCAATTTTTATTGGTCCGGGTTGCTATGATGTGGCCTTTGACTTTTTCAAAAGGGGATTGCAGTATCTTTCATGAGTTCTCTTCTATTTTTTCCTGTTGATCATTTGCAAGCGCAGGTAGCTCAGAATTTATGTTTTCAGGGGTGGTTGCAGTTGGAATAGATGAGGAAAAGATCTGGGCAGCCATTCTTGGTGGATTCTTACTTTCTAAGAGTATTAGATTTGAGCATTCATGATGGCCTGACTTGTAGAGGGGTAGTTGGATTCAGGCTCTTTGTTTGCAAGTAGATTCAGTACAGGGATGGGCACTCAAGACATATCTGATCGGTTGAGATACTTTCATGAACATTTATGATCAGAAATGATAGGTTTAGGGTTGGATTATTTTATGCAAATTTATGTAACCCTAATGAGATTTTTGCTCTTGCCTGCAAGCAAGAGGAGATGTATATAATGTTTTTGAGAGCTTTTGAAGCTCAGAGTTCACATTTTGTAAAGAGAAAAGATATCTTTTCTTAGAAGGCTATCTGTGACATCTTTCTGTCCTCTAGTTTTCTACATTCTCTAACTTCCCATTGATAATTCAGATATCGAAGATATTTTGTGACATTTCTCATGTGCCCATGCCTTCTTGTGTGAGTTATCTCTTAATGAATTCAGTATTTATATGTTTCTCAGTGATACCTTAGGGTTCTTGGTCCCTCTTTCTTTCTACAATTTTGTGTATTCTTGTGGATAATTTGATGTGAATGCTTTTGTGGGTATACTACAACCCCTTAACAATCTTTTCTCATTCCTATACCCAATTACAGAGGTGAATGTTTGTTTGTAGGTCATAGATTGTTGCCTAATCCATAGAGTGTTATTGTTTGTGAAAGAATCTCTCTTTCCCTAAATACCCTCTTTTATTTGTAGACCCCTTCTATGAAACACTTATGTAAGCCTATTTAGTAAGTTGTGATCTCCTAGACCTAAGTTTGTTCATTGAATCCATCTTTTATGTTGCAATTCTATAAGGAAACTCAGGTGCGAAAACAGCTTCCTACGCTAATCTCTATAGGAGAGTATTGTGCAAATTCTTATAAATCCTTACAATTTTAGATTTGTTAACTACTTTAACAAAGATATTGCAACCACATACCATACATACAGAAAAATAGAGAATGACACAATGATATAGCCTGGGGAAAACCTTTCGGTAAAAAACCCCAGCACTCCAAAACCTGCACAATGTATTATCTTCAACACAAAGATTACAATACACTTGCAATGCAAGTTCTTTCAGAAAATGAGAGACAAAGCCAACAAGACTTAAATTTCTATTATATCTCTCCCATAGGAGGAGCATCATATATATAGACTCCTCTAGACCCAAAAATAGGCACAACCACCAAGACCCATGCACAAAGCCACATGTACACAGTTGTTACATGCAATTCCAAGAATAGGCATCCATCCCTAGAATAGACTATGATAGCTTGTCATAGAATCCACCAAAATAACGATCACAAGAGAAGTGTAAGAGAATTTGTCATACCAACCTATTTTTGGCATATTCTCTTACACACACCAACCACTTCTTCTTGGGCGCCCAAATAGGCCCAAGTCATAAGATGCTCTTACACCTGTCATAGCACATTCCTTAAATAGTTTTTAGGCATCATAGGAATCCGTCATGACCATTTCAGTCATGATCTCCTTATGCACAAGATGCCAACACATCAAGTGGAGTGACACATCAACATGCCAACTAGACATGTACACTCACACTTAATTACATTATTTGCAAAAAATACATTTACAAAACAAATAATAAGAATAGGAATTATCCAAGGTTGAGACACCTTATTCCTAACATTCTCCCACTTGTTAAACACCTTGTAAGAGTAACAGGAACATAACAGGAACTTTAATTGCTATAGGCCAAAAGGCCCATAGACTCCGAACACCATCTGAACTTCTTAGTGCCCACTAGTTTCATTAATGCATCTGCAACATTCTTCATAGTATCTACCTTCTCCAAATTTACCTTTCCATCTTCCACCATATCTCTCACAAAGTGAAACTGCACATCAATGTGCTTCATTCTAGCATGAAAAGTTGGATTCTTTGCAAGGAAAATAGAGCTTTGACTATCACACCAAATAGTAATTTGTTCTGCATCAACACTAACATCAGAACACAATCTTCTAAGCCAAATGAGTAGCAGCCATGTACTTAGCTTCTGTAGTGGACAAAGCAACCACAGGTTGTCGCTTACTCATCCATCTGATGGCACCACCAAACATAGTGAACACATAAGCACTGGTGGATCTCCTGCTGTCAATATCACCTACCCAATCTGAATCCACAAACCCACGAATACAAACTGAATGTGGAGATCTAGAAGAGTTACCATGATAACATATGGAGTAATCTGATGTACCCCTCAAATATCTGAATACTCGCTTAACTGCATCCCAATGTACCCATCCAGGATTAGCCATAAACTGACTCAGGACTCCCACTGCTTGGGCAATGTCTGGTCTAGTACAGACCATAGCATACATAAGACTACCAACTGCACTAGCATAAGGTACTCTACTCATGTCCTCCACCTCACTAGGAGATTTTGGACAATCATCTACAGATAACTTTGTTCCCATAGAAATAGGAACACATAGTGGTCTACAATCTGCCATGCTGAACCTATCCAACACAGACTTCACATACTTACTCTGACTCAACCAAAGTTTTCTGTTAGACCTGTCTCTACTAATTTCCATACCCAAGATGTACCTAGCTGGCCCAAGATCTTTCATCTCAAACTGTGCTGACAACTGAGATTTAAAATTAGAAATCATACCCTTACCCTTACCAAATAGCAACATATCATCAACATATAATGCAACAATAAGAAGGTGATCATTTTTAACTCTGAAATAAACACAATGATCTAATTTTGATCTTACAAATCTAATTGACAACACAAAGGCATCAAACTTAAGGTACCACATCCCAGGAGATTGCTTCAAACCATATAGAGATTTCTTTAATCTACAAACTAAGGATTCTTTACCTTTAACAATGTAGTGCTCGGGTTGTGACATATAAATCTCTTCCTCCAAATCACCATGAAGGAAAGTTGTCTTCACATCCATCTGTTCTATCTCTAAATCATATGATGTAGCAAGAGATAACAAAAATCTAATGGATGTCAACTTTGCAATAGGAGAGAATATTTCACCATAATCTATTCCCTCTACCTGTGAATACCCCTTTGCAACCAATCTAGCTTTATACCTTTCAACACTGCCATCTACATAGAATTTCTTCTTGAACACCCATTTACAGCCAACAGATTTTCTCCCTTTAGGCAAAGGTACAAGGTACCAAGTTTTGTTTTTCTCCAATGAAGCCATCTCATCATCCATAGCCTCAATCTAGGAACCTGCATCTTCCATGCCCAAAGCCTCTTTCACAGATCTAGGCTCATCAGTGTTAGTAATCAAAGCAAAGGCACAACTAAAATCTAACATAGAATAACCAAACCTTTCTAGTTGCTTTCTTTCTCTCGTGGATCTCCTCAAGGGCTTTGGTTGAGGTTTTTCTTCCTCTTCTTCTAAACTATCAAAACTGCTAGAGCTCTCCTCATCATTAGACCCAACATGGTCTCTCTGTTCAGTCTTCTCAGGGGTAGGAGGCAACTTAACAACATCTTTTTCCTTTTCTTTTTCATCTGGTTGTAGCACAATAGGAGAAGATGTTAGCTCTCTAAAAATAAAATTTCTACTATACAACACCTTACTAGTCACAGGATCCCAAAGCTTGTATCCTTTCACACCAGCACTATATCCGATGAAACTACATTTAACGGCTTTATTTTCCAACTTAGATCTTTTCTCCTTTGGAACATGTGCATAAGCTTCACAACCAAAAACAAAAAGATGTCTAATTGAAGGCTTCTTACCAAACCACACCTCCATGGGTGTCTTACCAACAAGGGCTGATGTAGGAGATCTATTAACCAGATAGCAAGCAGTGGCCACAGCTTCGGCCCAAAACCTTTGTTCTAAACCAGCTCCACTAAGCATACTCCTAGCCTTCTCCATTAGTGTCCTGTTCATTCTCTTTGCAACTCCATTTTTCTGTGGGGTATAAGGAGTTTTCTTATGCCTCTTGATACCTTGTTCTTTATAGAACTATTCAAACTCTGCTGAGCAAAACTCACCACCATTGTCAGTTCTCACACACTTAATCTTCTTACTAGTCTGATTCTCTACAAGAGCTTTAAATTTCTTGAACCGAGTAAAGACTTGTGTCTTACTTTTAAGGAAATAAATCCATGTCCTTCTACTGTAATCATCTATGAAAGATAAAAAAAATATAGACTTGGAGATTGAAGGAACTTTTACAAGACCAAATACATCAGAATGAATAAGATCCAAAACATCAGAAGATTTGTGAGAACTAGAGTAAAACTAAACACGATTTTGTTTACCATAGACACAATGTTCGCAGAAGTCAAACTCAAGATTGCAATCATTTAACCTCTCAACGAGATTTTTATTTTTTAGGGTTCTGAGACCCTTTTCACCAATGTGGCCAAATCTCATATGCCACAACATTGTCTTTTCTACAGGAAGCTTACCTTCCAAACTATTTGCACTACCATCGGAACCAATAGCCATAGACTTCTTCACTGCTTGTTCAGATGGTGAGGATGAAGAACTATTACATAGAGGAATACATGCATCTAGTTGAAATAAGGTACCTCTCCTAGTACCCCTTGCAAGCACTATCGATCCTCTCATCATCTTGCATCCTTCTTTCAAAAAAAAAACTTGCACACCTACATCATTCAGCATACTTACAGATAATAGGTTTTGTGCCAAACCTGGAATGTGCATAACTCTGTTGATTCCCTTTACTCATCCATCAAGAAATTTGATAGTGACCCTTCTGCGTCCAACTATCTTTAGGTGAGAATCATCACCCAAGTACACCTTTCCACCATCGAACTCTTCATATTTTGAGAACTAGTTTTGATGAGAGATCATGTGAAAAGATGCACCCAAGTCAACCAACCACACATCATCAGATGCATGGGCTGCCAAAGCTACGATGAATGTATCACCATATTCTTGAGATCTTTTTGAAGCTAAATCTGAACCTTTCTTCTTCTTCTTCGGTTCTTTGCAGTCTTTACAAAAGTGCCCAGATTTATCACAGTTCCAACATTTTGCCTTGGACTTATTGGAAGTCTTTGACTTCCCACGGGATTTGGATCTACCTTATTGTGAGACTTATTGTCATTTTTCTTCCCTCTTTCAGTGGATCTCCCACGAACAGCAAGGGCTTCTTTTTCTGAAATGGAAGCCTTTCTCTGCATCTCCTCTGATAGTAGTGAAGACACCACATCATCCATTTTGAAGGTGACTAAAGTCCTTCTGAGAGCCATCACAAGATGGTCCCATGAATCTGGTAAAGAACAAAAAAGTGTGTAGCAACGATCCTCCTCCTCTAACTTGACACCAGTTGATGTTAATTGTGTAGCCAGTAGATTAAATGCATTTAAATGATTCGTTAAGGATCCACCCTCCTCCATTCATAGCGAGTACAATTTCTTCCTTAGGAACAACTTGTTCACTAGAGATTTGGCCTGATACACGGCCGCAAATCTTTCCCACAAACTATTTGTGGTTTTCTCATCTAGAACATTCAGAAGGACTGCATCGGTTAAACAGAGTCTTATGAGACCCTTAGCTTTATGGTCTTTGATATCCCAATCTACTTGAGTTATAGTTGCTAGTCTTGTAGCACTTGAAGTCGCTTCCCATAGGTCATGATCTTCCAACATGTCTTCCATCTTGAGTTTCCACAACTCAAAATTAGTGCCATTAAATTTCTCCACCTCCATTCTTCCATATGATGAACTTGCCATCTCAATCTAAAAATAAGATTCAGAATGCTCTGCAAAAAAATCCCACTCAAACTTGAGATCAGCTCAAAAAACCCTACCCAACAACTAGGATCAAAAGTTGATCAAGCTCTAATACCATTTGTAAGGAAACTCAGGTGCGAAAATAGCTTCCTACGCTAATCTCTATAGGAGAGTATTGTGCAAATTCTTATAAATCCTTACAATTTCAGATTCGTTAACTACTTTAACAAAGATATTGCAACCACATACCATACATACAGAAAAATAGAGAATGACACAATGATATACCCTGGGGAAAACCTTTCGGTAAAAAACTCCAGCACTCCAAAACCTGCACAATGTATTATCTTCAACACAAAGATTACAATACACTTGCAATGCAAGTTCTTTTAGGAAATGAGAGACAAATCCAACAAGACTTAAATTTCTGTTATATCTCTCCCATAGGAGTAGCATCATATATATAGACTCCTCTAGACCCAAAAATAGGCACAACCACCAAGACCCATGCACAAAGCCACATGTACACAGTTGTTACATGCAATCCCAAGAATAGGCCTCCATCCCTAGAATAGACTATGACAGCTTGTCATAGAATCCGCCAAAAATAATGATCACAAGAGAAGTGTAAGAGAATCTGTCATACCAACCTATTTTTGGCATATTCTCTTACACACACCAACCACTTCTTCTTGGGCACCCAAATAGGCCCAAGTCATAAGATGCTCTTACACCTGTAATAGCACATTCCTTAAATAGTTCTTACGTGTCATAGGAATCCATCATGACCATTTCAGTCATGATCTCCTTACGCACAAGATGCCAACACATCAAGTGGAGTGACACATCAACATGCCAACTAGACATGTACACTCACACTTAATTACATTATTTGCAAAAAATACATTTACAAAACAAATAATAAGAATAGAAATTATCCAAGGTTGAGACACATTCTCTAACTTCCCATTGATAATTCAGATATCAAAGATATTTTGTGACATTTCTCATGTGCCCATGCCTTCTTGTGTGAGTTATCTCTTAATGAATTCAGTATTTATATGTTTCTCAGTGATACCTTAGGGTTCTTGGTCCCTCTTTCTTTCTACAATTTTGTGTATTCTTGTGGATGATTTGATGTGAATGCTTTTGTGGGTATACTACAACCCCTTAACAATCTTTTCTCATTCCTATACCCAATTGCAGAGGTGAATGTTTGTTTGTAGGTCATAGATTGTTGCCTAATCCATAGAGTGTTATTGTTTGTGAAAGAATCTCTCTTTCCCTAAATACCCTCTTTTATTTGTAGACCCCTTCTATGAAACACTTATGTAAGCCTATTTAGTAAGTTGTGATCTCCTAGACCTAAGTTTGTTCATTGAATCCATCTTTTATGTTACAATTCATACCATCATTTCGGTGCATCACCTAGTAGGTAATTTGCTTTCAGTCATTTCCCTTTCAAGCATTCCTTCTATCCCTTTCCCTCAAAATATTTACTTTTCATGTCTAAAAGCAAATTAGGGTGATTATCCAAGAGGAACTAGCCTAGAACCTGGAGGTCTCATCTCAGTTAGCATAGGTCCCACAACCTAGAGATGATTCCCATGTTATACTAGGTTATCAAGACTATGAGAGCTTGAGATAAGGGTGCAAACTTAGTGTATAACAATTCTGGCACACCCGGTGGGACAGTAAAAGAATCAGAAATTTATGTTTTGTTATGTTATCTTTGATATACAGATTTCATACTATAGACTTTTAGAAGTTGTTCTATCAAGTATATCTAGTGGCTCCATTGGTGGAAGGATTCAAGACAACCTTGTTCAAGGTTTATGAGAAAGATTGAGACTAGGAGCTCAAAGCCCACTAAATTTTTAGAGTTGCCCGTAAGGAGAAGTCATAAAGGTAGGTCAACTCAAAGAACATCCCCTGCAAGGAGAGTTCAATCAACACCACTGGATACCTCAAAAAGGAGACCTTTTCCCTTCCATTTCAGAAGAAGAGGCAGATCTCTAACCAGGGATCTAGAAGAGGATTCAAATCCAATAGCAAATACAGCTCATATAGTTGTTAATCTTCAGATTCCAACTCCTACAATGTCTAGACAGTTTGTCTTTGCCATTCAACCAAGGGAGTCCATTAGCCTTTGCTATACATCATGATGTGCCTTTGGTGGCACTAAAAAGTATACCTGATTTCATAGGTGAAGGGAAGACAAGTGCTTTTGAGCACATAAGAAATGTGAACACCATCTGTAGCATACACAACATAACCCAAGAAGATGTGGCCACAAAATTATTAGCAGCCTCTTTAAAAGGTAAGGCTCTTGACTAGTTTAGAACTCTAACTATTGGTTCTATTACTTCATGGGATGAGTTAGGGGATGCATTAAGTAAGCATTTTGAGGAAAAATCAGATAACGTGTCTCTAGTTGAGCAGTTAACAACTATTTAGAGAGACCCTCAAGAGCAGATGACATATTACAATAGTAGATTCCTTAAAACATGGAATAGAATTCTAGTTTCTATGAGACCATCAGCTGACCATGCTTTCCTATACTACTTGCAAAGTCTAAATGGTCAAATTTCTATCATGATCTAGTCTATGGGTGGTACTTCTTTACCCCAGGCCTTTGACATAGCTGTCAGGGCCAAAAATGTTTGATTCAAGTAGGCATGATACAAAGAAGGCCTCCAATGCCCATTTTCCCTAGCCTTCAACCCATTGCACCTACACAAGTACCCCCATTTACCTCTATTCCCACCATATTGGCACCTCAGTCCAGTACTAGTGGTCAAGAGCTAACAGCTAGTTTCTCTCAAGAGCTGCAAGAGATAAAGAACAGTCAAGAAAGTAGTAAGCAAGAAATGACAAACTTGTTGCAGACCTTGACTAAAGAGGTTACGAAATTGAAGAAACAAGGTCAAGGAATCAGACCACCCTTCCAGCCACAAGGCCAAGGTCCTAATTAGCAATATCAAAATCAAGGATAGCCTTATCAAAAAAATAGGCCACCATACCAAGGAGGATATCAAGGACAAAGGCAAAGTTTTAATCAAAGACCATTCCAACCATATAACCCTGCACCTCTCAGTTCTGCAAATCTAGTGAGGGATATGGTTCCTAGTCAAAACAATATGGCTATGGATAATGAATGGTGTTTTCCTTGTAATCAACCTCATAATTAGGCTACAAGTTCAAATGGATGGATGAACGAAGCCCTAATGGTTCAAAATGCCTCACAAGCCCAATCAGAGGCTTCATCCAGTGGGTCAGTTCCTCAACAAGAATCACAAGAGAAAGAGACTGCTCTTTTCAATTAGGAGCAACTTGACTTCAATGGAGTCAATGATGAAGCTGCTTTTGTTGCCTATACAAGAGCAAAAAGGAGAGCTCAAGAAATGGAGAGAGCAGATTCCAATGCCAAAGCCACTACATCTATAGAGCCATTGCAGCAAGCTAATCCCATCACACCTAAGGAGGTCCCTATCATCACAAGCAAAAAGAGCCAGATTTTCAAAGAGGTGGAGCCCATCATAGTGAAAGCACAACAAAGAGTACAAACTGTGACACCTTATAATATTGTAGACAACATGAAGAAGGTGAATGTCACCATGTCCATGTGGGACTCTTTGGCTCTTCCAGGACAGCCTGAAATTTTGAAGAAGGCCATGACAGAGGTAGCAACTCCTCAACCTACAAAACAAGCTGCAAAGCTAGTGTTGGTTAACACTGATCAAGAAAAGGAGGCTCCAAGTAGAAACTCCAAGGCCAATATCACACAAGGTAGGAACTCAAAGCCACCTCCCTTTTATGTATCTCTAATTATTGGAAAATATTTAGTGCATAATTGTGTGGTAGATAGTGGAGCTACTAGCACTGTAATGCCTAAGAAAGTAGCTGACCAATTAGGACTAAAATATGAGCCCTTCCAAAAGAAGGTTACATAACTTGATGGATCCTCAATCAATACTATAGGTGTGGCTAAAGATACCATTTTAATTCTGCATGCTAGTCCTAATTTTTCAATCCTCCTTGATATATATATTATAGACCTCCCTGCATTATTTGCTATATGTCTTTCAAGGGATTTTACAACCAAGATAGCAGGCTACCTATCTTCTGACTGCTCTCACATGATTTTTCATACAAGATATGGGACCAAGGTCACCATTAAATTAGAACCATTGGTAGCACACCATATAGAGCCATATGTATCCAATGCCATCAATGTAAATTGCCCCATATTTGAGGACAGTGACTTCCAAACCATTAGTGAAGCAAGCACAAAGATAGAAAGTATCCCTAATATTCTACTACATGAAAGAGCTTCAGAAGTCCAAGAACATCTTATTTGAGATTTTGGTTTGGGGAGTTATTTAATACAAGAGAGTGGAGCCATAGAGCCAAGCCTTCTCAAAGACACTAATACATTTGGGGTGAAATTGCGACGACAATTTGCGACGGCGGGCAGATGTTATGTGTTTTTGCCTTTTTTTTTCAATTATAACTCAACAACATCACAATTGCGACATTGTCAGGATATAAGGCAAAAATAAAAATAAAAAATGTTGTCATTTGTATTTTCAATAGCGCCGTTGTCATTTGCAACCATTGTCGATCACCCTCATTTCTCTGGTTTGGGTCTCCAGTCTTGACATAAAGACTCAAATGCTCCAAAGTCTCCTCAAAACAATCACTCTATTTTTTACACAACGAATAGAGGGCACTTTGAGGACAGGGTTCCCTAATCTCACTTCTGATGAATGAAGTTTATGAAGGTAGATACTTGAGTTCTACTATGTTAAGATTCCGCAAGCAATTGTCATTAGTATTCTTTTAATTCATGGATAAGTCTGTAGTTTTTTGGCGATGATATAGTGATTTCTTTTTGGTCTCTGCAGTTATAAGTTGTAGTTAGATGTATTAACGATACCAGAAATTTATCATTCCAAACCAAGTCAACTCGGTATAGCTAAATGTGGAATTAATTTGTGCAATGTAAAGGGGTTTTAGTTTATGTGAATTTCAGTTGAGTTGTATCGCATTCAATCTAAAAATAAACTGTGGATACTCACACGGATTGAACTTGCATCATTGTGTCAATTTCATGATGAAACTGTAGGCCCTAATTTGGGAATTCACCATGGACATTCTATGCCGTTGGTTGAAAAACAAATTAGGGTAATGTATGTTCTTCTATTAAATACTTAGAATTGTAAAAGATGTTAAGTGTGCTTCAAGGACAAAAATCCATGGTTGAATATGCATAGCGTATTCAGTCAAGGAAACAAAGGAATACTTGCAGCTGTGCCCTAGTAGAAGTTATAACCATGCCCTCAATAGTTTGAAAGAAGTGCTTCTGGAATCTTCCAACCAAGTTCAATTCTCCACCTAAGAACCCATCTTTAGAGCCTGCCGATTGATCCCTGCTAACCTAATCAATTAGCCTATGTCTCAGTAATGTTTGCAGATGCTGGAGTAGGTTGTCAGAATTAGAACAGAGGAATTTCCACAGTGCAAAGAAATAGTACTCTATTTGATTTTCTTTGTGTATTGAAAATTGGAGGGAAAGGTTGTAGTAAATTCAAAAGGGTACAGTTAGCATAACAAGCAGCATAATTGGTACTATTTTGGTAAGTTGAATAAGTTTATTTGAAAGGTGTGTTTATTTGAAAAAAGGTGAAGATCTATTTATAAGTCTAAAATGAAACAGAGTTGAAAGAACAATTATTAAAATTTGTGAAGTAAGTTACATTGGTTACTTGGTGAGTTTCAATTAAACCAACACTTGATGCAGAGGGAAGGGTGGTGGTCTTCAAAACACAATGAAATTTTGATAATTTCAGAGGTCTAGGCACTTGGGCTTATCAATCACCTCAATTTCTTCAGGAACCTGACTTGACAAGGCTTTTCTCAATACTCCTAGATGATAATTTTGGTGTTGTAGGCTAGTAATAACTTAGATGCAAGGAACTCCAAAGTTCAAAATCAACCCCACTACTCCCAATTCTCAAAATGCACTCAAACTGTTTCAAAAGCCTAGTAAAATTCCTACAGCAGACTTGGAAGGGAAATAAATTTATGTTTTCTCAAAACACTAGACAATATGATAACATTTTCAAATACCCTTTTCAAAACTCTACAACATACCAAAAGCTTGTATACTATTACTTCGGACCAGTAACCCAAAACATGACAATTGCCCTATTTCAAGGCACACAAATTGACTAGTTTTCCAAAGGAAGTATCAATCAAAAATGTCCTATCGACCTCAACTCTTGGATAGTATTTACTTATGCCTCCAATTGCTCAATTACCAAAGGAATTAGACCCTAGTGCTCTGTAACATCAAAACCCCTAAATTGTGACTTCAAACCCCTTGATATCTAGGGTTTCCTCATTCCCACAGTTCTCCACACTCTTGCAACAAATTAGAGATGGATTCACCATCCTATGAACATCACATGACATTCCAAAACACCAAATATCTCCTTTGTTGGGTAGATGGCTCACTGCTACACCTTAGCCACCGTTTCCACTGGTTTTTCCTCTCTATTCGGGCTATAATCACTCTTATCCCACGCGGTTCTACATATGTAGTGTCAACAACATATCATACATTTTAAAAGGTTAACATTCCATGAATATCAGGCATCCATACTCATGGAATGGTTCTCATTTCCTTAAAAAACCTACTGCAGTAACAAAATAATTAAAACAAAAGATCACTGGTCTACAACTGGCACGATAGTGGCTTTAACACAATTTGGAAAACATTAATTAGAAATGTAGATGGTTACTAAACCCCTATCAATGCATTAGGAAATCCAAATCTATCAAATTCAAAACATAGCAATGAGTCAGGTAGCAGATAACAGAGTTGTTTTATTCTTCACCAGTTTACACACCGGCGCAACAGCAACTTTAACACAATGTGATTCATCAAATAGCAATTGAAATAGATAAAGGGACTCTATTAATTCATATGAATCTCAATTGATACAATCTTTCAAAATGAAAGAACAGTATATTGATGAGTTTTTATTCACCACTGTTACAAAACCCCCACACCAATCTCATTCACTATCACATAATAGAGATTCCACAAGATTAAATAAGTTATGAAACTATCTCAACCAACTTTTCATTGAGTTGAGGATAATTCATTAAACAAAATAAACTACAACTAAACTCTAACTTCCCTCCACAACCTAAACTAGCCGATTGTATTCAAATGTTTGAATTTGAAAAACCATACAATGGTTTTATTAAACATTAAACTCTTTTCTATAAGGTTCCTATTGCCTTAAACCTATCCCTTGACCCATTCTAGACTTCTTAAAACATTAAAGAAGCTTGGACAACATTTAGTCCATCATAAACAACTAATAGTCCCTTGAGGACATTACAAGTATGAAATTTAGTCCTTTGAGGACATTATAAATGTGTTCAAACATTACATCATTATAGGATATGGGATGGATCCTTTAGGACCTAATTGCTTACATAAAGTCTTAGCCAATGTATCCAGACTACTAGGGAGCAGAGTGTATGAATCCTTTAGACTGTACAGCTTTTTCATTTTATTATCCTTTCCACGATACACTGCTAATTCGTAAAGCTTAAGGTTTCTCATCATAGGTTTGATGGTATACTTATCACCTTGAGTAGCATAATATTTCATTAAGATAATACCATCGAATTGTGAGAAGTTATGGAAGTAAACAGATCGAATCTTATGTTGAGCAGCAACCACTGCTAAATGCTCTATAAAGTCGAACAACATTCGATTACTCCTCTTTTCAAATTCGGGTATAAAGATGTGATCTTCATTGAAATATGTTTCAAAGGCATAATCCGGCTTGGCACCAACATCTTCACCCGGCTTAACCACTAAGAAGCCTACAGTGTAAGGCACATGTACATCATTGATTAGAACAGTCTCTGTATTGGTTACAATTAAAGCTTGCCTATCCTTAGTTGTAGGTTTTAGTGTAGGTACATATTTGGTATACCTACTTTTTCTTCCCATAGGTGTAACTTCTTGTGGTTCACCACCACTTATGTGTTTCATGTCTTCTATCATGCAGTTGATTAGCTTTTTTACGTACCCAATTCAGAATTTTGAAATTTAATGCTTGTTTATGTGACTTTCTTGTGAGTACAGAGCTGTACCTTGCTCTCCTACAAATTTTGTCAACCCCTGAGGGCTGTATTGTGTTTGGGAGAAAAAAGATATTTTTTGTCATTTACTTGCTCTGATTGAAATGGGTGCTCTAGAATATGTTGTAAGGCTGCTTAATGGCCGCACTAAATGCAAGAGAAAGTAGATGCAGGTAAATCATTTTCTTTCATGGCATTTTAGTTCTGCTATGGATATGCCTGTGTTTTTACCAGTGAACAGTGAGCTGGTAGAACTTGAACAGTCAGCCTGTTCTTGATCTTGATCTTGAAAGGAATGAAATTACTAGTTGTTGAAGGAGATGGCATTGAATTTTGCATCAAAGAAAAATAAAGAATCCCACAAGAAGCTCAGTAGTTGGTATGAGTGTTTCACTCTTAAAAGACCGCTACTAAAAATCAACTGTATATGTTTTTGGATCACTCCCATTTTCTTGATGATAGATCATTAAATATGATCTGAAACATCAAAAATAAATAAAAATTTTACAACTTGCTAAATCTTTCACAACTACTTGGAAAAAATAACATGCACCTTGGAATAAATGGGATGAGCATTAATAAATTTTAGTGCAAGTCATAGAAAAAGAAGTGTAACTAAATCATAGCAAATGAAATAATTCCACTACATTCTTCACAGTCATCTCAAGGAAATCTGACATGTCAGCATGTCCGAACTCAATATCTTTGATCTCATAAAGAGGAGAGGTCAGTTGAGTAGGTGGAATTACATTTTGTTATCTATCATACTAATACTTTATAATTTTTCTGAAGCAAATGATGGTTCTTCTGACATAAAAAGGAACATAAAAGGCTGTAAAGAAAACTCCATAGCATTAGAGCATCATCTTGTGCTATAGGGGAAGCCATGGAACTCTCTTCAAGATGAGAGGGTTGCAAAATAAAAGCAATACTTGGGTTTATCATGAGAAAAGGAAATGTGGGATAAAAATGACTTTAAAATGAGGTCATAGGTGAAATTTGAACCTTGGAAAGAATATTACAAGTTTTAAACACATAAACATTTAACTTGGAAATGGAAAAAAAAATTATCACACTTCACACATACATGGTAAATATGTGAATGTACACTTGTAATCGGGTCTCAGAGACATAATTTCAAGTGTTTTCAAGTGCATTTTGGGCTATATTTGCATTTTCAAAGGTCAATTGCAAGTGGAGGGAAGAATATTTGGCATTGTAAGTGTAAAATATGCACCACAAGGATGCATTTTGGGTTTTGGAAGGCATATTGCAGGTTTGGGAACATGCTTGCAATTTTTATGTTGTAATAGAAAATTGCAATGAGATCCTTCAAACCTCAAATTACTAAAGAGTGCACAATTCATTTCTTAGGAACTTAAATACAAGTTGGACAATTGCAAGTTTGAAGATATCAAATGCAAGTAAAAATACTTTCAATATGGGAGCTTGAATTATAGTCCTTGAGACTTGAAATTTGTTATGAAAATTGTATATTTTTTAATCTAATGTATATTTTAACTAGAACACTATCATCTTCAAAATCCTATATGAAATCTATATGACTATGTTTGACTCATATAATTGTGATCTCTCTAGCACTATGATGTCATTTAATATGTCTTGCTAAAGCTTGTAAATTTTGTTCCTTTTGCCATGTCATGTAATATGTCTTGCCTTGTAGCTTATATGTTTTGAAATTGTTGTTAGGCCTTGTAGCTTATATGTTTTGATTGCTGGAGAGCTTCTAGAGCTAAGCAAGAAGACCATTGCATGAGTTATAGCCACGCACTCAGGTATGAAAATTGTATATTTTTTAATCTAATGTATATTTTAACTAGACTTTTAGCTTATATGTTTTGAAATTGCTTTTAGTGGCTTAATGTTGTAAGGTCTCTTGAAATAAGACCTTCAGGCGGTTGGTCAAAGTTTTACAAATAATCTTATCCACAAATTTGCCTAGAGCAATTGACTGAATGTTATAAAAGGTGATTGGGTTAAATGTCTTAGGAATAAAGTCAAAGAAAGTATTATTCATGATGATGATGATGACGAGGATGATGATGATGATGATGAGGATGATGATGATGATGATGATGATGATGAGGATGATGATGATGAAATTTAGAGGTATGCCATCAATCCTTAATCTATTTAATATTCATTTCTTGATAGAAATATATTTGTCTTATATGGTTACATAGTTTATTCATTATCTATTTAAAAGCTACAAGTTTCAACTACAAATAGAATACTGCTAATCTATTGATATAACAATAGAATACTGCTAATCTATATCATCCAACAGTTTTACATTTGGGTTGAGTGCTTGAAGTGCCTAAGGCCCTAAACATTATCACTTGGTAAGAATATTTGGACAAGAACAATTACCTAGCTGAGAAGAGCTAGGATAATGTTTTACAATTGAAATGAATAAAACATAAAACCAGTGAAACATGGGTGCGGGGATATGTCGGGATGGGGGGACACCAGGATGAGTTTTGGGTGTGGGAAAAAAAAGGGCCTCAATTTCGGGACAGGGGGGGGGAGGGGGGGAGGTACTACATACTATACATATATAACTTGAAATGTTAATTACAAAAAGATGTTTCAATTTAACATACCAAATTGAACTACTAAGTTACATACCAAATTGAAATACATGAACTAGAACCATTGAACATTCAACATAGTAACATAATCATTTAAACATAGTAATATAAACTTTAAAGTTATAAACATACAACTATCATGTTCTACTATCAAATGACAAAGATTCAAAATTCATTGTTCAAATATGAAATATCAATATGTCATATATGTAATAAGATACATCATAAAGATGATCATGATTACAATATAACCTATTAAAAAAAATTAAAATGTTGTATTTTATTTTATTTTTAACCTTTATTGGACTGCCAAAATGGGAGACTTAAGGGCATCTCCTTCATGGTCGAGGGACATCCAAAAGTCTCCCTGTCTCCATCTGAGATGGTGAGACGTCTCCCATTGAAATGACGACAGAATGGCTACTCTGCCCAACTGTTGGGAAACTGTCTCCCTATCCCAGGTGCGTCCCCATCTCAGAAACATTTGGGTTTTAGGGGGGAGACGTGTCTCTGAGTTATCCTGGTAAAAACCCTACCTTTTGCTTGATGAATCACTTGCAAAATGAAATCTTCTTGCTCCTCTTGCTCCTTTTGATCTTGCAATCACTTGCAAAATCAGTCTCCAAGCTCTTTCAAATTCTTTTTCTCACTTTCATCTCAGCGGTTGCAAAAATGTGGATGCCAAATGAAACAAGTAGTAATAAAAAAAATTAAAAAAACTTTTTAAAAATTATTTTTGGGGCTGCCACAGTCGACCGCACCCCGTCCCATCCCAAGTGTGGTTGAGGGACACCTGGGCAGCACCCAAGCACCACACCCCCGCACCCAAGACCCTGATCACCTGACTGGTGTGGGGATAGGTGTGGTTGGGGTGTGGTGGCTCCCATTCGTTGGCACCTGGTACTCCAGGGTTTTGAGGGTGGTGCGCGTCCCCGTGTTTCACAATCTTAAAAAAGGAACAGTGTAAAAATAGAGAAGGCTATAATGCCTTGTATGCTCTGCATTATGTCTTAATCATTTCATTGAGCCAATATGATCACCACCAACTGAGGCCTTCTCCCTTTTATATTAGAATATTGTAGTAGGTTCATTCTATGCTGGTGATATTTGTTAGAGTAATCATACTTTATGCTTATTAATTAAATCACTTTGGTTTAATTAATTAAGTTATTTATTACTCTATTTACTTAAGCTTTCTTTTAGGTGCATTATAATTAATATATTTATTAATTATAATGTGCAACCTAGCTTTATTTTTTGCTTTATAGCTTTAGGGTTTTATTGTTCACCTATATGGTTGAACCCTTTGTACATTCTTTTTAGATAATCTTGGAATACAATTGCTCTTTACATGTCCATAAGATGTCTCTGGCTTTTTGGCCTCCATAGATTTTTCTTACTTCTATTCTTCGCTTCTTCCATGTGACAGGGTTATGCATGCAGGTGTTCTTGGGAGATTATTTTTTCACCTAATCTAACATGGTATCAGAGCCATCTTGCTACTCGTTGTTCATGTTTTGTTGAAGTGATTCAGAAGTAGGAGGGTTTCAAAAAAATTTCAGTTCTGGTATTCTCTGCTGGACGTTATTTTTTGTTTCTTTTTTGCTTGCAAAAAAGAAAAAAAAATTTGGGGGGGTATTTTGAGCAAAAACGAACGCCGCCATTGCGCTCAGAAGGTCCGGGAGAGTCAAAAATCATATAAAATTTGAAATTTTTGGCCACTGTGACTTCTGGGAGAAAATTTTTGCCCTCCTAGGGCCGTACGGCTCGAAAATTAAAAAAAATTTTAAAAATCATTTTTTAATGATTTTTTGCGTTTAAAAAAATGCAGCCTTTGTTTTTTAAAAAGTGCCACCCGCGCTCCTCCGCCGTGCCACCGGCGCTCTTCCGCCACCGGCCTTCCGCAGCCCTAGCCGCTGCCTGCACTCCCCCGCCGCTAGTCCTCCGCTGCTCCACCGGCCCTCCGTGGCCCCAGCCGCTGCCTCCACTCCGCTGAACTGCGCGCCGCCTCCTGGCCCCGCTCCGCTCCGCCCTGCCGGCCAGATGGGTTCTAAGCCCCGCGGTGGTCACATGGGTGACCGGGAGCTCCGGCTCTAGCCCCCTGTGCGCGCCATGCGCCCAGGGGCTCTATTTTTTTTCCAGCCCCAGGGGCTCAAAAATCCTTTTTGATGCTTTTTAAGGGTACCTAGGCTTTTTTTGCTCTATCTGGAGCATACGGAGGTCTTTTTTGGACTTCTTTATATCGTCGGAAAGCTCTTTCCGAGCTCTTTCCGATTATGAAGGTTAGGATTTTTGGATCTACTATTTTGATAGTGTTTTTTTTTTGTCAAAGGTGATGTTTATTTTTTGCCTTCCGGGAGCCATATCTCGCTCATCCGGACTCATTTTTGGGCTCACCATATATCATCGAAAAGCTGGTTTTGTGAGTTATTCAGTTGCAGGGGTCTTTTATCCAGATTTTGTTCTAGGTTTTCTCTCCTCTGAGTTTTGCACTTTCGCACTTTGGTGGATTACTTGGGTTCTACAGGTCCTGGGATCTCTTCTTCTGTTCTTCTGGCTCACTCTTCTTTATGACTTCTAAGCTTTGTATGCTTCTCTTCTATAGCATTTCTTTTTTATAAACGCACTGAGATAAAATGCCTACTTTTGCATATTTGGGATCTGGTACTCCTTATGTTTGTTTGTACTCACACTCAGTTATAAAGTGCCATGGGGGGTTATGATGTTTTGCCTTTTGTGCTCATCCACCTTTGTCAAGTGAGTGTACCTTCCATGACATTAGCCCATGCTGTGTGTCCAGAAGATCTATTCTTCTTCTTTGACACCGCCCTTTATCCTGTGTGTGTACTTCTATTGCACTGTTGGTGTTCCTGATTCTTCTTCTTGCAGATGTTTTTGGCATTGCATTTCAGTGTTCCTGTCACCCCTCTCCCTGTTCAGCATTATGGGGGGGTTCACCTGTTGGCTCTATTGCTTCCTTGGTTCGGTTGAGTGATCTACGTATTCAGTTTTTGTTCCTATGTACTAGGCGGATGCAGTGGCTAGGCACCTATGCATTTCGGTGAGATGGATCATCTACTATATAGACACTCATTCATTCCTTTTTTGGAGGTCACCTCTTCGATTGATCAGCTCTTCAGACTTTGTCTTCTCTACCTGGTCATGCACTATTTCAGTGGGGGTTCCAACAGTATTCTTCTGACAGTGTTTGCAGCTTCATGCTTTGGAGATGCTTCATGCTCTTTCTTGTTCCTTTCTTTGGGACATTCCCTAGATTGGAGGCTTTGTTTCCTTCATCTAGTTTATTTCTTGTACTTGGGTACCTGATCAGGCCTTGTTGCTGGGACCCATTGCTCTTTCTTGCATTTTTGCTTTCATAGCTATGCTAGGTTAGCTTCCCTCTTGAGCTATGCTTAAGGGGGGGTGTTAGAGTAATCATACTTTATGCTTATTAATTAAATCACTTTGGTTTAATTAATTAAGTTATTTATTACTCTATTTACTTAAGCTTTCTTTTAGGTGCATTATAATTAGTATATTTATTAATTATAATGTGCAACCTAGCTTTATTTTTTGCTTTATAGCTTTAGGGTTTTATTGTTCACCTATATGGTTGAACCCTTTGTACATTCTTTTTAGATAATCTTGGAATACAATTGCTCTTTACATGTCCATAAGATGTCTCTGACTTTTTGGCCTCCATAGATTTTTCTTGCTTCTATTCTTTGCTTCTTCCATGTGACAGGGTTATGCATGCAGGTGTTCTTGGGAGATTAGTTTTTCACCTAATCTAACAATATTTTTATTAGATTAAAATTTAAGTGTACATTACTATTTACTAATATTTAAAATGATTATGAAAATGCTTGTCAGGATCAAGACTTGAGAAATCACATAGTAAATCAAACTAAAAGGATTGGTTTTGGCATGAGTTACCCATTACATTCAATCAAGGAGATTATCACTTCATTAGGGAAAATGGAGATAACTTATTCTATAAATTTTTTGGACTCGTGGTGAAATTTATCTATTTTAAAGCTACTTTACCTGCCCATCACATCTCCCCACCCCCAGGATTGGTGTCTAGTCCATACTGTATTTGGATTCTGAATTAGAGTCTTTTTGGATTTTGCTAGGGTGCACTTATCTGTATTGAGGTTTGTCCTAGACAAATACACACAAACCAATGCTGAATCCAATGGCATTTGATGAATTTTGCAGTGAACTTGTGGTAGTTTATGCATTTTTTGGTAGTTTGTAAGGTCTGTTTGTGCCCAGTGTTCTTTGTTCTGCTACAATGTAGTCTACTATTGTGGTACAGTGGAGATCTATCGATATAAAATGGTTATTGAGTAACATAAGGTTGTGGAGGCTTCTGTTGGAGAGCACAAGAAGCTTCATGTTGTTGCAAAGCTCCTTGCTATGGTGATATCTTTTCTTTGAGAATCCTTCTAGGGTTGTCAAAAGCCCATTGATTACTATATTGCCATTCAGCTAGCAACCATTTGGGTTGGATAAACCCCTTTTGCCAATATGCAGAGGTGATGGCATGGACTTCTACAGTTCATAGGTGGGAAGGGTAATATTAGCAATGTACCCTCCTATTTTTGTTATAGTCTGTTAACTCTGTGTTAGCAATAATGGTACCAATGATACCAAAAGCTTACTTTAACTATAATATATTTACAATGTAACACAGTTATTTATGTTATAATTAAATTTATATATAATTTTCTATATCTAATTCCTATTTTTAGGTTGATATTTATTTTCTTAGATTTTCATAGTTTTTTAGTACAGACAGACCTAAACTCAACTTGGTTTTGCTAGATCCTCAAATCCACCCCTGAACCAAACCAAACCAGGATCTAAACCAGAACTAGCAACTTGGCTTTAAAGTCAACTATTGAAAAAGTATCTAGGCTTTTCTGTAGAACAAGACAAATAGGCTATAGTGATTAATGAAATGAAGATGAATGTTCTGAATAACTATATTTTTTACATAAAGCTAATTACAGATGCATAAACATGCCTTTTTTTCAAGGAGAGAATTGTTCATGAAAATTGGGAATGATCAATTATTTTTTACTTAGTGGATGTTTATATTCCTTTAATTTATATGGACTTGAAGTTGAAGTTGTGTTGCACCAGTTTGTGCAGATGTATACCATCTTGATTTTAAAATCTATTTCTAAAAGCTTTAGCCTATTTGAAAGTGCAGACTCTTCATTCCTTGGGCCATCCTAATGTTCTGAAGTTTTATGCATGGTGAGTTAGTGATGATAGGTTGTGTTTCTTATTTCTAGTCCTTTTGTAGTCTAGTAATTTCTCCTGCTTTTCATTCCTATACTGTTTCATATGTGACGGCTCTACCATGTTGTAAGTCATTAGTGAGTTTTGTAATGGATTGAGATGTTCTTTTCCACATTAATTAAAGTGAAGGAAATACAGATTGTTCATATAGAAAAGGAAAGATTTTGAAACTTAATTTGAGCATAAGTGTAACATGGTGCACAAATATACTCTATATTTGCATCTAATAGGTTTACCTTTTTAGGTACGAGACTTCTACACATCTATGGCTTGTGCTCAAGTACTGTGTTGGGGGGGATCTTCTAACATTATTATGGCAGGTAATTTTTTTTGTATCCTATTACTTAGTAATCAATTCTTTCTTAACAAAGAAAATCATGTACATAATTATTACAGGTAAGAATTTTTTGTAAATCTTATTTGTTAATAACCAACCCTTTCTTAACATACAAAATTATGTTTTTGTGTTAAGACTAGGGCAGTTTGATATTAAATTGTTTCCAAAAAATTAAAAATTGAATATGTTTTAGTCTTAATGCCTCCTGCTTTTGGTCAACTGAGGTTCATATAAGGCATATAAACATTTTAGATAATATACTTATAGTATGTTTGAAGTGTTCTGCTCTCTCTCTCTCTCTCTCTCTCTCTCTCTCTCATGTGGAAGCTACAAGAGTCTCATTTGAAATTCATATAAGTTTTAGTTTCAATGTGTATGTTGCTATAAGCATACACTACCATGTGATGATTGATGTATCTTTAAAGAAGAAAAAAATTTCTAGAAGCTTGTGTATATTTGGAGTGTCCTGTGTGTGTGTGTGTGTGTGTGTGTGTGTGTGTGTGTGAGAGAGAGAGAGAGAGAGAGACCCAATCAAACAAAACAAACAAACAAAGGTGTGTGCAAATTCACATACACTCACATACACTCATAAGTGGATTCTGGTGTCTGCAAGAATGGCATTTTAAATCCATTCTTTTCCTCTACTTTCCCCCACTTTCTTTCTATTGAATGCTTTCCCACAAATGATATGTTATAATTCAAATGCATATCCACTATAGGCTTGCACTGCTTTGTTATTTGAATGATTTTTTTTTGAGGAAGATAAAATTTTATAGG